>PVHT020000113.1:6942029-6973906 GCA_004024745.2 Catagonus wagneri
AATACTGAATCACTGTTGACAATGGTTGGAGTAGTTATAATAGCAAATATTTACTTCATTTTTTCTATAAACCAGTATCCACGTCAACTATCTTGCATATATTCATTAGGATATATCTTCTACCCATCATAAGCACATTAAATATACAGTAAATACTTTGCACACACAAAAAAGGAGCAAGAGCACTGTGGAAGACAAGTTTGTTTTATAAAATATGAAACAATTCTTACTGTATTATTCTTATTTCTCTGGACTCCAAAGGAAACATAATTTATTTTAAATTTTATTGTTGTCGTTCAAAGGAATATATATGTTCCAAGACCCCTGAAAGCATGACCTTATAGCATCCTGAATTCACTAATAGTGTGATAAAAATATCCAGACCCCCAACCAGAGTGTTCATGCTTGGAGATCCAGTCCAAGGAAGGAGAAAGACATTGGTGCAGGATCCCAATGTGCTAGCGAAGCATTCCAGGTCGCAGTGGCGGTCTCCCTCTCTCCCCACTCCTTCTCCATCTAGACAACACTTTCATGGCAGAGACCTTGACAGTCATGTTCACCCTTACCCAGAAGCACTCAGCACAATGCATGGTACAGAGCAGGCACTCAGAAATATTTCTGAGTGCCAAGGCTAAGAAACCCTAGATGGTGCTTTGACCACACCCTGGGTTTTCAAGGTAGCAGAGGGTTGTGGAAATCTGTCTTCTAGGGCAGCTAGTTAGGATTTTCAAGAGTATATTTTCACAAGTTTTTTTTTTGTGAAAGGTTGTATAACTGGCCCCAGTGACTAACTGATGGTAGAACCAGGATTAGAACCCAGATAATATGACTCAAAGCCTGTGCCCTTTTTCGCTTTATATTACATGTATGGAGATATGGTCCAATATGTGTTAACTACCACCCACATTACATCATCATGATCGTCATGAGATCTGCAAAAGTGGCATCGAGCTTTGGGAAAGATTGAAAGTCCTAACCAGACATCCTAGAAGACAGATTCCCACAACCTTCTGTTACCTCGAAAGCCCAGTGTTATGGTAAAAACACCATCTAGGGTTTCTCAACCTTGGCACTCGTGCAAGTTTGGACTAGGTGTTTCTATGGTATGGTGTGCTGTGCTGTACGATGCAGTATGTTTAGCAGCATCCCCAGCCTCTGCTCTGTAGATACCAGTAGCTTATACTCTCCCTTTCCCCATTCGTAATAACCAGAACTCCTCCACATTGCCCAAGCTTCCCGGGGGGAAGTATTACCCCAGATTAAGGACTAAAGTTTTCTGATGATATTATTAAGCCCCTATTTAAGCTGCCTCACCACTGCCTTCAAATCTGTTATATATTCTTTCAAATATCCCCTGTGCTAGAATGCCCTTTCCCTTTGGGGGTGAATTGCATTTAAAGAAAACAGTCAAATAGCACATAATAGTCCCTCAAAAGTAACTACTGAATATACTGTCAGGAGCCAAGTCTGGTGAATGAGGTGAGGGATCCAAGTGAAGAATAGAATTTGGGATCCAAATTGGTATAATTACAAAATAATGAAAGTTTATTTTCTTATGGGCTTTATAAGCTAGATATAAAAACAATTCTAAAGAAAGAATTTCAGAAATATAACCACTAAGGTGATCATTATTCAGACTTTAATCTCATTGCTTTTCAGACCCAGTCACTTTCAAGATAAAGTAGATTTTAGATTTTACCTAAATTGCATCAGTCCTTCACAGCTCTGGATGGGAATAAAAAATTTCTTAATATGTTAATGCGCCATTGTTTTGATGCAAGGACACACTGACCATACCTTTTTCCTGTATCCTCCTCTTGATGCTCTCTGGGATATAGCTTCACACTGAGCCAGGACCTTTAAGGAACAGGCTAGAAGTCAATACCAGATTACCATCTAGAATCTTAATACACAGCTATTTGAGTCATCTTCCTAAGTACATCACTTTCTCTTTCCCACATTTTAATCTTCCCAGGCTTTTTTGCTAATCATGGTGATCTTCAAAAACTAGAACTTTTGGAGTTCCCGTCATGGCACAGCGGAAACGAATCCGACAAGTGGGTTTAATCCCTGGCCTCGATTGGTGGGTTAAGGATCTGGCATTGCTGTGAGCTGTGGTGTGGGTTGCAGAAGCAGCTCGGATCTGGCATTGCTGTGGCTATAGCATAGGCCGGCCACTGTAGCTCCAGTTGGACCCCTAGCCTGGGAACCTCCATATGCTGCGGGTATGGCCATAAAATGGAAAAAGACAAAAAAAAAAAAAAAAAAAAAAAGAACCCAGAACTTTTAATACCCTAAAACATTTATCTTCATCTTACGTTGTTTGCAAGCTACCTTCTTCCAAAATTTTCAATAATTTAGTAAGAAGATCAAGCCCAGCCCCAATATCTGGGTCTATTTGCATGTAGTTCTCCAGTGGTTAAACTCAGAGATCCCTCTCCATCCCCCACTACTTGGGAAGCTGCTTGCTCCACACATTCTCACTACAGTCTTCCGTGGAAGGAGATTTTGGATCTGTGCCTATGAACAGATGATCTTCCTGTTGTCCATAACTGTCTGTGTTTGGCTTGAGCCAACAAATGATAAAAACCAAATCCTTTCATTGATTCTCAGCTCTGCTTCTAAATTCCCTTCTAACCCTCCTTCCCTGATCCAACACATCTTTACCTCCTAGCGTTTCCTCTCTGTGCTATATACCAGGGTTTTCAGTGTCATATTTACAGAAGTAAAAAAATTAGAACTGGTACAGGGCAATTGATTGAAGGGCTGATTGGGTTGGGGAATGAGCAGGGTCCAGAAGATAGAGACTTGATGGCAGAAGACAATATATAGTGGGAGGGTGTGGGACTGCTCTTGAACTTTTAATAGTCTGAAATATGCTGTAGGAAATTGTGTAGGTGCCACATTTTCCAGGTAAACTGTTTGATCCCAGGCTTGAGTCTCTTGCCTGTTGTGCCTTGCTGAGCACTCACTCACTTAGAGGTATGTTGACAAAGAGAAGATGAGCAAGATGAAGGAGGCATTGGAAATAAGTAGGCTGTGCTTTAGGAAGGAAAGAAATCACTGGTGAAATGCAAATCAAAGCCACATTGGAACCCCCATACATCATAAAAATACAAAATGGTATAACCACTTTGGATAACACTTTGGCAGTTCTTTTAACTTTTTGTTAAAAAGTTAAATAATGAATAACTATATGACATAGCAATTTCTTTCTTACTTTTTTTTTTTTTGTCTTTTTAGGGGTGCACCTGTGGCATATAAATCTTCCCAGGCTAGGGGGTGAATTGGAGCCACCAGCCTACACCACAGCCTTAGCAATGCCAGATCCAAACCACATCTGCAACCTACACCACAGCTGACAGCAACACCAGATCCTTGACCCACTGATCGAGGCCAGGGATCAAACCTGTGTCCTCATGGATACTTGTCAAATTTGTTTTCGCTGAGCCACGACGGGAATGCCTGACAGCAACTTCATACCCAGGTATTGGTGAAATAAAAATATTTTTAAGTAAGGACAAGAAACATTTTAAATGTAAAATTCTCTCTCTGTTTCCGCCTCTACCTCTCTTTAGGGTGCATTGTCATCCACATTATACATTAACTGGGTCTCCTTAGAAGACACAGGAATGCCTTCTTGACAGAAAGGAGCAATTTTCTCCTGGCGCCAGCAAGGTCATGCCTTAGGAAATAACATTCGTTTCTCAATCCTGTAGGGTCACAATGATCCACTACTTGCCTTATGGGTACAGATCTGGACTGTGTAAACTATTAATATATTACTTTGATACATAACCTTTCATCTCAATAGCATATATATCTCTAATGAGTGGAACCGTCTTCAGAGATTTCTGGCTCTTTTCTGGGTTACAATCCTCAGGTTGGCTCCAATAAAATTCCCCTTTCTTTCTTGGATTGACTATTGATTAGTTTTCTCATTAACAGTATATACCTAACAGAACTGAAAACCAACTCACACAAAAACTTGCACATAAATGTTCATAGTAACATAATTCCTAATAGGCAAAAAGTGGAAAAAACCCAAATGTGTGTCAGCTAATGACTGGATAAACAAAATGCGGTTTGTCCATACAACGGAATAAAAAGAAATGATGTGCTGATATATGCTTGTCAACTTAAAGAAAAATGCACAGCATATGAGTTGTGAGTTTCTATTTAGGGATTTTTGAGGACTATAGCCCAGAAGACAGCCTCTCTGTAGTTCTGAGGAAACTGCTCCAAGGGGGCAGAGAAGAAGCCAATTTATGTGATTTTTTTTTTTTTTTTTTTTTTTGGCAAGGGAATACATGTAGCCAAACATTCATCTTGGTGAGATTTCTGCTAGTCATAAAAAAACACATATCTCAAGTTAATGACTTTAGTGCTTTTCTATGTATGGGAAGAGGCAAGAATACGGGGTCATTAAAATTCTTCCTGAAATGTAGATCTAACCATCTAAGGGGACTGCTTGTCCACAGCAAAGGGGCTTCATCTGTTATCATTTTAATTTCCTTCCTAAGTGCACTATCAGTCAGCGGGTTATGACCTGACCCTTACAGAACCAGTATAGAGCAATGCTTTCTATTCTTCTTTGTTTACATGCCACAACACGCGTGAACAATGAAAACGAACAGACAAATATATAGAAATGGATAAACACTTCCAATGTCAGTATGCCTTCATCATTGGGGTTTCTGCTTCCTCAAACAGACAGTAAGAGGGATGGGACAATACAAAAAACTGCTCTCTTGTCACCTCTACCATGTGTGGCTGGCCTAACTCACACCTGTAACACCTGGAGAGCTTGACCAGAGGCCCTTTCTGGGCCTCATCTAAGGAGCCCTCAGGAGATGTTGAATAACTGTGTCTCCCTTGAGGATCAGCAGCTCAGCTTCCCTGGGTGTGAGCTATGAGGATTTCTATTCTATGCTACATTCCGGTGGGGCCAGGGGACCTTCCTCTCTAACCCCTCCTCCTCCCACATTAACCTCTGTGACCTGAGAATTCAGGGCAGGGGGTAGATGGAGGGGTCTTACTTCTTACACAGTCAGAACACTTGAAGCAAGACAGCACCATGTTTGCAGTCTCTGCAGCCCAAGACAAGGATTCAGCCTGGCCTATCATCCAGCAGTTGCACTGTGCTGGGCAGACATCTCTGATTACAGCTCCTCCTTCTTGGGGGTGAAGAGTGGTCATTTTGGCCTGGACAGGCCAGCTTTCTCAGGTGGCCTCCTTCATCTCTCTGTTTCAGAGACCTGCTAACTCTGCTGCATCTTTGCAGAAGTGCAGCTCGATGCAAAATCTTCCTCCCCAGGCGCTGGCTCTGTACTTCCCGAGGAAAAACTCATTTCTATGACAGCTGTCCTCTATCAGATGCTGCCTGGATGGGAGTCCAGTGTCCATGGGATTCTGTCTCTGTTGAAGGAACTAATAAGCATGGATCAGCCCAAGCACAACCATGGACTAGACTAATATCTCTACCTTGAGCATGTTCTTCCCAAACCAGGAAAACCTTCTGTTTATTTGGAGATGCTGCACTCATGCATATGGATGTGTACAGCCCTTTATGTGCTCTCTCTTGGTCACTGTTGACTCCAAGTTCTCCTTTTCAGTGGACTCATGACCTCACGGCATTTTACCTTCCATAGTAAGCCTGTAACTGCACCAGCACCCACAAGGAATTAAGCCTCTTTTCTGAATTTACCCTTCAACTCAAAGTAATAAACATCATTTGTGTACACAGGGGTTTTGAGAGTCTGGGGGTTTAACAGAAGTTTATGAGACCGTGTTGCTTGGCCACCGTATTTGTCAGCTTGAGCTGCCCTAATACCTTAGTCTGGGTGGCCTGAACAACAGAAACTTATTGCTCACATTTCTGAAGCCTGCAAATTTGAGATCAGGTGCCATCATGGTTGGGTTCTGATAAGGACCCCTTTGTTCATTGTAGATTCTCTTTGTCTCGTAACATTGCAGAGAGAGGAGAAATTCTGATGTCTCTTCTTCTTTTAAGGGCCCCAATTGCATCATGCACACATGCATACACTTTCTTTGTCACTGAAACTTTAATGTATGCCAGGCACTATGCTGAGACTTGACGTGCATTGTCTCAATTTTCATAACAAGCCTGTGGAGGATACACTATACGATTATAGGGAGGGAAACTGAGGCTTAGAGAAGCCAAGTAGCTTTTCTAGTCACACAGTTTTCAAATGCTAGGGTTCCCTGGTGGTCGAGTGGTTAGGACTTGGTGCTTTCACTGCTGCAGGCTGGGTTCAGTCCCTGGTCTGGGAACTGAGAGCCCAGAGAAAGCTGCTGCATACCGTCCCCGCATCCCAAATGGCAGAGCTCATCCTCATTCCCAAATCAGTCTATATCCAGAGCCTTAAGCTTAATCACTGCACTGTTATGCTGCAAAATCTTATCCCTCAACTCACCCGCACAAGAAAAAAGGACTTTTCCCTGGTTGGTACTGCAAGTTATGGATCCAGACACTCATGACTTACTATCTGGTTCCATGGGAAATAATCAAAATATATGTATTAGGAACAGGATCCTAATAGATTAGGATTAGGATCAAGAATAGTTTTCTCTATGTTAAATTCCCTTCTCACCCTTAATCAAGCCCTCAAAGACAGCAAAGGACCATAAAGAAGCCACAGCTCTCTTTAATTGTGCGTTGTGCCTTACGCCTTAGTTTTCTCCAGAAAGTCCACCAGACCTTGGCCTGATACTCAACAAGCAATTTCTCCAAAGTCATGGGCTTGAGAAAGGGTCACTACCCAAGGCAAGAGGCCAGGAACATGGCTCCCATTATCTCCAGCTGTAATGTTTGCACACATCTCCCTAGGGTATTCCACTCATAACCTCTATATACTTAAGCCACTCTGCATGTATCTACTGGTGCTCAGGTTCCCTGGCAACGTCACTGGGGCAAAAGGGAAAGAAATTATGACTGACCCTACTCTTATCTTGTGCAAACCCCACAAACCCGTAGCTAAGGTATCACATCTTTTTAACAACTTTCGCAAACATTCCCCGGTCCTATTTGGTGGTAGCTCGGCCTCAGGGCACAAAACCGCTAGAAACTCAAGTCCACGAGAAGACATCTATGGAGACTGGGTATCCCCTGGGAGAAAACACAGTGGCAGCATATACAGAAGCATCTGGTCAGAATGAGGTATTCAGAAAAAACAGACCCTGGAAAAAGAGCCAAGGAAGAGGACCTTAAGGGTTTAAGAGCAGCTGATGTAGACAGTCAAAGCAAGATGAACACGTAACTACCCCCACTTCCTATGCGAGCAGCTCAGTCAATAATGGACCCAGCAAGGAAAGGAAGGACCAAAATAGCAGCTGTCTTGTCCCACTGTCCCTTTGTGCATGCCCTCCTCTTCAGCCTCTTCCTTCATGTTCACAAGGGAATATAATATGGTAGCTGGGAGATTCTACTAGACTAGTGGCTGGGCTAAAAGGTCCCTATTTTGTACTTTGCAAATATCAGAGTCTCATTTTGCATCATCTCAAACTTATCCTTTTTAGGAAATATTCTCATCCATTATACCTACAAACTAAAACCTTCTGGTAAGGGTATCGGAAAAAAAAAAACTATGTCTCTGTACAGAGTGATATATTCATTGATTCTTCATTTACACAGGTTTTCTCAATCAATCCTCCCCTATCCCTCAGCTAGAACTTCCCTTTCCTGGGACTCTTACTGGCTAAAATTGCTTAGACCTCTGGACAGGGTTTTAATAAGGCAATATCTTTTCCTCAGTATCTCATTTCTGCTTTCCCCCAGGCCATTGAAGAGCTAAGATCTACCCTCTATACACCGTGCCTTCAGATAAGGCATCAACTTCTCTCCACTCCTGTTTCTCAGGAGCATGGTGATTTGACCCCTTCTCCTCTGGCCGCATCAATGCAAGCTCGCAGGAGAAGGCTGGAGACCCTGCCATACCCTTCGGTTCCCACAGACTTCCCCCCAGGGTGAGCCATACATAGTTTCTTGAGGCCATACTCTTAAGTTTCCCCTCGACTCCTGGAATACAAACATACAATCAACACTATGAAGATCACAGCTTCATTATTTGTGACACCCTTTGCTAGCAGTTAACTTGCCCTGAAATCAATGCAATGTGTGGTAGTAAGGAAAGCTTTATCCAGAAAATCTCTAACTCTGTATAAGCCTGGATATTCACCTCTGTAAACCTCAGTTTCCTAATCAAGAAAGAGGGCAGGGTTCACTAGATGATATGTAAACACCTTACCCCTCCATTCATCAAAGAAGCTTACATAGATTTTGAACTTTTTGAGCTGTTGGCCTTGGTACATCTCTGTGCTCCAACAAGGTACCAGGAGCTCTCTAGATAGGGGTAAGCACCTCCAGCCTATGGGCCAAATCCAGCCCACTGCCTGCTTTGGTGATGGTCTGTGTGCTGAGAACGGTTTTTACATTTTTTTTTAAAGGTTGGAAAATTCAAGAGAAGAATAGTATTTTATAACATATAAAAACTATATGCAATTCAAATTTCAGAATCCATGGATAAAGTTTAGTTAGAACTTGCTCATTCATTTATCTGTTTTTCTGTAGCTGCTTTTTTTCTACAATGGCACAGTTGAATAGTTGAGACCACGTGGACTCAAGAAGCCTAAAATATTTACTCTCTGAACCTTTACAGAAAACATTTGCTTATCCTCACTCCAATAAATAACTTTTGGACTGGAGATTAGTATTGTGAGCCTTATTTACTTATTTATTTTTGGTCTTTTGTCTTTTTAGGGCCGCACCAGTGGCACATGGAGGTTCCCAGGCTAGGGGTCCAACCGGAGCTATAGCAGCCAGCCTGTGCCACAGCCACAGCAACGCAGGATCCGAGCTGCGTCTGTGACCTACACCAAGGCTCACAGCAATACCGGATCCTTAACCTACTGAGCGAGGCCAGGAATAGAACCCTCAACCTCATGGTTCCTAGTCAGGTTCATTTCCTCTGAGCCATGACAGGAACACCTTTGTGAGCTTTAGAGACAGATTGTCTGGGTGGAAATCTGCTTCTGTAGTTTGGGGAACCTGTTACACCTCTCTAGGCTTAGTTCCCTCATCTATAACATGGGGATTATAATAGTACCTCCCTTACAGAGCTGTGAGAGTAAAAAGATATAATGCAGGCAGGGGTTCTGCTTTTGATACATGCAACTTACGATATTGTTTTATTATTGGCCGCTTTTGTGAAGATGAGAATGCAGAGTCTCAAGAGCTGCATACATTTCAGTGATGGTCAATACGTTTGTTGAAATGCAGCCTTGGGTGAAATTCCTAAATATCAGTCAAGCACAGGTGGATGAGAAATGGGTATTCGTTGTGCCACTATTAGATCACATGCTTCTTTCTAAAGATAATTCCACCTCTTGCTTCCTCACTCCACCCCAAGATTTTCCTATCCAGTTTCAAGCCAGTGCTTGCTTGCTTATTTATTTTTTTATTTTCATTTTTGGCCTCCCTGCAGCATATGGAGTTCCCAGGCCAGGAATCGATTCGAATGGCAACTCATGTGCTCTGAGGGAAACAGAAAATAGTGGGGGCTTATAACGGCAACACAATCAGATCCTAACTGCAGTCGTGACCCAAGCCACAGCTGCCACAACGCCAGATCCTTAACAGACTGTACCAGGCCGGGGATGGAACCTGTGTCCCAGTGCCACCGATCCTGTTGCACCGCAGTGGGAACTCCAAGCCAGTGCTTTCTTAGGCCACCATAGGGAAGCAGATAAAATGGAAGAAGAGCAATCTGGTTGGCGCTTGGGAAAAAGCAGAACTGAGAAGACTGAAGTTAGCGGCCTTGAAAGAAGGGGAGGCTGCGTGAGAGAGACAATAGGTCCAGTAGACATCACTGGTGTCCTGTCCACATCCTCCTCTCAGCACTACCTCTCTATCCCAAAGGCTTGTGGCCAACACCTGCAGCTCTCTGCCTGGCGTTTCTTTTCTGGCCATCAGAGCACACTCAACCTGCGTGCTGGGCAAGCCAGGGTGAAAGCGAGTTAATGTGCCTAGGAGCAACGCTCAACCAGTGCTCAATGGGGAGTTAGGGGGTAAAATCCTTCATTTTCTTGCCTTTGCATTAGGATTTTCTGATATATGTCCTACCTTGTCTCCCACAGTTTCCCAGCAGGACTGAATTCCAGAGGCAGCTGGCTGCTATTACAACTTTGACTGGCTTTCTTTCCTTCACTGTCTCACTTCCCAAATACCTACCAAAATTCTAAGCCAACACCTCTTAAATATGATATCACATTAGAACCCTTGTCTCAGGGTCTGCTTCAGGGGACCTAAAACCATGACCATGGGAAGGATGAGAAAGGCCTTGAGTGTGCAGAAGCCATAACTCTGTGGAGAGTGGGGTACTCAGTCAGGTTTTGGGAGGCTCCCCTCTACCCCAACAGTGCTCTACTCCAGCTCACACCTCCCTCCATCCAAGCCTGGGACTCATCTCCCAAAATGCAGAGAAGGGCAGCTGTGAACAACAGGATGAGTTTTCTCATTGCGCAAGTGCTGGAAAGACCAGAGAAAACCTGAGAATGAGGAAGATGAGGATGCTGGAACAGGGCCCCGTCATTCACCTGGGCTTGGGTGACGAGTCCTCAGTGGCCATGGTCCTCGGAAGATAGTGAGTGGAAGCGCAAACTGACCTTCTTGGACTCCTGGTGAACCCTGACCCTTCCCCTCCCGCATGTTTAAGGGGGGTGACCCCTTCCACACTGCTGCACTGCTGAGGGTCCCTGGCTAACACACATGCCCCTCCCCCACCACTGGATTGAAAACTTGACTCATTACAGATGTGATGAGCAGACGCAGTCTTTTTGTAGCCCCTCCTGATTCCTCTCAGCTGTCATCTTCAGGAATTCCTCCGACTTGTTAGTTTCTTCTGAAAAATTCTTAAGTTCCCACTTTTCCCCTAGAAATTCTGAAGAAACCAGTGACTTCTCTCTGCAGACAGGTCCTAAAATCCCTCCTCCACCATAAAGCTGGACGGGGCGGATAGGATTTGCTGCCCCTTAATCTCCTTCCTGCCCGCCTTCCTCCTTTCTTCCCGTAAGGAGGGAACCTGGGTAAATAGGAGTTTTTGCATAAAACAAAAACAAAAACTGGTAGTCTGAACATCAAAAGATTACTGTTAGACAAAAAAACAGCCACCTCCAGTAAATGAATTTAGCCATTTTCTATATATGGGAAGATGCAAGAGTCTAGGCTAATTGAAATCATTCCTTTGATATGCACCTTATCTAGGGCAGGTAACCTGTTTTTCTCCATCCTGACTCTGCTCAGTGTGCAATCAGGGACGGCTGCAGTGGCTGATGGCTTGATGGCCGCCAACATCTTTTGTTTACTGATATGGCAGGTGGCAATTTTTACAATTTGAATCAACTCATGGAACCCTGGGTCAGGAATTTTTGTGGCCTTTGCTGGGGGTGGGAGATCAGAGGCAGAAATCAAAACTATAAGGATGCAGAACTTCAGGCTCTCTCACACATTGATGCTTCTGCTTTCTCATGTTTGCTTCAGTTTTCTGTCTTTGCAGATGGATTTTCTCTGGTTCTCCATCACGTGACTGAAGATGGACACCCCACAGCAGCTGAGTTTCATATTACTGTTCTAATCATATTCAAAAAATTTGTCTCTAAAATCTAATAAGAAATTGCCAGGAAAGAGAATTTTATTGGTTCAACTTGGGTCAAGTGTACACCACTGTTTCAATTAACCCAGACCAGAGAGAGGAGAGTCTTGTAAGGCCCACACTGTTTGCACCCTTGAGGAGATGTGCCTAAACCCATGCTCTCACCCAGCCTGTGGTATATTGTGAGCCTAGGTGTAACCTGTGAATACAATGCAAGCTGTGGCTGTCTGGAGACCATTACCAGGGGATAACTGTCAACCAAGAAATGCAGAAGGTTTCAAATAAGGGGAAAAAACAGTTTATTTACAGTGTTTACAATTGCAATGTGGAGGCACTGATTCGAATGGCAACTCAAATGTGCTCTGAGGGAAACAGAAAATAGTGGGGGCTTATAAAGGCAACACAGAGAGTCCAGAGAAGTCACCTAATCTATAGAGAGCTGTGACTGGTGCCGGCAGGTGTTCAGTCACTTGCCAGCCAAAGACTGGTTACGAGGCTGTGGTCTCTAGGGAGTAGAGAAGACAAGTTCCGGGTGGCCTCAGGATGGTGGATCCAAAACCGATGTTGCAAAGTTTATGTTCAGGGATGGACGTGTGTAAGTTCCTCTTCTTTAACGGCTTCCCAGCTCCATCTTAGATCACTTTGACATATGTGACTCCACTTTATTAACTTAAGCCATCGATACTTAAGAGGTTTATGCTACAACAGTTAGTCCACTCAAGCAACATGACATTTATGGGCCCCTTATTTCTAGAGCAATAGGACTGGAACCTACACTTGAGAATTCAAAATTCCTAGTGCTAACAAACTACACCACGCTCCAAGTAAGGTCAGCTAAATTAAGTTATCGGGCCCATACCCCGAAAATGTTGGTTTATATCCTTCCCGTACTAATAAACCCTATAGTCTCTGTCACCCTAATCGTAACAATCATATTAGGAACTATAATCGTAATAACTAGCACACTCCCACTGTGTTCAGATTTGGAAGACGCTCCCTCTACCTTCAGCTCCTGCCTCCAAGAACACACAGAATCCCAAATTCAGTCTTCCACAGACCCTGCCTTTTTAAGCAACAATCAATGTGACTGCTGATTAGGGCCTGAAAAGGTGGGCCTAGCTATGCCCACCAATCTTCACCTCAATTTGGTTTCAAATACTCTCCCAGGGGAATCTCTCCATGAAGGAAAGGGGGCCTGAAAACAAACGGGTCTGAGACTGTTTCTCCCAGGGGACCGATATTCATATCGCAGAATCTTGGAGATTATGGTAGTTGAAAGTGATCCTGAATTAGCTTTATCCACCAGATCAGGGCAAAAGCTGGACCCTGGCCTTAGAACTTGTTGCACAGAGGTGAGTCATGGCAGCATCTAAAATCCACAGTAACATTGGGTTTAAAGAACTTCATAGGAACACATAGGCTGCTACAACCCTGGTATCCATAGGAAACAGTGTCACCTGGAGAGAAGTACAAAAGAGGGTAAGCGAGGCCACAGAACCCAGGTTGCAGGCCCATGGGTGTGGGGCCCAGCATGTCCTGGTGTTCAGCTCAGTGAATATTCTTGAATAAATCAGAGGATCAATGCATCAACAAACAATCAAGGAATGAGGGGAAAATAGCACTTTCCATGGAGCACTCACACTTTTTCATTCTGGCTATGCCCCCGGCATGCGGAACTTCCTGGGCCAGGGATCAAACCTGTGCCACGGCAGTGACCCGAGCCACAGCAGTGACAATCACCGATCCTTAACCCTCTGAGCCACTAGGGAGACTGAAGCCTGATGTTCTTGTTTGGGGTGAATATCTGCCCCCCTGAGAATGAGCTGCTGGATGTAGCACCCCCTACTGGGCTCTCCTAGGATAGCTCTGCAAACTCAGAATTCAACCCACCTCCCTAAACAAGAGAGGATGAAAAGATATTGTCCTCTCCACCCTCCCTCTTTCCTCTCCCCAACCCCGAACCTAGTTCCCCAAGACCCCATCACAGTCAGGTCTCACTCAGGGGAATTTTAGCAGCTCAATTCCAGTTACTCTCAGGAGCTAAAGAGAAGATCCCCACTTCAGCTACAGGCCACCATCCCAGTTAATGGCAAGAGGCAGCCCAGTACCAGAACAAGATGACAGATAAGGTTAAAAGAAGGAAACCAACCCCCTTTCTATGCCGTTCCTACTTCCAAGGCTCCTGAGGGGCCACCTCCCTGAGTCCTGTAGCCACCCTGCCTTGTCCTTGAGGCCCAGGCTCTCATGGGGTCCCATGGAGGGCTCATTCCATCCCCCAACCTGGAAACCCTCTGCCAGACCCTAACCTCAGGCAAAGTCACCCGGCGGACTTCTCAGACCCCACCTACCTTCGTAGACCTTCCTCAGAAAGCACTGCTGGCTGCCTTGAGTCTGGCAGAAGCTTTTCCCGCTCTCACAAGCCCCACTGGCGCTGACTCGTTGACACTGGAAACATTCTAGAGCTGCAAAGTCAAACCAGCCTAATAAGGCTCTTCTGGCCCAAGCCCCTTGCTGGTCAGGAGACAAAGCGCACCTCTGAGCCAGGTGTGCTCGGACACTGACCCGCTCCCACCGTATGATGAAAGTGCTGAAGGATGTGTGTGATTTTCGGTGCTTGGCTTGCACTTGGGAGGAGGCCTGTGTACCTCTAGGCATAGGATCTGTGCCTGAGCACAGAGGGCTCTCCTTGTCCTCCCAGGGGCGGACCGTGCCACTGGAGGAAGGAGGTCAGGTCCTTCACTGCAGCTCCCTTTGCCAACTGACTGCCACCCCAACACAGTGGACACCATTGAAAATGTGGTCCACGTGAATAGCATCTGCAGGAGCAAAACAGGTAAACGGAATTGTGGAAGGGCTCAGCACTGCCCACCCCTGCTCCGTCCTGCCCCCCTCCCCTTCACAGAGCCCTCAGCCTCCACCCTCCCTTTTCATCTAAAGAGTAGGACTCCAAGGAGAACCACAGGATTCACTCTAAAAGGAGAGCTGAAGGGGGCGGGGCGGGGGGGGGAGGGAGAGAAAGGAGGGGTGGGAGGAAGTAAAAGAAAAGAACAGAAGAGAATGAGGCAAGCCTTTGGGAGAGGGGAGGGGAGGAGCTGGGAGACAAACACTTGCCCTGGAGCTATAATTCCTTGCTGCACCGCCCCTGCCCCAACCCTGTGCAGCCAGCCAGCAGTCCTTGCTACTAGCCAAGCACTGAGAACCTAGCCTGGCCTGTAAGAAGCGCTATTCCAGGTGCTGGGAATAGAGTGCTGAAGGGAGCCGTGAAATGACCATTGCACTTATTTAACACTAAACAAATAAATGGAGGAAATGACTGACAGTGAAGAAAGACGAAAGGTTATTCAGGGACTGGTGACGCATGAAGACTGTAAGACTGGGAAAGGTGGCAGAGATAGTGTGATGAGGCAATGAGGCGTCAGAAAAGAGGTTACTTAAGCTCAAACCTGACTGATTTTTTTTTTTTTAAAAAAAGCCTATGACTTAAACAGCTGGGAGAAGTTGGGAAGCTGGTTCCAGGAAGATGCAGAGGCAAGTGCAAAGAAAGGTTCTTCGGTGGGATTAGCTTGGCCAGTTGGAGAAGCATAAAAGGACAGCACAGGTAAAAGAGAAAAAGGTGAGAATATTATAAAATGGGACTGAAGGGGTCAGTAGAGACCACTTAGACCTGCATTGTCATGCATGGTAGCCTCAGGCCATACATGGGTTTTGAGCCTATGAAATGTGAGTAGTTTAAACAGATGCGCTGTAGGTCAATTTCAAACATTTAGAACAAAAAAAAATGTACTTGCTCGTTAGTAACTTTGTTCATTATATGCTGAAATAATATTTTAGATATGTTGGGTTAAATAAAGTGTACATCAAAATTAATTTTACATTTTCTAATTTTTTTAATATGCCTACTAGAAAACTTAATATTACATCTGTAGCTTGGCTTATATCTTATTGGGACAGTACAGTTAAGGGCACTGTAAGAATTAAGAGTTCATTCAAACTTGGAGGAGGCCCTCAGCGGGTTTTCTGTAGAGGGTGACATAAACCGTTTTGCAAGTACACTCCTGAAACTGTGGAGATGGTAGGTTGTAAAGAAGGAAAGAGTAACAGAGATCCAGGAAAGAGGTGGTAGAAACAGGAAGTTGGGAATAAAGCCATGAGTCAACTGAGTCACTGAAAAATGTGAGAAATTATATGTCACGTATAAAGGAAATATGTGTGTGACAAACGGGCTGGGAGCCTACAACAGAGCAAATAGAGAGTGGTTTCAGTCTGCTTGCTGTGGCATCATCATTTGGGGGTAGTTTAAAACAATACGTTTATTTTACTATTTACTCACACATTTTTGTTTTGCAATACAGCTTTTCACAGGAATGAACCTTGAAAAGTACACACTCAATAAAAAACTGAACACTCTATTTCATGTCCTCTAAAGTTGATGACGACTAACTTGAAGAGCCTATCTGTCAATATGTACCATTGCCCCAGGCCTGTGCTCTCCTTGATCACATGAAAACCGATAAAGATATAAATCTGCTTAAGAACGTCAGTGGCTGGGGAACTCCTGTTGTGGCTCAGGCCTAACAAACCCAACTAGTATCCATGATGATGTGGGTTCAATCCCCGGCCTTACTCAGTGGGTTGCGGTGAGCTGTGGTGTGGTTTGCAGATGCGGCTCGGATCTGGCATTGTTCTGGCTGTGGCATAGGCCAGCGGCTGCAGCTCCCAATCAACCCCTAGCCTGGGTTCTTCCATACGCCACAGGCGCAACCTAAAAAGAAAAAAGAAAAGAAAAAGGAATGTCAGTGGCTATTTTAAAAGTTAGTAGTTACTTTTTAAAGCAAACCGTGCCCTTCTGCAGCTGCAACAGGAGATGCACGTATCACTAACTGAAGCAGGTGCAATTCCAGTCACCCTCCTCTAGCCCTCAGCCTTCCCCTTCACGTGCTGAAGGTTGCCCCTCCCCCACCCTTGACTCTGACAGGGGACTGTGGGAGCCTGTGCTTGCCATGCGCACTGAGCAGCTGGAATACCGGGGAGCAAATGTCCAAGAAGCATCCCTCTCTCAAGAATAATACGGAGGAATTCCTCCTGTGGCGCAACAGAATTGGCAGCAACTCTGGAGCCCTAGGACACAGGTTTGATCCCCAGCCTGGCACAGTGGATTAAGGATCTGGTGTTGGATCTGATCCCTAGCCCAGGAACTCCCTATGCCATGGGGTGGCCAAAATCAATACATTTTTTTAAGTGTAGGGGCATAAAAATGCTCCCCCCAAAAAAAGAATGATGGGGAACTTGTGGATGAATAATGACCTTCCTCTCCCCTGAGCTGGATCTCTACACTGGTCTCTGGAATTTCCGGCTGGAAAGACTCTTTCCCCATCATGATGTCCAGCTTGTTAACTTCCTCTAGTCTGTCTGACTTCCCCATGTTCCTCTCGGTATTTCCTGGTTCCACCTTCCAGACAAATGATTTTTACTCCTATCTTTCTCTGAGTCAGCGTCTCAGGAAATCACAAGCCAGGATGATGAACATTCCTTTGTATCAAGTATGTGTTCTTCTAAAATAATTTTTCTCTTTTTTTCCTTCCATGGCCACACCCGTGGCATATGGAAGTTCCCAGGCTAGGGTCAAATCGGAGCTGCAGTTGCAGCCTAGCCACAGCCAAGGCAATGCCGGATCTGAGATGCATCTGTGACCTGCACCACAGCCTGCTTCAATGCCTGATCCTTAACCCACTGAGTGAGGCCGGGGATTGAACCCGCACCCTCTCCAACACTATGTCTGGTTCTTAACCCACTGAGCCACAACAGAAAACTCTTAAATTAATTTTCCATGCTTTTTATTCCAAGTCTTCTTGTACTTTTACCAAAAAATGGGAGTTCCCCCATGGGACAGCAGGTTGAGGATCTGGCATTGTCACTGCTGTGGCTCCGGTTACAGTGTTCTGCAATGGTAATGAACATTTTATAAAAGGTCCCCCAAATATTGGTTGCATTTTGGTCCAGTAATAAGGTGTCTGACTCCATTTTTTTTTTTTTTTTGATGTTTCCCAGGTGACAGCCTTGAAGTCTCTCCACTTTTGCCCCTACATCTGGGCCCCAGGAGCTCCCTGCGTCACCACTGATGGGAGTTTCAAACCACACAAGCCCCTACCTGAATGCAGGAATACTAGTCCAGTCTCTCTCCCTCAGAACCGTATAAATTGAAGAATCTCCTTTCTCTGCTCCCTCAAGCCATCTTAAGGCACACCTGGCAATAAGCCCTGTTCTCCTGAGAAAAGCTCAGTAGGTGAGTAACAAACATTTTCATACCCTCTTGATACACATGTGGCATCATCAGTCTTGATGATCTGATCCAAATGGGGGTGAGGGTCCATCCTGTTTCTACAGGATAATCCCAACAATTTGAAATCTTTTTTTGGGAGGGGTCCTTTTTTTTAGGGCTGCACCCGAGGCATATGGAAATTCCCAGGTTAGAGGTCGAATCGTAGCAATAGCTGCTGGCCTACACAACAGCCACAGCAACTCATGATATGAACCGTGTCTGTGACGTACACCACAGCTAACGGCAATGCTGGATCCTTAACCCACCGAGCAAGACCAGGGATTGAAACTGTGTCCTCATGGCTACTAGTCAGGTTCATTACCCCTGAGCCACGGTGGGAACTCCCACAATTTGAAATCTTAAAGTATTCAACAAATGGAGCCTTTGACTTTCAGCTTTCAAAAATGTTAAACCCACTGACATTATGAAAAACAGACTTTCAAGCAAAAAGATATTGAAATGTATTCCTACAAAAGCAAAATGCCCCAGCTTAAATCACAATGTGTCTGACTCCATTTTTTTTTTTTGATGTTTCCCAGGTGACAGCCTTGAAGTCTCTCCACTTTTGCCCCTACATCTGGGTAATATTATCTGTTGGACATTTTAATGTCAAGGCAGGCAAAGAGTCAAAGAGCACGGTAATGCCTGGAAACATAACTTGCCACTCACCAGGTTCTCCTCAGTCCCCAGTACCCTCCTACACACTCCCTGGGGGCTTACCTTGCAGGAACCCCAGCAGTGAAGACAGGACCACCGCCAGCAGCAGCAGCAGCAGGAGGCACTTACCCATCTCCGGATTTGGCCCAAGTCCCAAAGATTTATAGAAGGCAGGACAGAATCCCAGGCCCCAAGAGCCTCTGAGATCCAGCTTTATAATTCCAGTCTGGGAGGAGCAGCCAATGGGAGCCCAGCAAAGGGCTGTACTTCCCCAGACAGAGAGCAAGCAGAGTGCCTGGAGGAACCCGGACCCTGCATTCCTTCCAGCATTACCAGCCCTGCTCACCTCCACCGGCCCTACTGAGGGAACCAAGTTTCGTAAGAAGAGCTGGCTCTTTTGTGTCTCCGTTTCACAACTGAAAAATGCAAGCCTAGCGTCTAACTTGTATTGCCTGAGGATTTGGGAATTCAATTGAGTTAATGATGTTTTACCATCTAAGAGATTTGCCCTATTTGAAAGGAATTTTTAAGTATGGTGTGAATAAAGATATTGCTATTAAGGATACTCCCTTATTAAAATAAGCCTAGGAAAAAATAAAATAAAATAAGCCTAGAGAAATAACCATATGCTTAGACTTTTGTAAAGTGCAGGCCAGACACAAATAGATTTTGGTGGTAGCATTGTCTCTTTTCTTGGAAATGAAACACGTCTACATTTGTTCTAGCAAACAGGAGCAAAGTGGAGTGTTTTTCCTCAAATCTTCAAGATCTATTACAAACAGCCGATAGTTGGTGGTGGTGTTTTTTTTTTTTCATCTCATTATGCTTTTTTAAATAACATTTTCTTTTCTATTCTGGATGACAGATTACAGCCAGTGGAGAACTCCCTTCCCTGAATGGTCTCAGGGGATCTGTGGACCCATCCCTGCCCCACCCAAGGAAAAAACTGTAACTGGGAAAAAAAATATTTTTAAAACAATCATTTAAAATCTCTGAATATTGTCCTAAGGGCATACAGAAAATGAAGAAACACCTTTTTCAAGAAAATCTACTAAATCTCTGTGAGAACAGTGAGCTCTGTGGCACCTGAGTCACAACTTGCTCCTGCCCTCCCTCTCCCTCCCCCTCCCAGGTCTGCATGAACAAATGCCACTCTGAGAAGGTATGGCCAAGAAAATGGGGTACCCTTTCCCCCAGCTCCCGGCGGAGGGGCACGGCATGTCCCTGGGAAGGTCAGACCACTAATACTCCTCAAGCATCCCAACTCCAAGCTGCAGAGGCTAAATTCCTACAGTGTGGCCCAAAGAGGTGGGTTCCTTCTTCCACACATCCCCCTCTCAGAAAGCAGAGCCTTTCACCCAGGTGTAGCAGACTGATTATATTGGGTCCCCATGACCTTCAGCCCCAGCTCCCTTTAAGGCAGAGATTCCATTCCAGGAGAGGCAAGACAAGAAGACCAAAGGCTATCTTCCCTGTACAGTACCTTGCTTATAAATCAGGGATGTAGCTCTTGGTTAAGGAGACCCCTCCCCCTCCATAAGCTCTGTGCTTAGGGATTTGGCCAAGGAAGGGGGGCAATCCAATAAAAACATAAGAATATGAAATTCTCTCCACAGGTACAAACTTCTTTCTCAACAGAGTGTGGGGACGTTCAAGAATAAGGGCACCCTCAAAAACAGTGAAGATTTTGGTGGTAAGCAATTAAAGATGAGGCTCGTATCTTCCTGCAAGCAACAAATTAAACTGAAGGTTAGCTAGTTTACCCAGAGAACTGGAGAAAGAAACAGCTAAGAAAAATCCTATTGGGGGCAGAACAGATGTGAAAGACTGGATTGATAAATGAACTTTGCAAAGGAGCCAGAAATTAATTGGTGATTAATTAAGTCTTCACGTCCTGAAGCGTCGTTAAGAGAGCCATCAGACAGTTATTCATGGAGCCCCCAGCTTGGTGTGACACCAGTGGAGGCAGACAGATTCACAGAGAATCAAGGGAAGAGATGGTCCCAAAGAGCCCTGGAAAACCACCCTCATCCCAGGATGAGGGTGACAGTATGCTAGCCTGTGCCCTCTGCAGGTGTCAAACTGCAGGGGAAATAGATTTCACTAACATAGTCCAGCCAGGTCATAAACAAATAAACAAGAGCGTGACAATAACAAAAACAAGCCCTGTGAGATAAGGTGAAAAAGCAGGACTCAGTATCCAGAGTTGCTGTAATAATTTACCTAAAATGTTCAATTTTCAACCCAAAATTACAAGACATGTAAAGAAACAGGAAAGCATGATCTATACACAGGGGAAAAAAAAGAGTAATAAAAACTGCCTGTGGTTGGGTGGGTGGAAGGTGTTAATGGGAAGATGCTGGTCAAAGGGTACAAATTGTCACTCTAAGATGACTAAGTTCTGGAGATCAAATGGGCAATGTGGGGACTACCGTTCATAAAACTGTATTATATATTTTAAATTTGCTAATAGAGTACATATTGAGTTCTTACCACACACGCACGCACGCACAGAGGTAACTGTAAGATGAATGGTGCAATTAGATTGAGGTATAATCATCTCACAATGTATACATGTATCAAATCATCACATTACACCCTTCAAATATACATAGTTTTTATTGTCAATTATACCTACATAAAAGTGGGGGGGACTTCCTGTGAGACATCCTTGATGTGACATGTAGCATATATATAATTATATGATTGGTTCTTTTTCCCTGAGGAACTCTGATACATTATCCAGAAAGCTCAACAAAATTCTTAGTAGGATAAACATAAAGAGATTTACACCTAGACATGTGATACTAAAAATGATAAAAGACAAAAAAAAAATCTTTGCAAGCAACCAGAAAAAAGTACATTCAAGGGATAAAGGATTCCCTCTATAAGATTAAAAGCTGAGATCTCTTCAGAAATATTGGAGGCTGGAGGAGGTGGGATGACATTCAAACTGCTGAAAGAAACAAAAAAATACCTGTCAGGCAAAAATACCTACATTCACAAAATTCATCTTTCAGAAATGAAGATGAAATGAAGACATTCCCTGACAGACAGCCAGTGTGGGATAGGGGTGGGGTTGAGTTCTTAATCAGCAATCCTCTAGGTTGTTTTCCAGACTATGAAATTTCTATCAAACAACATATGCTATGTGTAAAATGCATCCCAGTTATACAAGATGCTGAAAGGAAAAAAAAGAGGTAGTTTTTTTTTTTGTCTTATACATACATTAAAAGTGATTTTTAATGTGTTGTTGGGAAATAAATGTTCCCTGATGTCTAAGTGTTCCTATAAAATGTTCAGCTTCTTAGGACATGGACATGTATACAGTTTAAGGATTAAAAAATGTTTGCTCCACTGCTCCGGGAAACACTTCACTTTTCACAAATCAGAATTCAATCTCTAACCACTTGTCTACTTAATTGCTCTGACTCAGAAGAATAATAAGGAATATCAGAATTCCCATCATGGCTCAGAGGTAATGAACCTGACTGGGATCCATGAGGATGCTGGTTCAATCCCTGGCCTCATTCAGTGGGTTAAGGATCTGGTGTTGCGGTGAGCTGCAGTGTAGGCTGCAGACATGTTGCTGGGGCTCTGGTGAAGGCTACAGCTCCAATTTGACCCCTAGCCTGAGAATTTACATATGCCGAGGGTGTGGCCCTAAAAAGATAAAAAAAGAAAGAAAGAAAAAGGAATAAGCTCCCCTTCTCTCTCTAAAAAGGCCAACTACTTGCTCCCTGAACTAGTCCCCTGGGTTATGCTCCCAAGGTGCCAGAAAGACTGGAACACTCTTACCCTTGGGCATTTACATTTCAGACAGGAATGACGCCTGGAGTCTTGGAGACACCTATAGGTTGAGAAAGCCACAGACGCATGATGGCCCCAGAGACATTTGATTTACATAGCAATGAGACTCCAGGAAATCTCCAAGGAGCAAGGTTGTTGTTTTTTTGTCCCCTCCTCTCAGCAAGGGCTGAGGACAGATCTCTCTCTCTCATACAAGTGGCCAAAAAACCATTTTCTCCTACCTTTAACTATGCTGTCAAGCCACTTGTGTAGGAGATTTTCCCACTTATCTTTTATTGCAGCAGCCCAAGAGTAAAGACTAGAGCAAAGTAGAGGGGCACACACTTATTATCTATTGTGAGATAATTAAATAAAATATAACGATTAAATGTATGATGCTGAATAATTCCAATGCACTTTTAGGATAAAATTAAGGAAGATCCATGTCAAGAACCCAACCTTTTGAAGTGTTTTATTTTTTTATTTTATTTTTTTTTGTCTTTTTGCCTTTTCTAGGACTGCACTCCCGGCATATGGAGGTTCCCAGGCTAGGGGGTCTAACAGGAGCTGTAGCCGTCGGCCTTCGCCACAGCCACAGCAACGCAGGATCAAGCCACATCTGCAACCTACACCACAGCTCACGGCAACGCTGGATCCTTAACCCATTTAGAGATGCCAGGGATTGAACACGCAACCTCATGGTTCCTAGTCGGATTCGTTAACTACTGAGCCACAATGGGAACTCCTTTTGAAGTGTTTTAAAATGTTATTTTAGAGGCGTTCCTTTCGTGGCTCAGTGGTTAACAAATCTGACTAGGAACCATGAGGTTGCAAGTTCTATCCCTGGCATCGCTCAGTGGGTCAAGGATTGATCCAGCGTTGCCGTGAGCTGTGGTGTAGGCTGCAGATGCAGCTTGGGTCCTGCGTTGCTGTGGCTGTGATGCAGGCTGGTGGCTTCAGCTCCGATTAGACCCCTAGCCTGGGAACCTCCATGTGCTGCAGATGCAGCCCGAAAAAGACAAAAAATAAATAAAATGTTCTTTTAGAAGTAAAATATTGTTTTTGCTGTGTAAGTGTAATATACTACCACTGGAATCTCGTAGGAAGTTACATATTTGGATTCAGTGATACTTTACTAACTGAAAAAAAGCAAAACCCACTATGTCAAAGAAAAACAAACAAAAAAACTTGGCACTCACAGCAGTGGAACCAGAGTCATCATAAAACTTAAGTGAGAAGTATTTCCTCACAATTATTAAGGGCCCACATCTGGGAAAACTCACATTTGTGTTCCATTCAGCCAGCATCCTGAGAATCATGCAGGAGGGAAAGCACATTGCCCATTTGCTACCCTCAGACCAGGGCTGACTTATCCCTTAGACACAGTAGCCATAGTGCTTAGAACCCACAATACTGTTAGAGACCCACAAAGAATGTTTTCTTTTAAAACCAGAAGAAAATTAATGAAACTTTAGGTCAAAGAATATTTTAACATACAATAGTCATAGCTTCATTTTTATGCCAATGCAGTCTTAAAATATAATTTTAATAAATTTTATAGAGGAAGAGGTCCACAAAGGCAAAAGTCTTCTAGGGCCCACAGACATCATCCTGCAGCCCTGATTCAATAGCACCTACTCAATCTACTCATGCTATGTCTTAGAATGAAAGCCTGCATCCAGTTAGCATTTGTTCTTCCAAGGGCTGGAAAATGGGGGTCAAGCAAGTCCCAGCCATGAGGGTCCCTAAAGAAGGCCATGTAATTACACAGGGGGAACACTTAGCAGCCCCTCTGACTAGGCAGGTGCAAGCTGTCAAAAGCAGGAGAATGCTGACACCTGGCAGCCAGGAACTTATCCCAATTTTGGGCATGGTGGACTCAAGGTTACCTGTGGGTTCCTTTGGGAATGCAGTAAGAAAGATACATTTACACTGGCAAATACAAACTTTCTGGATATTTTTATGACATGCACTTCCACTCTAAGAAAGCCATGGAGTTTAGATTTGGGGTATTTGTAGTAAATTGAACGATGGCCCTCAAATATGTCCCTGTTCTTACCCCCAGAACCTGGTTATCTTATTGGCAAAGAGGGGCTTTGCAGATACTGATTAAGGATCCTGAGATGGGGAAATTAGATTGTATTATCTGGGTGGATCCAATGTAACAGCAAGTGTCCTTACAAGAGGAAAGCAGATCAGAGTCAGCAGTAGGAGATGTGATGATGGAACTGTTTGGAGTGAGGTGAAGGGGCCACAAGCTAAGGAATGCCAGCAGCCTCCAGTAAGTGAGGGAAGCAAGGTCAGGATCCTCCCTTGGAACCTCTGAAGGCTCCAGCCCTGCTAACACCTTGATTTTGATCCTATGAGATTCATATCAGACTTCTGAACAGCAGAATAGTAAGGGAATGCATCTGAGTTTGTGTGGTGATTTTTTTTTTTTTTTTTTACAGCAGGAACAGGAAAATAAAACAGAATGTTTCAGCCTTATTTGGGACTCTAAGTCCTCTCCAACGAGATAAACTCAGAGTCTCAGGATATCAGTGTTGCTGGGATAAAAATTAGCAGACCCTCATCACCCCCTTCTGTCCCATTGCAATCGTTACAGAGTTCTTGAGCCCCTTCTGAACAACCTGGCCTACTCCTTCCTGCCCCCTACTAGGAAAGGTATGAGGCCCAGTCTTGGCCCCAACCCCAGCTAGCCAGCAAGTGTATCATAAGACCTCGCCTCTCTCCTTGGGCTATAAAAACAGACAACCTTGCTTGGGGTTGGCTCTCCCTGATCATCAAGAAGTCATCTAGCTACGCTAGCAGTGTTTCTTATCTCAGTGAACCTGTCCTTCTTTTTACCTTGCTCTGAGTCTGGAAATGCTTTTTCCAACCCACACACAGACCACAATGCCTTAGGCTGAATCTAGGACCATATTTAACTCTCTCTCCAGAGGTAAGGGAAAGGTCACAAATATTGCATTCCTTCTGTACTTCTCCTGATCACAAAACCGTCTAAAGGAGAGAGTTTACTTTCTAAGGCTATTACTCCTTTCCATCGGGCTCAAGGCCTCAGGAAGATTCAACTACCTCTCAGTAACTACGATTACATTTTTTTTTCCTAAGGGCTGCACCAGAGGCATATGGGAGTTCCTAGGCTAGGGATCGAATCAGAGCTACAGCTGCCAGCCTAAATCACAGCCACAGCAACTCTGGATCTGAGCCACATCTTCCTCCTACGTCACAGCTCACAGAAACCCCAGATCCTTAACCCACTGAGTGAGTCAAGGGATTGAACCTGCATCATCATGGATACTAGTCGGATTTGTTTCCACTGAGCCACAAGAACTCCCAAATTACTTTCTACTGAGCATTAACTCATGGCCAGCCACTGTGCCAAAAGTTTAGAAATGTAAAGAAAGAACAAAGAGTGTCCCTCATCATCCAGTTACACAAAGGTTAAATCTCAAGCCTCTGTAGCATTCACTGACAGGGGCCTGAGGGGAATTCAAGATGAAAAAAAAAGGAAAAAACAAAAAACAGGATGAAGCATTCTGTGCTTTGAAGAAAAGGGCCCCTAATAGTTAAAATGCACACCTCAAGAATTTTCAGTGAACCCAGATCCTTGTCTCTTCCCATACATAGAAAAGCACAAAAATCACTAACTTAAGATACCTGTTCTTTGTGATTAGAAATAATTTTTTACCAAGAAGTATGCTTGACTATTCCTACTTCCCAGACAAAAAATTCATAAAAAACCGACTCCTCCCCAACCTCCTTGGAGCGGGTTCTCAGAGCTGCAGAGAGTCTATCGCCTGGGCTAAAGTCCTCCATAAGAACCTGAACAAAACTAAATTCACAACTCTATGCTGTGTGCTTTTAAAGTCAACATAAGCATTTTCCGTTTGCTCCTCCTAACTTCCAATACAGTAGGAACTATAACCTCTTGTGACGGGGATAACTGAGGGTGAGCAGTTGGCCCAGGTTCACACAGCTAGAAACTCTCACAGTACCACAGGCTCCAAGTCTTTGTTACTTGTCACCCGTGGGCCCTATGATGACCTCATCCCAGAAGACTGTCCTCTTCCAGGAATGGATAGTCCCTGGCTGACGGAACTACCTTAAAAGAAAGTTTTTCTTTTTTTTAGGGCTGCACCTGCAGCGCATGGAAATTCCAAGGGTAGGGGTCGAACGGGGGCTGCTGCCGCCAGCTGACACTAGAGCCACAGCAACGTGGGAGATCTGAGTCACATCTGCAACCTACACCACATCTCAAGGAAACACCTTAACTCACTGAGTAGGGCCAGGGATTGAACCTGAGTCCTCATGGATACTAGTCAGGTTCATTGCCACTGAGTCACAACAGGACCTCCAGAAATAGTTTTTCTATGATCCCCTGCCCACACTTAGCACTGCCACAAATTTTCTCAATCTAACCTTAATTAGAATTGGCTTTGGTCCGTGTCTTGGCTTTCTGAGAGTTTTCATCTGGGGCCCTACCCTGGCCTACATAAGCAGATTGAGAAGTATTTTCCTCAAATGATTCTTCTAGTCTCCTGATGATGTGGTTTCTGAGGAGCTGAGGGAGGTAGTGGGAGTGGGCCCTGCCTTCGCTCAGTCCTGAGGGATTCATTCCCTGAGAGCTCCTCCCTGCTTCTTTCTACAAAGAACCCAGGACGGAGGATCCTCCCAGCTGCCTGTATTGTGGGTGTTACAATCATATCCTATTCTCCTTGCTGGAGAGGGACAAATCCCCACCCTGAAGTTATGACGCCAAATACACAGTAGGTAACTGTTGGGCAGATGAGATTGACAGCAGTTTATTAGTCACATAATGTGCCACAATTATGTGGCAGGATGATGGACTGACACATAGCTCTATATCTTTTCCTCTTCCTCCTTCCTCAAAAAGTTCTAACTCTTGGAGGTTTTGCCTTGCCTGGCCTCAGGGTTTGTTTCATTTTGTTTTGTATTCAGCAAGCACAAATCGTTGTTTAGAACCACCTCTCTCCCTCTGTTTATCTGGAAACCTGTCATTCTTCCCAGGGTTACCTAGTTAAGGAGGTTAAGGAGAGGAAAAGGGTGAACACCTGGTTAGCTTTAAAGAACCAATCACTTCTCCTATTTCAAGCCATGCTTGGAGGAGGACGTGACGTCGGACGGGTGCGGCTGCAGGAACGTGCAGACGGAGCGTCTTCGTGGATTTCAGAGTTGGCAAGAGTCAATGCGGGCCCCAAGCACGAAGCAAAAATGGGGACCAGGGAGCTCCACATGGAAATTTCTGCGGTAAGTTCAGGCAACAATTGATGAACTTCCACTGACATGTTTCTCTTCTTAAGATACTTCTCACAAAGGATGGCGGAGAAGCCCCAAGATTAAGAGACGAAATTTTCTGCCATTCAGGTAGGTGGTGCTTGGCTATCAGATTATAGCTGATCTTGAGAGTGAGAAAATGTAGAATTTCTTGGACATCAGAGTATAGCTGGCTGAAGAAAACACACAACCTAAAAGTTTCAAGTTCTGTTTAACGACGGGGGCGGGGGTGAGGGTGGGGGGGAGGCTTTCTGACGGGCTGTTCCAAAGACATAAGGAAGGAGCAAGGTATATAAAGAGTTTTTGCCTCCCACCCCGCGAGGGTGGGGGGATAACAAACATACAGTCAAATATCAAAAAATTACCGCTAATTACAAAAGCAGACATCTCAAGTTTATCTTTTTTGTGCTTTTACATGTATGGGAAGATGAAAGAGTCTGGGTTCATTGAAATTATTCCCAGATATGCATCTTAACTATGGGCAGCATCCTGTTTTTCTCCATCCTGAGTTCTCTTCAGGGTGCGCGTTCCAGGGTGGCTTGAGTGACTGGTGGCTTGCTGGTGGGCAGCATTTGTTGTTTACTGAAAGGGCAGGCAACATTTTCTTGTTTACAATAGTAACGGCAAGCCCCTATGGAAGGAAGTTTCCTGGCTCCCTTCAACACTGCATTCCCAGCCCCTGGAATAGTGCCACCCACACAGGTCAGGTGCTCACTGTGTGGTAAAGAGCTGTGATCGCTGACCACTGGTTATGGGGGCGGGGAGCTGCAGCGCCCTGCTTTGCTCTCCCTTCTCTCCCTTCCCCACTCTCCCATGGTTGCTTCACTCTCTTCTGATCTTCTCTTGCACTTCCTCCCCCTCTGCTCAGCTCTCCTTTGAGGCTGAATCCTGGGGTCCTCCTCAGAGCCTGATTCTTCAGATGAAAAAGTTTCATCAGATGGTGGGAGTGGGTCAGTGTCGAGGCACACCTGGCTCAGAGGTGCGCTTTGTCTCCTGACCAGCAAGGGGCTTGGGCCAGAAGAGCCTTATTAGGCTGGTTTGACTTTCCAGCTCTAGAATGTTCCCAGTGTGAACAAGTCAGCGCCACGTGGGGCTTGTGAGAGCAGGAAAAGCTTCTGCCAGACTCAAGGCAGCCAGCAGTGCTTTCTGAGGAAGGTCTACGAACGTAGGTGGGGCCTGAGAAGTCCGCTGGGTGACTTTGCCTGAGGTTAGGGTCTGGCAGAGGGTTTCCAGGTTGGGGGATGGAATGAGCCCTCCATGGGACCCCATGAGAGCCTGGGCCTCAAGGACAAGGCAGTTCCCCTGAGTGAGACCTGACTGTGATGACGTTTTGAGGAACTAGGTTAGGGGTTGAGGGAGAGGAAACTGGGAGGGTGGAAAGGGCAATTTCTCTTTTTTTTTTTTCTTTTTTATTGCCCCACTGTCGGCATATGAAGTTCCTGGGCCAGATATTGAATCCAGCTGCATTCCAAGCTACTACAGATTTTTATTAAAAATTAAAAATTGTATTAGTTGCCCCCCGGGGTGTGTGTGCATATAGGGTTCCCAGGTCAGGGATCAGATCTGAGCTGCAATTGCTATTTATTCCACAGGTGTGGCAACACCAGGGCTGGATCCTTTCAACCCACTATGCGGGGCTGAGGCTGAACCTGTGCCTCAGTGCTCCAGAGATGCCACCGGTCCCGTTAAACCGCAAAAGGGACCACTGCAGTCAGATTCTTAACCCACTGCATCACAGCGGGGACTCTTAAGAGGGCAATTTCTGGAGTGCCCATTGTGGCTCAGTGGTAATGAAATTGACTAGTGTCCATGAGGACATAAGTTCGATCCCTGGCCTCACCTAGTGGGTTAAGGATCTGGCGTTGTCATGAGCTGTGGCGTTGGTCCCAGACACGGCTTGGATCCTGTGTTGCTGTGGCATAGGCCAGCGGCTACTGCTCTGATTCCACCCTAGTGTGGGAACTTCAATATGCCAGTGAAGGCAATTTCTATTCATCCTCTCTTGTGTGGGAAGATGGATTGAATTCTAAGGTACAGAGCTTAGAAAGTCCACTAAAGGGCCCTGCTTCCAGTATCTCATTCCTAGGAGGCAGATGTTCACCCCAACCAAGAACATCAACCCTCCATGGAATGTGCTATTTACCCCTCACTCACTGATTAGTTTGTTGATGCATTGATCCTCTGAATTCATTTAAGAATATTTACTGATTGCTGTATGCCAGAACATGCTGGGTCCCACAGCCATGGGCCTGAGCCTGCGTTCTGTGGCCTCACTTTTGTACCTCTGTCCAGGTAACACCACTTCCTGTGAATACCTGGGTTGTAACAGCCTATGTGCTCCTTTAAATCTTGGTATTCCTGTGGATTTTACTTTGTTTTTTGAGATATAATTGATGTCCAGTATTACATGAGTTACAGATTTACAACACAGTGATTCACAATTTTAAGGCTGTACTCCATTTATAGTTACTGCGAAATACTGGCAACATTTCTTGAGTCATACAATACATCTTAGTATCTTATTTTATATATAATGAATTATACTGCTTAATCCCTTAGCCCTGTCTTGCCCTATCCCCTTCCCTCTCTCTCCTGGTAACCACTAATTTGTTCTCTATATCTCTGGGTTTGTTTCATTATATTCACTAGTTTTATTTTTTAGATTGTAATACAGGTGCTACGATACAGGGCTTATTTTTTCTCTGACTTAATTTTACTGGGCATGATAACCTCTAAGTCTATCCCTGCTGTTGCAAATGGAAAAATTTCACCTTTTATGGCTGAGTAGTATTCCTTTCCATTATAGGTCACATCATATTTATCCATTCATCTGTCAATGGACACTATGGTTGCTTCCATAACTTTTTTTTTTTAACCATTTCTGCTGCACCCATGGCACGTGGAAGTTCCTGAGCCAGGGATCCAATCCATGCCACAGCAGCAACCTGAGTGGCTTCCCTGACAAAACTGGATCTTAAACCTGCTGTACCCCAAGGGATCTCCATTTCACAACTGTTAATAAAGCTTCTATGACAGCTGGTCACATGTATCTTTTCAAATTAGCATTCTTGTGGAAATGTACACTGGTAGAGAAAGCTGGGTAATAGGGTAACTCTACTTGTAGTTTTTTGAGGAACCTCCATTCTATTTCCACACTGCTGCACCAATTGACATTCACATCAGGGGTTCCCTTTTCTCACATCCTCAAAAACATTTGTTATTGGAGATCTTTGTGATGATAGCTGTTCTGACAGCAGTGAGGTTATATCTCATTGTGCTTTTCATTTACGTTTTCTCTCATGGTTAATAACGTTGAGCATCTCTTCATGTGCTTGTTGGCCATCTGAATAATCTCTTCACAGAAATGTATATTAGGTGTTCTCATTTCTTTTTCTTCACAGGCTACCAAGGTCTGAGTGTCCTTCGCTGGTTATAGGCAGAAATCTGACCCAGAAACACCGAGTTTCAATGTGGGGATAGGGGTTTCTAGAATCCAGCCTAGCTGGATTTGGGTTGTGGAAAACTGGGCTACAGGCAGCAAATGCAGTGTCAGAGCAGCAGTACTATGCAGGGTGGGCTGAGCCCAAGCCTGTGCTCATTGCCTACAGAAATCTGCACCTCCTCCTCCTTCCCTCTCCACCAGAGACTATTATTACTCTGGTGGCTGCCTATGCAAATCTATCTAACGACATGGGGAAAAACGTATTAATGCTCAGAAGTTATTAATAGCAAGCTGGGAGTCAGGTCTGAAGGATGCTGCCTGACAAAGAGAGAGCTATATTGTCACAAAAAGCAGGTCGTCTACTGAGTGAGTGGGATGTTTTCATTTGGAATTGGAGGCCTGGCCGACCTCGGAAGAGTCTTGGCCCCACCCAAGGTGCCTTGGAGTGTGCAGCCAGGGAGAGGACTAAGGAAATGTCGCTGGCGAGTCCCCCGGGCCCCTGCCGCCCAGGGTTGTTCTTTTGGGAGGCCCTGGAAACGCTGCGAGGTGCTGTTCCAGCACATGTCCGCCGGACGGCGCCGATGCGCCAGCAGAGCTGCTCTGCCTCCCCCATTTGCATCTCCAAGCTCAGCCTGGGGTTGGAGCTGGGTCCAGGGAAACTCAAGAGGTGCCCCGAGGCTTGTGTTGGTGTTGCCGGTGCCTC
>PVHT020000113.1:6981735-7014178 GCA_004024745.2 Catagonus wagneri
AGCGGCCTGGGGCATTTGCCAGCGAAATTTCCCTAATACTCTCCCTGGCTGCACACCTAAAGGCACCTTGGGTGGGGCAAAGACTCCCCTGAGGTCGGCCAGGCCTCTCACCCCACACGAAACATTCCCACTCACTGAAAGAGACACCCTGCTGCTTAAGGCAAGAGAGCCGGCTGTCAATCCATCAGGACACTGCCAGGCCAGCCAACGCCTTGAGATCCACGAGCTCCTGGGCCTTAGTCACTTTTCCCTCGGTTCAGGTGGGCTTCTGGGCACAGGCAGCCTGCAGAGAAACAAGAGGTTCTGGGGGAGACAGAAAGAGGATGTGCAGATTTCTGGAGGGAAAGAGTGCATGGATATTCCTGGCCTGCACCACCCGTCCCCGCCACCCCAAAGCATGAACCGAACTTACACACTGCATTCACTGACGAGGCAGTGAATTGCCTTAGGCAATGAAACTAAAAGCTGATTCTTTGAAAAGATCAACAAAATTGTTAAACCCTTAGCCAGACTTTTCAAGAAAAAAGAGGACACAAATTAATAAAAATTGAAATAAAAAGGGAGAACAATTGAAATGAAAAAGGAGAAATACAAGGGATCATAAGAGACTACTATATGCAACTATATGGCAATATAATGGAAAATCTAGAAGAAATGGACATTCTTAGCAAAGTACAATCTTTAAGACTAAACCATGATGAAACTGAAAATATGAATAGACCAAGCACAAGTTCTGAAATTAAAACTGTGATTAAAAAACTTTCAACACGGATTTCCCTTTGTGGCTCAGTGGTTAACGAATCCAACTAGGAACCATGAGGTTGTGGGTTCGATCCCTGGCCTTGCTCAGTGCGTTAAGGATTCGGCGTTGCTGTGAGCTGTGGTGTAGTTTGCATACATGGCTCGGATCCCGCATTGCTGCGGCTGTGGCGAAGGCCAGCAGCTATAGCTCCTGTTAGACCTCTAGCCTTGGAACCTCCATATGCCGCAGGTGTGGCTCTACATAAAGGCAAAAAGACAAAAAATAAAAAATAAAAAACTTCCAACAAACAGAAGTCCAGGACCAGATGGCTTCTCAGGCGAATTCTGTCAAACGTTTAGAGAAGAGCTAACACCTATCCTTCTGAAACTCTTCCAAAAAATTGCAGAGGAAGGGACATTCCCAAACTCATTCTACGAGGCAACCATCACCTTAATGCCAAAACCAGACAAACATACCAGAAAAAGAAAATTACAGGCCAATCTCACTGATGAACACAGATGCAAAAATCCTCAACAAAAACTAGTCAACTGAATCCAAAAATACATTAGGAGGATTGTACACCACGATCAAGTGGGATTTATCCCAGGGATGCAAGGATTCTTCAGTATCCGCAGATCAATCAGTGTGATACACCACGTTAACAAACTGAAGAATAAAAACCATATGATCCTCTCAATAGATACAGAAAAACCCTTTAACAAAATCCTTTGACAAAATCCAACACTATTTCTAATAAAAGCCCTTCAGAAAATGGGCATGGGGGAATCTACTTCAACATAATCAAAGCCATCTATGACAAATCCAGAGCTAACATCGTTCTTAATGGTGAAAAGCTGAAAGAATTCCCACTAAGATCAGGAACAAGACAGAGATGTCCACTCTCGTCACTATTCTTCAAACCTAGTTTTCGAAGTCCTAGCCACAGCAATCAGAGAAGTAAAAGAAACAAAAGCAATCCAAATTAGAAAGGAAGAAGTAAAACTATCACTATTTGCAGATGACATGATATTATACCTAGAGAATCCTAAAGACTCTACCAGAACTGTTAGAGCTCATCAACGAATTTGGCAAATTCTCAGGATACAAAATTAATACACAGGAGTTCCTGTCGTGGCACAGCGGAAACGAATCTGACTAGGAACCAGGAGGTTGTGGGTTCAACCCTTGGCCTCCCTCAGTGGGTTAAGGATCCGGTGTTGCCGTGAGCTGTGGTGTAGGTTGCAGACATGGCTCAGATCCTGTGTTGCTGTGGCTCTGGCACAGGCCAGCAGCTGTAGCTCTGATTAGACCCCTAGCCTGGCAACCTCCACATGCCTTGGGTGCAGCCCTAAAACGATAAAAGACAAAAGAAAAAATTAATACACAGAAGTCAACTGCATTTTTGTATACTAACAATGAAAGATCAGAAAGAAAAATTAGGGAAGCAATCCTGTTTACCATCGCATCAAAAAGAATCAAATACCTAGGAATAAACCTACCTAAAGAGACAAAAGACCTGTGCTCTGAAAACTGTAAGACGCTGATGAAAGAAATCAAGGATGACATGAATAGATGGAAAGACATTCCATGCTCTTGGATTGGAAGAGTCAATATTATCAAAATGACTATACTACCCAAGGCAATCTACGCATTCAATGCAATCAGTATCAAATTACCAAGGACATTTTTCACAGAACTAGAACAAAATATTTTAAAGTTTGTTTGGAAACACAAAAAACCCAGAATAGCCATATACATCCTGAAAAAGAAAAATGGAGGAGGAATCAGGCTCCCTGACTTCAGACTATACTACAAAGCTACAGTCATCAAAATCATATGGTACTGGCACAAAGACAGAAATATAGATCGTGGAACAGGATAGAAAGCCCAGAATGAAACCCACACACCTACAGTTGACTAATCTATGACAAAGGAGGCAAGAATATACAAGGGAGAAAAGACAGCCCCTTCAATATGTGGTGCTGGGAAAACTCACAGCCACATGCAAAAGAAATGAAATTAAAACACCTCCTAACACCATGCACAGAAATAAACTCAAAATGGATTAAAGATCTAGATATAAGACCAGATACTATAAAACTCTTAGAGGAAAACATAAGCCAAACACTCTCCAACATAAATAACAGCAACATCTTTTCAGATCCACCTGTTAGACTAATGACAATAAAAAGACAAACAAATGGGACTTAAAAATTTCTGCACAGCAAAGGAAACCCTAAACAAAATGAAAAGACAACCCACAGAATGGGAGAAAATATTTGCAAATGAATTGACTGACAAGGGATTAATCTCCAAAATTTACAAACACCTCCTATAGTTCAATGCCAAAAAAAAAAAAACATCAAAAAATAGGCAGAAGATCTAAACAGACAGTTCTCCAAAGAAGACATACAGATGGCCAAAAAACACATGAAAAGATGTTCAACATCACTCGTTATTAGATAAATGGAAATCAAAACCACTATGAGGTCCCACCTGCAAATCAAAACCATTATGAGGTACCACCTAACACCAGCCAGAATGGCCATCATCAAAATGTCTACGAACAGTAAGTGCCAGAGAGGGTATGGAGAAAAAGGATCTCTATTACACTGTGGGTGGGAATGCAAATTGGTGCAACGACTGTGGAAAACAGTATGGAGACTCCTTAGAAAACTAAAAATAGTATTACCATTTGATTCACCAATCCCACTCCTGGGCATCTATCCAGAAAAATCCATGACTCAAAAAGACACATGCATTCCAATGTTCATTGCAGCACTAGGTACAATAACCAAATCATGGAAACAACCTAAATGCCCACTGACAGAGGAATGGATAGGGAAGATGTGGTACATACACACAATGGAATATTAGCCATTAAAAGAAATGAAATATACAGCATTTATAGCAACATGCATGGACCCAGAAATTATCATGTGAAGTAAAACCAGTCAATGAGACACCAACATCAAATTCTACCACTTATATGTAGAATCTAAAAAAAGGACACAATGAACTTTGCAGAACATATACTGACTCACAGACTTTGGAAAACTTATGGCTTCCAAATGAGACAATTTGGGGGGTGGGGGGTGCGCTGAGGGTTTGGGATGGAAATGCTATAAAATTTGGTTGTGATGATTTTTGTACACCTATAATTGAAATAAAATTCATTAAAAATAAACAAAAATAAAAGCAATGGATGGCAGACTCAACGACACAGAAGAATGCATAAGTGATCTAGAAGATAGAAAAATGGAAATTACCCCATCAGAACAGCAGACAGGAAGACAAAGTTAAAAAACCTCCAACATATGAAATCTTGGAGTTCCTGTCACATCTTAGTGGTTAACGAATCCGACTAGGAACCATGAGGTTGCGGGTTCCATCCCTGACAATGCTCAGTAGATTAAGGATCTGGCTTTGCCATGAGCTGTGGTATAGGTTGCAGACACAGTTTGGATCCCACATTGCTGTGGCTGTGGCGTTGGCCGGCAGCTACAGCTCCGATTAGACCCCTAGCCTGGGAACCTCCACATGCCGCAGGTGTGGCCCTAAAATGACAAAAAAAAAAAAAAAACCCGACATATGAAATCTATTGTAGAATATTAAATGTGCCAACATTTGCATCACAAGAGTTCCAGAAGGAGAAAAAGAAGGGTATTAAAAATGACTTGAGAAATTATGGATGAAAAATTTCCAAACTTAAAAATGGAAACAGATATCCAGGTACAGGAAGGGTCCCAAAGATGAACCCAAACAGACCCACACCAAGACATATAATTAAAATGGCAAAACAAGAGAGAGTATTCCAAAGGTAGCAAGAGAAAAAAGTCATATACAAGTGAATCTCCATAAGGCTATCAGCTGATTTCTCTTTAGAAGACTTTGTAAGCCAGAAGGTAGTGGCATGTTATGTTCAAATTGCTGGAAAGGGAAAACATACAAATTAGGAAACTCCACCCAGCAAGATTATCAGCTAGAAGAAAAGGAGATGTAACTTCCCAAACAAGCAAAAACTAAAAGAATCCAGTAATACTAACCTACCTTAAAAGAAATGTGGAAAGGGTTTCTCTAAATGGAAAAGAAATAAGAATCTATAGGAAAGAGAAAATCCCAATAGGAAAAGCAAGTATATAGTAAGGATTGACAATCACTTAAATTAGCAAGCACGTAGATTAAAAGACAAAAACAATGAAAACTTTATTAACTATAATAAAATTTTTTAAAAGCCAATAAAGAAGTCATTCCTGACATTAAAAAACTTTAACCACAATAAACAGTAAATGGTCAAGTATGAAGACATAAAATATGACAATATGGGAGAGGCGAAGGGAGTAAAAAATGTAGATCTTTTATAATATGAACTTAAATGACTATCAGTTTAAAGCCAAGTAGGTATAATTATGGATCAACATATAAATCCCATGGTAATTACAAATCCAAAACCTAGAAAGAGGAGTTCCCGCTGTGGTGCAATGGGTTAAGATCCCAACTGCAGTGGCTCAAGTTGCTGTGGAGGCACAGGTTTAATCCCCCACCCAGTGCAATGGGTTAAAGGATCCAGTGTTGCTGCAGCTGTGGCACAGGTCACAGCTGTGGCACAGATCACAGCTGTGGCAGATTCAGTTCCTGGTCTAGGAACCTCTATATGTCATGGGTGTGGCCATTGGGAAAAAAAAAAAACAAACCTACAAAGATACACAAAAACAAAAAAACAAAAAATGGAACCCAAGCAAATTCTAAAGAAAACATTAAACTACAATGGGAAAAACAAAAAGAAATGAACAGAGAACTGGAAAATAAGTAGTAAAATGGCAATAGGTACATAAATATCAATAGGTACTTGAGGGATTTCCTGTTGTGGCTCAGCAGAAATGAATCTGACTAGCATTCATGAGTACACAGGTTCGATCCCTGGCCTTGCTCAGAAGATTAAGGACCCTGCTGCTGTAAGCAGCAGATGCAGCTCAGATTCTGCATTTCTGTGGCTGTGGAATAGGCCGGTAGCTATAGCTTTGATTTGATCCCTAGCCTGGAACCTCCATATGCCAGAGATGCAGCCCTAAAAAAGCAAAAAAAAAAAAAAAAAAAAAAAGGTATATTCAAAACAGAAACAGGGAATTCCCTGGTGGCTCAGCAGGTTGTCACCGCTGTGGCTGAGGTCACCGCTGTGGTGTGGGTTCAGTACACAGCACTGGAATTCCACATGCTGTGGGCACAGAAAAAATAGAGAAACAAAAGAAACCAACTCACAGATTTAGAAAACAAACCAGTGGATAGGAGTGGGGAGACAGACATGAGGAAGAACAAATTAGGGGTATAAGATTAACAGACACAAACTACTATGTATAAAATAGATAAGGAACAAAGATATACTGTATAGCTCGAAGAATTATAGTTGTTATCTTATAATAACCTACAATGGAGTACAATCTTCAAAAATACTGAATCACTGTGCTATTCACCTGAAATATACTGTACATCAACTATACCTTGATAAAAACTTTTTAAAATCATTAAACTAATTTGAAAATTTTTAGGGGAATACAAAGAACATAATAAATATTCAAAATAACTTTGACAAATTTTAAGACACTCCCTAATATCAAGATTTATCATAAATCTATTGTAATCAAGGCAACCTGGTATTGGCCTAAGGATAAACAGATCAGTGGAAAAGAGAGCCCTGAAGTGGACCTACACAAATTGGTCAATTGATCTTACATGTACCAAGCTAACTCAAAGAAAAAGGACATTTTTATAGATTATGCATCCTACAAAACTTCAATTGAAATAATTTTGTATAGGATAAAGAAGTTTCCTTTCAACATACTGGGCTTCAACAACTGGACATGCATATGCAAAAAAAAAAAAACCCATAGAACCGCGCATAATTGACCACATATTAGGGAACAGTACATCTAAAATGCATGAACTTAAGTTCCCATCGTGGCTCAGCGGTTAGAAAACCCAACTAGCATCCATGAGGATGCAGGTTCGATCCCTGGCCTCACTCAGTGGGTTAAGGATCCAGCACTGCAGTGAGCTGTGGTGTAGGTCACAGACGCAGCTTGGCTCCTGTATTGCTGTGGCTCTGGCATAGGCCAGCGGCTACAGCTCTGACTAGATCCCTAGCCTAAGAACCTCCATATGTCGTGGGTGCAGCCCTAAAAAGACCAAAAAATAAATAAAATAAATGAACTTACTGTATGTCAATTATAATCTGATTTTTAAGAAATTGAAAATAATTAACTGTACAGAAACATGTTAAATAAATGTTGTAGGTCATACTATGAATACGCAACCAATTATAGATGGCAACATAGAAGTATAATTGGAAAGTTATAAATGATACTTTACATAAAAAATGGTTATAAGGAGTCCCTGTCATGGTGCAGTGGAAACGAATCCAACTAGGAACCATGAGATTGTGGGTTTGATCCCTGGCCTTGCTCAGTGGGTTAGGGATCCGGCATTGCCGTGAGCTGTGGTGTAGGTTGCAGATGAGGCTCGGATCTGGCATTGCTGTGGCTGTGGCATAGTCCAGCAGCTGTAGCTCCTATTAGACCCCTAGAACCTCCACATGCCACGGGTGCAGCCCTAAAGTGACAAAGACAAAAAAAAAACTGAAAAAAAACTGGTTATAATTTTTAATATATGTAAATATTTACACATATTTGTATCTAAATATAAACACACACACATATCATGACCTACTTCTGCTTTTAAAAGCCTGGAAGGATATACCTGAATGATAGGATGGGAAAGTAACAAAGTCTACTTTTTCCAGTATTTTATGCATTTTCTAAATTGTCTTTTACTCATTAATTAAATAAAATATGAAAAGAAAAACGCCAAACAACACTAACCTAAAACAACATGGGATATAGTTATTAGGAAAAAAGCTAAACGGTGGAAAGTGCGAAAGACTGAGGAAGAAGAGAGGTGTGTGTGTGTGTGTGTGTGTGTGTGTGCACGCGCGCGTGGGCGCGCTTGTGTGTGTGAAGTGTGGGTGGTGGTGAAGGAATCCCTTCCAACCCCAAGTTTTAGGAATAAGATGGAGACGACGCTGCAGCTGTTGTGACTCTGGTCAGCCTGGCAGAAAAGGAACCACTAAATTGAAGCCACATGGAGGGCAAGAATCTTATTTACTGTCTTATTTACTGTTAGCAGCACCTACTTACAGAGCTTAGCAGAAAATATTTGAAGAAAGGAAGGGATGGAGGAGGGGGAAGGGGGAGCTTGCTGTGTTAGCCAGTGATGGAGGGAGGGAGAAAGGGAAGGAGATGAGAACTTTAAAAAAGAAAGTGCACCACAGCTGTGGGATGGAGAAAGCTTCTACCTGGTGGGTTAAGATGTTGAAATGTCAATACCTGTAGCTGAGTAGGGGCAGGTTTCAGGACTGGGGAAAGACGGCCCAATCTTTTGAGGCTATAGGTGTCTAGGAAAGGAGGGCAAACAATTGAACAGGGGAAGGAAGGCCCAAGTCTCTAAAAGCTGTTACAGAAAGATAAGTCACTGCAGCACACAAAAGCCATTCAAGCATTTTGTTTGAAGAAAGACATGGAGATAGATACACAGATCCCCACAGCCCTGCTTTCTGTACAGTAGCCTGTCATCTGGAAAGGAAAAAAAGATAAGAAATGAGGATCTCTGGTTGGTAGCCTCCAGGTTCAAGTGTTTGACCACAAGAGGTAAACAGCAAACATTTGTTGAAAGAATGAGTAATTCAGTGGAGGAGAAAGAGCACATGGTCCTAAGGGGTCAGGCTGCCAGTAAGAAAGGATGCCAGGCACGCTGCAATGACAGGTGGGCCCCCACTGGGCCATCCTCCCCCAACCCCTGATCCAAGGCCCGCCATTCCCCAAAGTGCTACCACCCCCTAGCCCCAGGGGAATCTTTATGGTCTAATTCCTGTCATCTCTGAGAACACCTAGAGCCTACCCAAGGATACAGGGACCCCTCAACAGAAAATCCCCTTTTTTCTCCTAATGGATCTAATGGTCACAGGCCAGTGGTACTCCAGCACCAGATCCAGAGAACTCTTTCCTAACATTTTAGAGGAAAACAAACTCTCCCAACACTCTCTTCTTTTGCCCCCAAGGTTGCTGAGAGAGCCACTTCCCTTAAAATCAGACAAGTTACCCAGGGGACTCCTAGGCCCCACCTACCTTTGTAGACCTTCTTCAGAAAGCACTGCTGGCTGCTTTGAGTCTGGCAGAAGCTTTCCCCACTCTTGCAAACCCCACTGGCATTGACTCGTTTACACTGGAAACATTCCAGAGCTGAAAAGTCAAACCAGCACAAATAAGGCTCTTGTGGTCAGGAGAGGAAGCCCACCTGACGCAGGTGCGCCTGGACACTGACTGGTTCCCACCACCTGATGAATGTGCTGAAAGCGGGTGATTCCTCGGACTTCAACTTACACCTGAGAGGAAACAAGCCCCAGACAATGACTGGTTCCCATTGCCAGATAAATGTGTTTATAGCAGCGATCTCTCAGCGCTTGGCCTGCACCTGGGAAGAGGCACGTGAGCCTCTGGGTGCAGGGTTAGTGCCCAGGGCCAGACAGGATCTCCCTTGATTCCCAGGGATGGGCTGTGCAGCCAGAGGTAGGTCAAGTCCTTTACTGCAGTTCCTGCCTGACCGCCACTCATAGGGCTCATGAACAGCCCAGGTGCACCACCCCAAAAGAAACTTTTTTCCCTGCTTTCAATTCAAATTTAGGATTCTCACCAAGAAAGCTTGAGAAATTGGGAAGTACCAAGGATGAGAAGAGAGGTAGGAGGGAGGGAGAGGCTGAAGTAAAACGGAGGAGGGGAGACGAAGAAGAAAGGGAAGATGAGCAGAGGGGTGCCGACAGCGGAAGAGGCAAAGGAGAGCGTGAGTGGAGGACAGGGCAAGGCAGCGCGAGGTGGGGTTCACACCCAAGCCTGTGGTTAAGTCTTTGTGCCTTGCCCCTCACTTCCCCATGCCCGTCAATCCACAGCCCCGCTTGGGTCGGCTCACCTAGACCCAGTCCCCATGGTTTTGCCAGATACCCAGCAGGGGCTCACCTTGCAGGAAGCCCAACAGCAAGGAGAGGCCCAGCAGCAGCAGCAGAAGCAGCAGAAGGCGCATCCTCATCTCCTGCCCAAGACCAGGAAGTAGCAGAGGGCAGAACAGATATATAGGCACGCCAGGCCCCTGAGAATCAGGCTTTATAACCCCATCTGCAAGCGGCAGCCAATGAGAGCAGAGGCGAAAGGCTGAACCTCCTCAGGATTCAGAGGGCACATGGGAGCCCCGCCTTCCTGCCTCTCAGGCTCCGCCCCCCTCCACTGGCCCTGCCCCGCCTCCACTGGCCCTGCCCCGCCTCCACTGGCCCTGCCCCGCCTCCACTGGCCCTGCCCCGCCTCCACTGGCCCTGATGAGGGAGCCACATTTTCTCATGGCCTCTTCTGCTCTCGCGTTTTACTGGCTTTTAGATGGGAGAATCGCATTTGCCTACTCAGGCAAAGGATTTATAAGATTCAGGTGAACCGATTAGCTTAGAGGGCTGGGGCATACACCGAACCTTCCATGCTTAAGGGGACTGTTTCCTGGTACTGTAATGTGAATCCAGATGCTAAAATCTCTTGATTTCAGAGAAATGGGTACGTGCCAACAGTGTTGTGCAGCAAAGTACTAAATCCAAAACAGCAGGCAGGCTGCTTTCAGAACTAGTGAAATAAGAGTTTTAACTATGGGACACAACACCCCCCCCCCCCCCCCCCCCCCCCCGGCTGAAAAGGCAGCTGCCTGCCCTTTCAGCTTTGCTCATCACTATACCACGCTTCTTGTAATTATGTAGCAACTATGGGCCCTATGTCCAAGCTAGCTAGCGGCCCTGCCCATCCTATTCCTGGCTTTGCTTATCAGTTTTGCTTTGGTAACCTTGCTCGCTCAGTTTCTTAGGAAGAAACATTGCTTGGGGGAGGGGGAGGTCCGGGGATGCTTATAAGACCCTGTATTATATAAAAGTTGCTGAGAACGAAGACCTGGTGCTCAGACTCTGGAGGTGACTCCTCTGAGCCTGCACCGGTGCTGAATAAACCTTGCTATTGTGCATCTCCGAGTGCCGTTTGTCTCCTTGCACTGCCACGGTTTCTGCAGATTCTGCAGCACTAGAAGTTCCTGTTCACATCCTTGACGAATACAATTTAAAAACACTTATCTGGAACTTCCCATTGTGGCTCAGTGGGTTAAGAACCCCCGGTAGGCTCTGTAAGGATATGGGTTCCATCCCTGGCCTGTATCTGTGGGTTAAGGACCCTGAGTTGCTGAAAGCTGTGGAATGGGCCTCAACTGCAGCTCAATTTTTACCCCTTGCCTGGGAACAAACATGCGCTGCAGGTGCAGCTATGAAAAGATAAGGGAAAGGAGGAGGGGGGAAGGAGAGGGGAGGGGAAGTCGCGGAGGGACTTAGCTGGTGGAAAAAGTTTTGTAGCTTTGGGTTCAGGCTGCCTTGCGGGCCTCGGTTCGCTCCTGAATCTGGGTCCACCTTTACCCAAACATCAGACTTCAAGAATGAACACCCCTAAATGTCAGCACAATATCATTACATTTGATTCTCACATGATAGGCTATTTGATATCTCCAACTTAAGGATGAGAAAACAAAAAGGAAGCAGTACCAGGTGACGAAGAGGATGACTGGCACATTCAAACCAGATCTGCGGTCTCCCACTGACCCTGTGACTCTGCCAGGGAAACCCAAGTCTCCTTGGTCCCAAGAGCCTCCAAATTCATGTCTTCAGACAGGATTCCTGCTGCCAGAGATGGCACCTCTAGACACCAAAGGTCCCTAGCACCAGCGCCACATCATGAACAAGAATGGATATGTTTCATCAGAAATAATTTTCTAGAACCATGAGGTTGTGGGTTCAATCCCTGGCCTTACCCAGTGGGTCAAGGATCCTGCATTGCCGTGAGCCGTGGTATAGATCGCAGACATGGCTTGGATGTGGCTTGGCTGTGGCTGTGGTGTAGGCTGGCAGCTGTAGCTCTGATTAGATCCTTAGCCTGGGAACCTCCATATGCCACGAGTGCAGCCCTAAAAAGCAAATAATAATAATAATAATAATTTTCTATAATCTTGTAGAATAAGGCTTTTATTAAATGGTTCTTCCAGGACCCCCAGTTAGCCTTAATCCTGGAATGATCTGGGATTCTAAGGGGAGAGGGGTGGGCCCTGTTGCTTCACATAGCCCTGGGGGATTCTCTTCTCTCCTCCATTCCCTGAAGCTTCCCCTGATTCTTCTTCCAGAAGGCCCAGCTGTCCAAGCTCCCCAGGCCAGGGACCACTGTGGCTTCTGCTCACAGTGCTCCCTGCCTTGGAGAAGACAGAGATCCATTTTAGCCTGAAAGGTGCTGAGGGATTCAACAGTATGTGTTGTGCATGAGTTAGGGGTCAGGGCAAATAATGTCCAAATCTGAGGGTGGGAGAACATGTCATTTAACAAATACATGAATTAAAAGAAAGTAAAGCCTGCAGTTCCCATTGTAACTTAGCAGGTTAAGAACCCAACATAGTGTCTGTGAGGATGTGGGTTTGATCCCTGGTTTCATTCAGTGGGTTAAGGATCCAGCATTGTCGTGAGCTTCAGTGTAGGTGGCAGATGCGGCTCAGATCCCTGCATTGCTGTGGCTCTGGTGTATGCCTGCAGCTGCAGCTCAGATTCAACCCCTAGCCTGGGAACTTCTGTATGCTGCAGGCGCAGCCCGGAAAAGAAAAAGAAAGTAAAGCCTAATTGCTTTCTTAGTACAAACTGTACAAAGCCTGATAAACTCATCTCAGCACATGATGGTTTCAGAAAGCAGTCAACCCCTTTCGCTGTGGGAACAAAAGACTGTGCATGTTGATCCTAGTCTTAAGTGCCAATTATTATTCCTCATCTGGCTTCAGTCACAGCAGAATTCCAGGCTGTCAGGGTTTTTTAAATCTTTTTTATGTCCACACCCAAAGCATCTGGAATACCTGGGGCAAGGATTGAACCCAAGCTACAGTGACCTACACCACATTCCTTAACCCTCTGCACCAAGCTGGAATCAAACCTGCACCACTGCAGCAACCCAAGCGTCTGCAGTTGGATTCTTAATCCACTGTACCTCAGCAGGAGCTCCCAGGATGTTAGTTTTTAAAGCATTTATCCATTGTCCTGTCAGATATGTTACTATGCTAAAGAAATTGGCAAGGTTTCAGTGTCCTGAAGAGAAGTCAGTGATCAGCTTTCCCAGGTTACAAGTACAACAGGCTTAAACACTACTGGCTTACGGGTTGAGGAAGGATGGGGAGAGTCTCTGTTGTAGAATTTGCAGACTTACATGGTATCAATGCCTATTTCAAGCTACCATCCTGACGTCACTGAATTAAGAGATGTGCACACCATTATAGAGTGTTCTAACACAGAGATACAGTAGAACTAAATAAGCTCAAAAGCACAGATGTGTGGGAGTTCCCATCATGGCTCAGTGGTAATGAACCCAACTAGAATCCATAAGGATTCGGGTTTGATCCCTAGGCTCCCTCAGTGGGCCGAGGATCCAGTGTTGCAGTGAGCTGCAGTGTAGATCACAGACGAGGCTCAGATCCGGTGTTGCTGTGGCTGTGGTGTAGACCAGCAGCTGTAGTTCTGATTCAACCCCTAGCCTGGGAACTTCCACATGCTGCACCTGAGGCCCTAAAAAATAAAAAAGTGCAGATTAATAGTAAAAAGTAGTAAAATAATTGAGTGATAAGGTTTTGAGTATTTCTCTTTTTTGTTCCTAATATAATCTGTCAGTTTATGTGCTAATCTTTTTTCTTCTTATGGCCCCACCCATAGCGTATGGAAGTTACCAGGCTGGGGGTTGAATCAGAGATGCAGCTGCCGGCCTGTGCCACAGCCACCGCAACACCAGATCTGAGCCGTATCTATGACCTCTACTGCAGCTCACTGCAATGGCAGATCCTTAACCCACTGATCAAGGCCAGGGATCGAGCTCCCATCCTCATGGAGACAATGCTGGGTCCTTAACCTACGTTAAGTCACAATGGGAACTCCTGTATGTTAACATTTAATACGACCTTGGCTCAACCACCAGCTTGTAAAATTCCCGAAACTTTAATAATCAGCTCTTATAAGCCATTTCAAGCCAGACCTCAGTTCACCAGCAGTTGAGTCACCAGTTACATTCAAGTGAAAGTAGAAATTGCCATATATTCTTTTACTCACAATGACCAGTGATATCATTCCTCCTGTCCCTGACTTGATTTATGACAGAAGGGACAAATCTATATCAGTAGCCAAAAAGATTTCTCCACCTTTGAACAGACCTCTCCCTTGCGGTTCACACAGCCTGACAATGGAGACGGTTTTGTCTCAAAAGGACAGGTGAGGACGTGTCAAACCCTCTGCAGGCTGAGCTGTTGGTGGGGACATAAGGCTGTGGCAGCTGAAGCAACAGAAGCTCTGATCTGGAAGATCTTTATTTGGAGTTTCTGCAGAAGACTTAAAGCAATTTCACTGCTCAAGATTTTTGTTTTAGAAGTCAGTTTTGGCAACAGAAAAAAGGAAAATTCCGATGAGGACAACAGAAGCCAAGAGGAAGCTCTTTCGGTCTGGGAGGAAAAGAAGACAAGAGACTGAACTTGGGTTATGCTGGTGAGGATAAAGACGAGCTGATAAACTGAAGAATTAGCTTGAGGTAAAACTGAATTAATGTGTGAGATGAGGGCAAGGGAAAAGTTACAGGCATCTCTCATTTTATTGTGCTCCCCACCCCTCTTTTATTGCACCTTGAAGATATTGCATTTTTTTTTTTTTTTACAAACTGAAGGTTTGTGGCAACCCTGCATCAAGCAAGTCTATCAGTGACATTTTTGTTTTCCAGCAGCGTTTGCTCACTTCATGTCTCTGTGTCACATTTTGGTCATCGTCACAGTGTCTCAAACCCTCCACCAGCAACAAGATTACAACTCACTGAAGGTTCAGATGATGCTTAGCATTTTTTAATCAATAGAGTATTTTTAAATTAAGATATGTACATTTTTTATTGTCTTTTAAGGCCACACCTGTGGCATATGTAACTTCCCAGGCTAAGGGTCGAATTGGAGCTGTAGCTGATGGCCTACACCACAGGCACAGCCACATGGGATCCAAGTCTTGTCTGCAACCTACATCACAGCTCAGGGCAACTCAGGATCCTTAACTCACTGAGCAAGTCCGGGCATCAAACCCGAACCCGCATCCTCATGGATACTAGTTGGGTTCATTAACCGCTGAGGCACGACAGGAACTCCAAGATATGTACATTTTTTTCCCTTTTTTTTTCTCTTTTTAGGGCCATGTCCACAGCATATGGAGGTTCACAGGCTAGGGGTCAAATCGGAGCTAGAGCTGCCGGCCTACACCATAGCCACAGCAACACCAGATCCAAGCCGTGTCTGTGACCTACACCACAGCTCATGGCAACACCAGATCCTTAACCCACTGAGCAAGACCAGGGATCAAACCTGCAATGTCATGGTTCCTAGTCAGATTGGTTTCCGCTGCGCCACTACAGGAACTCCCATGAAATGTACATTTTTAAAGACATAACGTTATTGCACACTTAATAGACTGCACTATAGTGTAAACACTATACTGTTTGCACTATACTGTATGCGCTTGGAAAACAAACAAACAAAATGCATGTGACTCACCCAGGCACACCTGGAGGTTGGGTTCCAGACCACCACAGTAAAGCAAATATTGCAGTAAAGGGAGTCACATGCATTTTTCAGTTTCCCAGTGCATAAAAAAGTTATGTTTATACTATACTGTAGTCTATTAAGCGTGCAATAGCATAATATCTAAAAAATAATGTATGTACCTTAATTTAAAATACTTTGATACAGAAACTGTAAACCAGCTATAATGGAAAAAATAAAAATCATTACAAAAAATAATAATAAAAATGCTTTGATAAAAAAAATGTTAACCATCATCTGAACCTTCGATGAGCTGTAATCTTTTTTGCAACAGTAACAAAAATCCCTAATCACAGGTCACTATAACAAATAAAATAGTAATGCAAAATTTTGAAATATTGTGAGAATTGCCAAAATGCGACAGAGATATGAGCTGAGCAGTTGCTGCTGGAAAAATGGCACCACTAGATTTGCTTGATGCAGGGTTGCCACAAACTCTCCATTTGTTTAAAAAAAAATGCAGTACATAAGAAGCACAATAAAACAAGGTATGCCTCTGGCAAGCTAAATGCCCCGGGATCCGACTGCTGGATTTTGGGAGTCTTCAATTAGATAGGTGGTGACGGAGTTCCCTTCGTGGCTCAGTGGTTAACGAATCCGACTAAGAACCATGAGGTTGCGGGTTCGATCCCTGGCCTTGCTCAGTGGATTAAGGATCCAGTGTTGCTGTGAGCTGTGGTGTAGGTTGCAGACGCGGCTCGGATCCCCCGTTGCTGTGGCTGTGGCGAAGACCCCTAGCCTGGGAACCTCCATATGCTGCGGGTGCAGCTCTACATAAAGGCAAAAAGACAAAAAAAAAAAAAAATAGATAGGTGGTGACTAACATGGATTAAGACTTCCCAGGGAGTGTATGAAGAGTTAAGAACTAATTCTTGGGAGTTCCCATTGTGGCTCAGCAGGTTACAAACCCAATCAGTATCCATGCGGATGCAGGTTTGATCCCTGGCCTTGCTCAGTGGGTTAAGGATCTGGGAACTTCCACATGCTGCAAGTGTAGCCCTTAAAAGCAAAAAAAAAAAAGGTTAATTCTTATCAGGAAGACAGGATGGAAAACACTGTCATGCAGAGCCTCTACCCTTGCCACCCTGAATGGCATGTAAGTCCTATGAGGTAGCCTGACATTAGAATTTTGTGCAGGAGTTCCCTTCATGGCTTAGCAGTTAACAAGACTGACTAGGATCCATGAGGACGCGGGTTCTATCTCTAGCCACACTAGGTAGGTTAAGGATCTGGTGTTGCTGGGAGCTGTGGTGTAGGTCACAGACACAGCCTGGATCCTGCATTACTGTGGCTGTGGCGTAAGCCGGCAGCTGTAGCTCTGATTCAACCCCTAGTCTGGGAATGTCCATATGATGCAGGTGCGGCCCTAAAATGAAAAAAAAAAAAAAAAGAATTTTGTGCAAAAAGCTGATAGTGAGAAGTTAAACCATTGAGATAGTCTCTCTTGAAAACTGAATGTCAGAATCAAGAGTGCTTAAGGACCAAAAAATAGACAAAGGCACACATTAGAAGGAGTCAGGGGTAAGTATAAGCCATGAATGAACAGAAGTCATGAGTAAGCAGAAGTAATAAACATTTAGAAACTGTGAATAGGAGTTCCCGTTTTTGCGCAGTGGAAACGAATCTGACTAGGAACCATGAGGTTGCAGGTTCGATCCCTGGCCTTCCTCAGTGGGTTAAGGACCTGTAATTGCTGTCAGCTGTCGTGTAGATCGCAGACTCAGCTTAGATCTGGCATTGCTGTGGCTGTGGCATAGGCTGGCAGCTGTAGCTCCAATTAGACCCCGAGCCTGGGAACCTCCATATGCATGAACCTCCATATGCCACAGGTGCGGCCCTAAAAAAAATAAAATTAGAAACTGTCAATAAGCATAAGTTATGAATCATACAGATGGCCAATAGGCACACAAAAGATTCTCAACATCTCTAATTATCAGAGAAATGCAAATCAAAACTACAATGAAGTACCACCTCACACTGGTTAGAATGGCCATCATTAAAAAGTCTGCAAATGATAAATGTTGGAGAAAGTGTGGAATAAAGGGGGATGTTCCTACACTGCTAGTGGGAATGTAAATTGGTGCAGCCACTTATGGAAAACTATACAGTGGTTCCTTATGAAACTAAACATAGAGTTTCTTTATGATCTAGCAATCCCACTCCTGGGCATGAATCTGGAGAACTCTAATTCAGAAAGATACGTATACCCCAGTGTTCACAGCACAATATTTACAACAGTCAAAGCATGGAAGCAACCAAAATGTCCACTGACAAATGAGTGACTAAAGAAGATATGGTGTATATGTACAACGGAATACTACTCAACCACAAAAAAAATGAAATAATGCCATTTGCAGTAACATGGATGGACCTAGAGATTATCATACTAGTGAAGTAAATCAGACAAAGACAAGTACCATATGATATTACTTATATGTGGAATCTAAAACCTGATACAAATGAACTCATTTATAAAACAGAAACAGACCCCAGACATAGAAAATAAACTCATGGTTACCAAAGAGGAAATGGGGTTGGGGAAGAGGATAAATTAGGAGTCTGTGATTAGCAGATACAAACTACTGTATATAAAATAGATATACAACAAGGTCCTACTGCATAGCACAGGGAACTATATTTAGTACCTTGTAATAAACAATAATGGAAAAGAATATAAGAAAGAATATATATGTGTGTGTGTATAACTGAATCACTGCTATACACCAGAAACAAACACAACATTGTAAATAAACTATACATCAGTTTTTTTAAAAGTCATGAATCATAGGTTATAAACCCTTATAAATAAACAGAAGTCACAAAATATAGAGTAAAGGAAAGTCAGTTTAGAATAAGAACAACAGGGAGTTCCCCTCGTGGCTCAGCGGTTAACGAACCAGACTAGGATGCATGGGGACCCAGGTTCAATCCCTGGCCTCAATCAGTGGCTTAAGGATCTGGCGTTGCTGTGAGCTGTGCTATAGATCACAGATGCGGCTCAGATCCCGCACTGCTGCGGCTGTGGCATAGGCTAGTAGCTGTGGCTCTGATTCAGTTCCTAGCCTGGGAACTTCCATATGCCACAGGTGAGGCCTTAAAAAAAAAAAAAAAAATTAAAAATAAGAGCAACAGGAAGATAGGCAGGAAGACTAGAAGAAATTAAGGTCTACCAGATAGCTATTACTAGAACTGCTGTATATCCAAAACTAGTTCAGGTCACAGACTGTGTACAGGTCTCCATGAGGCCCACTCTGGGTGGTGTGCATTCCTACATGTATATCTATCTAAGTCCTCATTATTTAAGATAAACTGAACAAGTTTTGGTATCTCTCATGTCCTCTGTGTTCTTTTCTCTCTGTTACTCTCTCCTGGACTTAGCTTTCTCATCCTCCCTTGGATCCCAAAGAGTGGTCTTAGCACATAAGTTTAAATGACCTCTCAGGGGTTCCCACTATGGCTCAGCAGGTTAAGAACCCAAATAGTATCCACGAGGATGCGGGTTTGATCCCTGGCCTCGCTCAGTGGGTTCAGGATCCAGCGTTGCCACAAGCTGTGGTGTAGGTTGCAGATGCGGCCCAGATCCAGCATTCCTGTGGCTGTGGAGTAGGCCTGGGAACTTCCATATGCCACACATGTGACCCTAAAAACCAAACAATAAATAAATAACCTTTCAACTCACCTCCCCATAGCTAATTGTCTCTGTCTTTCTGTGTTCCAGCTGCAAATTCCTAGAAGACTCCAACTCAACTCTTCTTTTTTTAACCAGGCCACAAATATTAGCTAGTTCTTTGGTTCATTTAGAAACTGGAACATTAACTCATCTAGGCAGGGACTGGAATATCTCTGGACGGCTTAACTCCAGAACGGTTCAGGTTCCACAGTGAATTCAACATTACCACACGTTTTCTAATATGGTATGTTCAGATACTCAGAAGTTGGACTTGGAAGTGCCAGACTACTAGACTTAGGGAGGTTTCAAAAGTAGAGCCCAGTAAAAGCCAGCTTTTGTGGAGTTGGGATATAGTGCTGTAAAGCCAGCCTTCAGAAGAGGGAGGAAAAAGCTGGAGGATGAGGTTTAAGGAGAGAACATTTAGGCTTTAAGGAATTGTCTTTCAATACTGTCACTCCTTGGGGCGGGGGTGGTGGTGGCAGGGATGTCCCAGAAAGTTCTGATAATTGCAAAGAGGGCAGGTGGCAAACTTTAAACTACAGGTGGGTGGTATCCACAGTATCTCTTCCTTTCCACTAATTTCACTGCTTCCATCAAAAAAGTCTGATACAACACGATCTCAAAAGTTTGACCCAGCAACATCTCAGCTATTTCTCCTCACGCTTCACGTGAAGGAAAGGAACTACTGACAGGCACACCTTTCCCTTCTCCAAAGGAGCTCAGCCACAGACCTGGAAATCCTAGTTTTGTCATGCGACTCAAGCCAAGCAGGATAAGCCTTGGCAAACCTTGCCCCAGAGACCCTGCTTTTTCCAACCAACCCATAATCTTCAGCCAGCCCACTCTGGGGGCTCTCCAGAGATCTTCCCCCAAGTAGTAGAGAGAGGACCAGAAAAGGTAATTAATTCATTCCTTCATGCAGGAAAAAATTATTGAACAATTGTGATGTGGCAAAGTTGCCACTGGATAGTGAGGATAAAACAGTGATGAAGACAGGGACACTGCTCTCAAAGAGCTCAAAGTCTAATAGCGGAGACAATAATTAAATAATTGGAAGAGTGACAAATATACCTATTCTAGATCCAGCATTCAGTGACACACATAGCAAAGTGGTCCAAGAGAAGTGGGCAGGGAAAAGGTAAAAGATGGGGGCTAGGGAAGTTCTGCCACCCAATCTCCCAAAAGTTCTAGCTAATACCAGGTGGATGCTTCATTGCATCCATCTTCTCAGCTTGGCTGCCCACCTTGAGAGAAGTTACAGCTCAAGGCACAGCTTTCAAATGTCCCTGTAGATCCCTTTTCTGTGCCCATCATGTAAATTCTCCTGTTACCCATTTGAGTTTGCCATTTGTTTCCTGCCAAAACCAGGTTCGATATAGGCCTTTATGAAAAGACTGTTTATAGAAGTGGGCAGGGTTAAGGAAATGACAAAAAAACTTGGTGCATCAAGGTTTTAGGAACAGCAAGACATCATCATCCTTCCTAGGCCTAAGGAGGCAGGGGAAGGAAGTCATATTAGTGTAGCCTAGTCGAGAGCTGGAGAGAGGACAACAGAAAGTGTCGTGTCAAGCCCCACAGTGTCAGAACTGGAGGGAAGGAAATAGGAAGAATAAATACTTCAGTCTCAATACGTGTGTGTGTGTGTGTGTGTGTGTGTGTGTGTGTTTGTGTCTGTATGTGTGTGTTCCCTCCTCCAATCTTTCACTGACTAAACCCAAACTGAAGCCAAACCCAACCAGCACTTAGGTGATCAACTCAAAAGAGGTCTAGCCATCTGGGATCCAGGACCAAAAAAAGAGTCGATTTAAAGAGTCAAACAAGAAATCACTAGCTACTCTCACCTCACTGTCTAGAACAATTTAAAAAGAGAGTTTATGTTATTTTGGTAAAATAAGAGAATTTTTAAGATAGGACAGAGAAGCCCCACACACCATTGTGCACATGGTGAATTGGCCTTCACAGGTACAGTCTTCTCTGGGTTTGCCGGAGGGCCAACCTGCCTGCATAGGTGGCATGAGGACCTCAGCACAACCCATTGTGAGGACACTTGGATTCTTTCTGAGGTTCTAGAATTTCCAGACTCTGTGGCTCAGCACTGGAAGCTTCTGCTCATAAGTTTTCTTCACAACTCTTGGGTGGTCCCACACCAGGGTCCGCTCTTTCCCAAAATCTAGATGAAGAAGTTTCTTTTACTAGTGTGTCTTTATCTGCTTGAATCTGTCACAGGTAAGTCCTCTATCTTGGCTCTGGGTGGATATGTTTAAGGGCTTCTTTAAGGCCTCTTGGCCCTTGAAGAAGGAAGATCAGTATCATAGTTACCCAAACCAATCTGACTCAGAATTGGGAAGAGCCAAACAAGTTCAGCCTTGAGAGCTGCTGGACCAGTTGATTCCTCCTGGTAATGGCTTCACCATCAGAGATCAGCCTGGCCCAGTCTTGTTCCTACTTGATTTAGCCACTCAACACCTGTGTCTGATGCTCTGTGAAATGAGAAGATAGATCTAGGAGTTCCCGTCGTGGCTTAGCAATAACGAACCGGACTAGGATCCATGAGGACACGGGTTTGATCCCTGGCTTTGTTCAGTAGGTCAAGGAACCAGCGTTGCCGTGAGCTGCAGTGTAAGTTGCAGACGTGGCTAGGGTCCCCAGTTGCTGTGGCTGTGGCATAGGCCGGCAGCTATAGCTCTCATTCGACCCTTAGCCTGGGAACTTCCATATGCCTCAGGTGGGGCCCTAAAAAGACAAAAAAAGAGAAAAAAAAAGAAAGAAAAAAAGAATATAGGTCTAGGGGTTCTGTGGAAGTCCAATGAAGGTTTGTCCCATGAACTGGGTATAAGGAATCCTTGTGTAGTTAATGTAGAAGGAGATATAAGGAGATGGGAATGTGGTCATCCCAGAAAGTCACCCCCGCACACAGCACAGCTATGGACCAGAGACCCTACAAACCTCTCCTTCACAGCTCTATTCTATCCTGTCTGTAGTTTGATTTCAGAATCCCCAGTTAAGGTGGACTATCTTCCCTCCTTCCTTCTCCAGGAGAAGTGAGAGGCCATGAGCGTTGAGCTGTCCATTATATGACAAAGTGTTTCCTGTAATGTCAGTTCTCAGAGGTTTTGTCTTTTGCTTTCTTCAACTTTCAAAAGTTACTCAGTAACATAGCCACATAGCCACCAGACAGTAGTATGTACCAGCCACATGATGAAGCAGTGAGTCATAATCTGTAAGAATGACTAAGACATCAGTGTGCCTTTTTAAGCTTCCTTTTGGTATCAGAAAACTCTTCATCAAAACTTCTGTTAACTTTTGAAGGATGAGTCAGGCAGATAATAGCTCTGTAACAATTTTTAAAATAAAAACCTCCTAAAAGACATAGTAAATCTTACTTTTCCTTTATCAACATGTTCTCATCCTAGTCTTGACTACAAGGAATTAAAATCAGTCTATATACATACATAGATACGTACATATAATAAGTATTTCTAGGATTCTTATAGAGCTAAAGTACTTTGGGGCCTTAAGACTCAGAGGTTTTGTAATGCTGCTCAGTTTTTGGCCCAGTCATTATAGTCTACTCACTACCCTCCTCCAGGTTGTTCAGTTTAAATCAGTTACTCAGCCAAAGAATAATAATAAAATTATCTGTTTGGTGCTACACTTAATAAAATGAAAGTTGTAATTAAGAAATATTTGTCGACAGCCATTAATGAGATGGATTAAATGTATAAGAGACTTGACAGAAGAGAATGACCACCTAAGAGTTCTGTAATTCCAAGTTCAAGTTGAGGAGGAAAGAAATCTAAAATTAACTGAGTGCTTAAGCAATGGTTTAGGCACTTCACAGTTTATCTTATTAAATATTCATGACAGCTCCATGATGTAGATGTAAATGCTATGTCACAAGAAATCTCATTTCAGAGACAGAGAAGCAAAGGACATTTTTATTAATAGCATTTTACTTAATAGCAGCTTGGCTTTGAATGCTCAGCCCACGTGGATTGTGGATTGAGTGTGGGGAAAAAAACGTGAATACCTTTATACCAAATAAAGGTAGCTTACCTTTCTGGTAATTTTGTGGGTTTGTTAGATATTTGTTATCTTTAGTTTAATATTTATCTTGTCCAAAGTTTAAATTTCTACCCTCAGATTCAGCAAGAATTAGAATTACTCAGCTATTGAAGCAACTTTTTCCCTCTTGTCTCTCCATTCTTACCTTTTACCCATGGGGGAACTGGAGGAAGGCTAGTGGTGGACTTCTAATTACATGAATGAACGAATATTGATTTCTTTTCTCTTTTTTTCTTTACCTTTTTTGCTTTTTTTAGAGCTGCACCTGCAGCATATGGAGGTTCCCAGGCTAGGGGTCGAATGGGAGATGCTGGTCTACACTGCAATCACAGCAATGTGGGATCCAAGCTGCATCTGTAACCTACACCACAGCTCACAGCTACGCTGGATGCTTAACCCACTGAGCGAGGCCAGGGATCGAACCCATATTCTCCTGGATCCTAGTTGGGTTGTTACCACAGAGCCACAAAGTTTGGGAACTCCAAACATTGGTTTCTTGATGCTGGCTTTGTCAGGGAGGCACAGGTGCTTTTGGTGCTGGATTAGGGGGCCCCCTGTGCCTACTCAGGGTACATAGATCCACACAAATAATGTGGATCTTAAAATTCCTCCCTTCAATCACAGAGGTGGTCTCTGTTTCATTAACTCCTCCATCCTTTATGATCTCTCGACTGATTGGTTAACTTCCTCCAACGTCTGCAATATCCTCAGGTGCTTGGTGTAGGTCCCCAAGAAACCTAGGAATCCCCCAACATTAGCCTGACTCCATAGGAAAGTATTCTTTACCTGGACATCCTCTTTCATCTTCACCATCTCTCTTCTGCTGTTTATCTATCCCAAAAGCCTCAGGTCAACCTGATGAGTTTCCTGGCTCTCTGGATCATCAAGCTTCAGTTCAGCAACTGTCAGGTGAGTACTATTCATTTGCAAACCCTTCGGACGGTGAGGCTTTATATGAGACTTCTTCAGGAGACAACACTTTAAGTGAGCACGCTTCCGCTGAACGCGCTTCAAGCGAGCACGCTTCAGGTGAGCACACTGCAGTGGATCATCCTTCTGGTGAGAATGTTGCAGTTGAACATACTCCCGGTGAGCATGCTGCAGGTGAGCACGCTTCTAGTGAACAGCTTTCTGGTGAACAGCCTTTGGGTGAACAGCCTTCCAGTGAAAAGTCTTTAAGTGAGCAGCCTTCAGGTGAACAGCCTTCTGGTGAACAGCCTGCAGGTGAACAGCCTGCAGGTGAACAGCCTGCAGGTGAACAAGTTTCAAGTGAGAAAGCTGCAGGTGAACAGCCTTCAGGTGAACAGGTATCTTCGGGTGAACAGGTATCACCGGGTGAACAGGTATCAGCACCAGGGGAACAGCCATCAGCAGAACAGCCTTCAGGCATTCCGCCTTCCAGCACAAATTCAGGTGAGCTACATTTGAATGTGTCAGTCCTTGACTTCAGCTGGGAAGTAAGCAACACATCAAACAACCCTTTTTCTTTTTTTTTAGGGCTGCACGAGAGGCATATGGATGTTTCCACGCTAGGGGTCAAGTTGGAGCTACAGCTGCCAGCCTACACCACAGCCATGCCAGATCCGAGCTGAGTCTGTGACCTACAACACAGCTCACAGCAATGCTGGACCCTTAACCCACTGAATGAGGCCTGGGATGGAGCCAGCGTCCTCATGGATCCTAGTGGGTTCCTTAACCGCTGAGCCACGAAGGGAACTCCAAATAAACCAATTTTTAAGGTGTTTAGAAGAAAGAATAGTTTAGACACTTCACAAACAGCTCTCCCAAAGATTCTCATGTTTCTTTACAATAATCCCAGGAGGCAGGATTCAGGTTTTGTGGGGCCCTGAAGGTTGAATACTTCAGAGGACTCTAAGAAAAGTAATTCAAATACAAAATGCCAGTTTTACGTAAGAAATTATGAATACAAATGCCCATAGGTTGCCCAGAAGGGACTCACAGCAGACAACTTTGATGAGCCTCACTCTAAATCTGCCTCTTAGCAAATAATGCTAAAATGTTTTGCAAACCCTGTAAGGAGATATCTAGCACTGGAGTTGGTAGCTCTTTATTTTTTGAAGGTTTGAACATGGAAAGTAAATCTTGCTGACATTTTTGTCTGTTAGATCCAGGAAAAAGTTGCCAGGACAACTGCAATTCATTAGTTCTGAGTAAAAAGGGGTTGTTCAAGGAAGGAAAACAAGAGCTGAGGTTTAATGTCTCAAGATTACTAGACATAAATACTTCATATTTCACCCCACTGCAGAAGTAGTACTATTCTAAATTTTCAGTTGAGAGAAGTGAGGCTAGAAAGTAGCAAACTTAAATTCAAACTTAGGACTGACTCGAAAGCCCATATTTTTTTACTTTATGCTGCCTCCAAATTAGGAAATTGGCAGCGGAGATAGTAAGTGAGAGAATATGGACTTATTTGAAAGAGAATGTCCTTTGTGACAAACTGATCTTACTGAAGGTCAATTTGAGGATAGAAAATGATGTAGACCCTTTACAAGGTTTGCAGCATTAGAGCGTTCTAACATCACTTATTAATCAGTCAAATTTTACTCCAAATGTCTGTGCCCTGTGGATAAGTGAGATTATGGGGAAGTAGGAAAGGAAGCCAGTCATGTGAGAAGTTCTACTTTGCTCCCATTGAGTTAGACACAGCCAAAGGGTATGTAATGATGAGTGTCCAGGAAGCCACTGGGATATGAATTAGAGTAAAGGTCAGTCTTAGATAAATACGGGATTCATCAGCAATGAAGATCATAGATCAAGCAGTAAGAATGAAGGAAATTCCTCTGGTAAGGAAGAGAAGATATGCTCTTTCAGACTCAGGGTCCTCACATCCCCAACAAGAAGCAGGAAATGAAATGTGTTGTAGCCACACTACTTGTTGCCCATAATCCCTCCCCAGGTGTGTGACTCTACCCCTGGGTCACAAGCTTATCTCATCAGGTTTACCTTAAAATTTCAGGCCCTGCATTAAACTGCCATGCATGCGCTTATATGAATGACCAAGGAAAATGTCTTCGTGGAGAAGGAGTCTGCACCACTCAGAATGCCCAGCAGTGCATGTTAAAGAAGATCTTTGAAGGTATGTAGGGATTTTATGAGCCAGTCTTTGCCAGAGAACACATCAACCAGCTTGAGTACTGACAGGGAGTAGGTAGGGTGGCAGGGGCCTGAGGAGGGATCAAGCTGTGATTCCCCAGAAAACTGGAGATTCAGGAGAACCTTATTCTTTCAAGAATTAAGAGTAGAATTCTAGCTACTGAGAGAGTGGCCCTTCCCAGCAGGCCTCGAGGTCTTAACAGGAGGCAGGGAAGTTGGCTGTCTCTTCCTATTAAAGAAATGTGTGAACTGCCCCTTGAGTCATTGAGACATTGACAGTAGGCTCAGAAATGTGTCTATCTTGCTCATGGGTATACATTCCTAGTACTTAGCACAATGCCCAGCCCATAGTAGACTTCTGGTAAACACTGAATAAATAACTTAACTAATGAACAATTGTCCACCAGCTTCTTCTCTTCACAGGCTGCCAGACTTGAGTGTTTCCCATATTTCTCTACCCTTACATTCACTCCTAATTCCCCCAAATAAGGAAGGGATTTTGGTTACTTCTCTCCCATGAACCACATTGCCTGACTCCCCTTGTAACTTTGTCTGATTCCTCACTAGAGAGAGTGGGTAACCGATGGGGGAAGGGTACAGAAGAAGAAGATAGAAAGGGAGGGAGAGAAAGAATATATATATGTTGGAGAACTTGATCGTACCTGTCTAGGGACACTGCATAGCCCTAGGGATGAAGGCTGAGGTTGGAGGAGGAAGCTTTCTGCTCACAGCACTCTGTCTCTGCTTCTTTCAGGTGGAAAGCTTCAATTCATGGTTCAGGGATGTGAGAACATGTGCCCATCTATGAACCTCTTCTCCCACGGAACCAGGATGCAAATTATATGCTGTCGGAATCGGTCTTTCTGCAACAAGATCTAGAAGCCTATGCCTTTGCTTCTTGCTGATTCAGGCAGCAAAAATCCTCCATTACCCTACTGAACTCAATTTATGTTTAATTTCTTCCCTAGTCAATAACTAATCACATCTTCCTCTGCCTGAGTGTCAGATAAGAAGCTCAAATAGCTTATATTTCCTCTCCTACTCATGCCCTATTACCCATTCTTCTCTGACCTCTCTCTTCCAGATCCCCTTACCCCATCTCTCAACATTTTCTTTTTCAATAAACTCTGCATGATTAAAGAATACAGACTCCAGACATCTTTTTCCATCAGCCAGTGGCAGGGTGGCCCTGAGCATCCTTTTGCTCATGCAGTAAAGTGGATGCATTTTTAAACCATTCCATATTCCTCAAAATGAAGGGGTACCCCAGGGCAGGGGCCACAAGAGGAATGCAAAGTTGTTAACCATCTATGAGCTTAAAACAATATTGCAGGTTCCTTCTCTCTGACCTCCACCTTTCCATCCTTGTAGAAACCACACCCAACTCTACTTATCGCGGTGTTCAAAACTCACTGCTTCTTTGGCTTTTGAGTTTTCAGTCAAGAGCCTATTCTTAACATGATTATAACAATAAAATGACTTATTTTATTTGCTATTAAATATTTGCTATTAAATAGAGCAGGTCGTAATAATCTTAATGAAATCTTTGTCTCAGACACGTTAGTTTTTCCTCTCAGCATAAAGGGGCAGGTAGAAATACTACAAAAGTTTCTCTCACCTTGTATTAGTGTTATGTCCTTCAAGGTGTTTTCATATCTGATCCTCAGAAAAGAGCCTAGAAAGGTCATCAGGAAAGAGAGCATCATCCTTAGTTTATAAGTAAGAAATTATGATGTAAAAATGTTTTATTTATTCATACCCATGTTCCAAACGTGCTAAGGTTACAAAGCTACGGTACACCCAGGCCAGATTTCAAAACCAAATCTGCATGGTTCTCAATCTGTTTCCACCACACTGTGAATATTAATCAAAAGTTTCTTTCAAGATCAAAATCAAGCCTCTCTCCTAATAAGTCCATTTCCTGTCAGCCATTGCGCCCCATATCTCTGTCTAAAAGCCCCTGAGATCGGAGTTCCCGTCGTGGCTCAGTGGTTAACAAATCTGACTAGGAACCATGAGGTTGCCAGTTCGATCCCTGGCCTTGCTCAGTGGGTCAAGGATCAGGCGTTGCCGTGAGCTGCGGTGTAGGTTGCAGACGCTCGGATCCCATGTTGCTGTGGCTCTGGCATCAGCTGGCGGCTACAGCTCCAATTAGACCCCTAGCCTGGGAACCTCCATATGCGGCAAGTGCGGTCCTAGAAAAGGCAAAAAGACAAAAAAAGAAAAAATAAATAAAAGCCCCTGAGATCAATCAGGTAACCTTAACGGTGCCTTCTGCAAAGGAAAAGCCTTTAATTTTGATAAAATCCAATTTATCAATATTTTTATTTATGAGTAGAGTTTTTGATTTCATGCATAAGTGTGTAGAATAGCACACAAACACATTTACATATGTAAAATTTTAAAATTATATATATGTATGTATATATATTTATATATATATACACACATATATATATAAAAATACATTATGAACTTTCTCCCAGAATAGATTGATGACAGACTCTCTCATTGGCAATACTTGCAGCACGCAGGCTGGAAGAAAATGGGAAGTATCTCCAAATTTCTTTTTTTTTTTTAAAAAAATCAGTGGCATAAGTTCTCAGCATATAATTTTAATTTCCATTTTCTGTAGTGCAATAATGCTTACATTTATATTTGCTTGTTTTTATGTGGGAATATTCAAATTGACAGTACGTTAAATTTTAGCAGGATATTTGAATGTATTTCAACGGAAGGGATAAATTCCCAAACTTGAGTATAAAATTGTGACAAAATTCTTGGCTGACACTGACTCCAGAAGGCTTAACAACTATAGCAGCTGGAAGCAGAAAGAACTGAGCAGAGACTTTAGCTGCTGTCTGCCTCGAAGAAGACCAAGTGTGGAGTTCCAGTCAACCCCAAGTTAACTACTCATTAAAACAAAAGGTAATACTCTTCAGAGGAACATGTAGAGTCCAGAATCTCTGAAATACATCATTCACTATGTCTACTATATAATAAAATTTATTAGACATAGAAAAACAGGAAAATGTGACCCAAAGCCAAGAAAATGTTTAAAAAATATACTGGTGCCAAAATGTACCACACACAGAAATTAGTGAACAAAAGCACTAAGCACCTATTAGTGATATATTAAAAAACCTACAAGAATTAAGGAGGGACAGGACTTCCCGTCATGGCACAGCGGAAACGAATCCAACTAGGAACCATGAGGTTGTGGGTTCAATCCCTGGCCTTGCTCAGTGGGTTAAGGATCTGGTGTTGCCGTGAGCTGTTGTGTAGGTTGCAGATGGCTCAGATACTGCGTTGCTATGGCTGTGGCGTAGGCCAACAGTTGTAGCTCTGATTTGACCCCTAGCCTTGGAACCTCCATACGCGGCAGTTGTGGCCCTAAAAAAGAAAAATAGAAAAAAAAAAAAAGAAAAGCTAAAGGAATTTCTTCAGGCTAGAGGAATATGATACCAGATGGAAACTCTGATCTACAGGAAGACATCTAGAGAACTAGATTGAGTAAATGGATGTAAATTTAAGACATGCATACTACTTACTTACTCAATTTTAGAAGTTTTGCCTGCTTAGCTGAAATTATTTTTAATGTAAGTAGATATATTTGAAAATAACAGCACAAAGAACAGGGGAGGTCACTGGAACCAAATTTTTGAAAAGTTGTTATTTTTAAATAAAGTCGTTGAATATTAACATTAATTCAACTGTGATAAGATGGAGTAATCCTTAGCAAAAAAAATCATTTAAAAATATAGAAGTACAGGAGTTCCTGTCATGGCTCAGTGAAATCAAAATCCCACTAGGAACCATGAGGTTGTGTGTTCAATCCCTGGCCTCGCTCAGTGGGTTAAGGATCCCACATTGCTGTGGCTGTGGCTGTGGCATAGGCCAGTGGCTACAGCTCTGATTTGACCCCTAGTCTGGGAACTTCCATATGCCGTGGGTGAGGCCCTAAAAAAGCAAAAAATAAACAAAATATAGAAGTACAGCTAAAAAGTCAATAGAAAATTAAAATGGAATATTATAGATATTTGATTAACTCAAATAAAGACAGAAAGGGAAGACCAAAAGAATAAGTGATTGGCTCAAACTGAAAAAATGGTAGACAGGGAGTTCCTGTTGTGGTGCAGTGAGTTAATCTGAGTGCAGCAGCTTGGGTCACTGGCAGGCATGGGTTAGATCCCTGACCTGGGAACTTCCATATGCAGCGCATGCAACCTTTTATGAAAGGAGAGAAAGAGGAAAGAAAGAAAGAAAGAAAGAAAGAAAGAAAGAAAGAAAGAAAGAAAGAAAGAAAGAAAGAAAGAAAGAAAGAAAGAAAGAAAGAAATGGAGGGAGGGAGGGAAGGGGAAGGAAGGAAGGAAGGAAGGGAAAAATGGTAGACAGTATCAAATAGTAAACAAAAATCAAACATCAATAATTGAGAAGGACACATCCTCACTACAGTGGTCTTCCTATCAAAAGGAAATTTGGGAAATTATATGAGATAACCAGGCTATTATCTTTAAAATGTCAAGGTCAAGAAATATAAAAACTGGAGTTCCTGCTATGGTGCACTGGTATTGGCAGTGTTTCTGCAGTGCCAGGACACAGAATAGATTCCCAACCCAGCACAGTGGGTTAAAGGGCATTGCCGTGGCTGTGGCAGTAGGTCGCAACTGTGGCTTGGATCTTATCCCTGACCCAGGAACTCTATATGCCATGGGGAGGCCCAAAAAGGAAAAAAAAAAGAAACAGCTTTATCACCGGTTCAACCCCAGCCTAAGAACTTCCATAGGCCGCAGGTGTAGCCCTAAAAAGACAAAATAAATAAATAAATAAATAAATAAAAACAGAGGAATTGTTCCAAATTAAAGGAGAATAAGGTGAGAAGAAAACTATAGAATAGATAAGGATGAACTTTGAAAATGTTAAGAGAAGTCAGACTCAAAAGGCCACACATACAATTCTGTTTATATTGGGCACCCAGAATAAGAAAATCCACTCAGAAAGTAGATTAGTGCTTTCCAGGGGCTGAGGGACTTAAAAACAGGGAGTGACTATTAATAAGTATAAGGTTTCCTTCTGGAATGAAAATTATCTGGATTTATATAGTGGCAATGGTTGTGCAACTTTGTAAACACACTTAAAATCACGGAAGGGTACACTTAAAAAGGTGAATTTTGGAAGTTCCCATCATGGCTCAGTAGTAATGAACCTGACCAGTATACAAGAAGATGCAGGTTCGATCCCTGGCCTCAGTCAGTGGGCTAAGGATCTGGCATTGCCATGAGCTGCGGTGTAGGTCACAGATGAAGCCCAGATCTGGGGGTTGCTGAGTCTGTGGCTATGGCGTAGGCCTGCAGCTACAGCTCCACAGACCTAGCCTGGGAACTTCCATATGCCACTGATGAAGCCCTAAAAAGACAAAAAACAAAATGACAAAAAAACAAAAATAAAAGGTGAATTTTATGGTATGTAAGTTGTATTTCAATCAAGGTTTTTAGATTAAAAACAATTCCCAAAGCTGTGAAAACTCAGGACTATAATTCTAAATAATCCACGAGTCAAAAAATGAATCTTAGAGGTTAGAAAAATGAATCTTAGAGAAATTAGAAAAAAAATTTGAGCTAGATAACAAATATAAAACACATGAAAATTTGTGGCATGAAATACAGTGATACTTAAGAGGGATATTTATGATTTTTTTTATAATTTTTTTTTTTTTTTTGCATTATAGCTGGTTTACAGATTTCTGTCAGATTTTCCAACTGCACCGCATGGTGACCCGGTTACATGTACATATATGGATTCATCACGTGATTAGATATAGTTCCCCGTGCAATACAGTTGAATCTCCTTGCTTTTCCATCATTAAAGCACTAGTTATCCCCATTCCCTCCCACCCCTCCCCACCCGTCCACCACCCCTCCCCCGCCCCCTTGGCAACCACAAGTCTGTTCCCCAAGTTCGTGATTTTCTTTTCTGTTGAGGTGTTCATTTGTGCAGTGTTTTAGACTCCAGTTATAAGAGATTTCATATGACATCTGTCTTTCTCCTTCTGACTTGCTTCACTCAGTATGAGGGTTTCTAATTCCATCCATGTT
>PVHT020000113.1:7029318-7092951 GCA_004024745.2 Catagonus wagneri
TTAACCTAGTGCTGGAAGTTCTAGTCAGGGCAAAACAAGAAAAAAAAAAAATGAAAGGCATCAATACTGGAAAGGAAGAAGTAAAACTATATTTGCAAATAACAGAGATTATCCTAAAGAATTTGCCAAAATGGTAGTAAAGCTGATAATAAATGAGTATAACGAATTTATAGGATATAAGTTCAATTTAAAAAATCTATGCATATCTAACAATGAGCAATTTGAAAATTAAATTTAAAAAGAATTATATTTACAATAAAAACAAATAGAATAAGATCTCAGGACTAGGAGCTTCCACTGTGGTACAATAGGAGTGGCTACATCTTGCAGAGCCAGGGCACAGGCTCTGTGCCTGTGATGCCTGGACCAGCACAGGGGGTTAGAGGATCCAGTGCTGCCACAGCTGGGGCATAGGTCACAACTGTGGCTCAGATCTGTTCTCTAGCCTGGAACATGCCAGGCAAAAAAGAAAAAAAACTTTTTTAAATGAATAAATAAATAATATTTCATGACTAAACTTTCCCAAGGAAGTATACTGAAAGCTACAATATACTCTTTAAAAAATTTAAATAAATGGGAAGACATCCTAGATTGATGGATTGGAAAACAATATTATTATACTCCCCAAATTAATATACAAAGTCAATGTAATCCGTATCAAAGTTCCAAACAGCTTTTTTTTTTTACAGAAATAGATAAGCTGATCCTAAAATTCAGATAGAAATGCAAGGGACCAAAAATAGCCAAAACAATCTTGAGAAAAAACAAAGAAGATTCACATTTTCTAATTTCAAAACTTGCCACAAAGCAAAGTTAAGTAATCAAAACAATATGGTACTGGAATAAGCACAGACATACAGATCAATGGAAAAGTACTGAGAGTCCAAAAATAAACCCATATGCTTATGGCCAGTTAATTTTGAACAAAGTGTCAAGATAATCCAAAGGTCAAAGAATACTCTTTCCAAGAAATAGTGCTGAACAACTGGACATTAACATGTAAAAGATAGGATCTGGACCCCTACCTCACATCATTCACAATATTTAAATTAAAAAAAAATGGATTAAAAACTTAAAATAAGTGCTAATCTTATAACAGTATTAGAAGTAAACAAAAGTGTATATCCTCATGATCCTGAATTAGGCAACAGTTTCTTAAATTTGATATCAAAAGGACAGCAACAAAAAAGAAAAACAGATACACTGAAATTTATCAAAATTAAACATCTGGAGGGATTAAAAGACATTAAAAAATGTAAAAAGAATGAGAGAATTTTCTTTCACAGAATGGGAGAAAATATTTACAAATCAGATATCTGATCAAAGCATAATATATAAAGAAAAGTCTAGATACAAATTAGAATGTCCATGTTATAAATATACTATAGTATTTAAACAAGAAAAATTGGGAGGAAGAGTGGGGAGTTCATTGTTAACTGTTACAATTTAAGCACAGTACAGAGTTTTTAAGAAAACTATCATAATATTTTTAATAACCTTAAATCTTTTAAGAAGCACTTTTTCTTAAGGTAAAGAACATTTTACTTTAATTCCTTCCATTTCAATCATTTCTTATTCAAATTAAACCAATTACTTTATATTTTTAAAATACACTGATAGCCTTTTATGAGATACATAAATTTTTCTTCAAGAAGAAATATAATGAAAACCAATGAAACATACCTGATTCATACAACTTTTCTTCCATTGATAGCCCAATTTCTCACAAGTCTCTTTTAGACACTGGTAAGATTTGTCTGCGTCCAATTTGGTAAAAAATCGTGTCATTCTTTTGACCAGGCGCTGCCAGGGGTTCTAGATGTCAATAAAGAAAAGCTGAATAAATCAGATTTATCACCAAAAGCAGTCATATTATAGCTACTTGGTCTGAAAATTCTTTTCTCCAATTTAAGATTCTTATACATGTGAGTCTCCCCTAATTCTCCTCTGCTTGTCAAAAATAAATAAATAGACTACATCATGTTAGCGCTATATTTCTTAGATTTATACATTTAAAAAAAAAAAAGACTTTAAGACAATAAGAAAACAAAGGGCTGCCATTACTTATTTGAAAAGCTAAATTCCCTTACCTGTGAGGATCCTGGGGTACCCAGTAACTGACTATTCAGAAGCATATGATCAGGGCATGTGGGCTGGGAAAAACTGATCCCTTGTACCAGTTTATCAATGTATGAAGGGCTGGTGTCCCATAAGGAAAGACCTGTCCGTGGTTCTGGCTGAGAACTGGAGTACTTCACATTTTCTTCACTGGCATTAAGATATGGAGAAAAATATATTTAAATAAAATTCATCTGGCCTTTCATTACCATTATATTCTCACAGATAAAAGCTATATTCATCCCTTTTTTTTTTTTAAGTTTAATTTTATGGCCACAACAGTGGCTTGTGGAATTTCCCAGGCCAGGAACCTACACCACAGCTGTGGCAACAACAAATTTTTAACCCACTGTGCCACAGTGGGAACTTTTCATCCTAATAACATATTCATGTGTTATGTTTCATGGGAAATACTACATGAAACTACTACTTGATCATTTATAATCGGTCTTACCTAGAAGCACTGTTTATTGGAGAGAAGTCCAAACTGGATTGAATATGCTTAGAGAATCCACTAGGAGACTCTGATACACCACCTGAAGTGACTCGGGGCCTCTTCGCCCCTAAAAGAGAAAACATAAATACAAATGCCTTCCAGTTTTCTAGGCAGATATTTTTTAATTAACCCAGCTGGCAACTTGAAGAAGTGAAACCACATCTAAATTCATTTACTTGACACAAAATACTTATACCACAAATAGTGGCTCTTCCTACATGATTTTAGAAGAAACATGGTCATTATGAATTTACTACGACTCACCTGTCAAATTGTACAAATTACACATTTCGTAAGTCCTGACCTGTAAGTATGTTCCAAGTGCAGGGTATCATATTAAGGCCATAATTTTAATGTGATACCACGTTCCATTTCACAAAGAAACTAAAGCCAGCAGAAATTCCCTCAACTTGCCAATACCAAACCTGCCAACTTACTGGCATTCCAACCCATCCTCTCCTCCCTTCCATTCCCCTATCAACTGTTTATCCTTTCACTTATACTTGAGTCCATACCCTCCTATCTCCTTGGGGATTTTGATGCTCTTTTAGTTCTTCTCTCTTAAGATTTTCAGCTCTTCCTCTTAACTGAATCTGCCCTTAAACTACACTTAAACATGATTAGGTTTAGCCAACCTTTTTACTTATTAATCCATTAATTCAAATATCTTTTTCTTTTTTTTTTTGTCCTTTATCTTTTTAGGGCCGCACCCGCTGCATATGGAGGTTCCCAGGCTAGGGGTCTAACTGAAGCTACAGCTGCCGGCCTACACCACAGTCACTGCAACTCGAGATCTGAGCCGCGTTTGCAACCTACACCACAGCTCACGGCAACACCAGATCCTTAACCCACTGAGCAAGGTCAGGGATCCAACCCACACATCCTCATGTTTACTAAGTCGGGTTCGTTAACCACTGAGGCACAATGGGAACTCCAATTCAAATATCTTATTAAGCCTACTATGTATCAGACAATAAAATGGGAGAAAGACAATAAAATGGGACAATAAAATGGTACGCTGATGATAAAGATTCAATAAAGACGGAAAAATTAATAACACAGGGGAAAGAGAAAAGAAATTTCTAGACAATGTCCCTACATAGGCAAAAGGAAACTGAGTCTAATGCACAAGAAAAGGTACTGGATTCTAAGTGGAGCAGACTGTTTATCCAGCAACAGGGGAAGAAGCAAAGAATATGAACATAGGGGCAGTTAGGTGGGCGGAGATTGTGGTAGGAGCTTGCAGAAGTTCCCTTGTTATTGCTTCTATTTCCCAGAGAAATAGGAAATATTGCCACCAACTGAGAGTGACAATAAGGAGGAAGTATTAGAACTTGAAGAGAAAAGAAAAGGTGTAAAAATGTGATTTAGGAGAGTAGGGTTGTAAAACTGGGAAAATGCATTATAAATTGCCTGAAGAATTAAGGGTTCACCTGAAATTAGTGATTCTGAATTTAAAGGGGACATTGTTGTTTTTTTCCCACTGCTTGCAATCAGATGTGGAGCTTTAAGTGTAGAATGAGTGGAAAACTGGACTAAACTTGGATTACATTTTGCTCAGTAAGTATGATGAAGAGGGAATGGGCAAGGAAGTTGAAGATAAAGTCATAATTTTAAAACTAACATTGAGATTTAAAATAGTGAGGGTGGGAGTTCCTGTCATGGCGCAGTGGTTAACGAATCTGACTAGGAACCATGAGGTGGTGGGTTTGATCCCTGGCCTTGCTCAGTGGGTTAAGGATCCAGTGTTGCCGTGAGTTGTGGTGTGGGTCACAGACGTGGCTCGGATCTAGCATTGCTGTGGCTGTGGCGTAGGCTGGCAGCTGTAGCTCCGATTCGACCCCTAGCCTGGGAGCCTCCTCATGCCGTGGGTGTGGCCCTAAAAAGCAAAAAATAAATAAATAAATAAAAATAAAATAAAATAGTGAGGATAAAACTCGGGACTTAGAGATGAGGCAGATAAAATATAGTGAGAAGGCAGGAGAATTAACAGACTGCAAAGTCAGGTAGGGTCAAAGAATGGTGGGAGTCATGGTCTAGAGGAAGGAAACCAGAAAAACATATACTGGTGGTCAGAGCAGGATGCTTGAAAACAAGATCACTAGAGGAGAAAGTCAAGGAAGTGGGAGGTCAAGATACTGCAAGGATCATCCCAATGAATATTCAAACCAACAAGAACCATGACAAAAATTACCCCAAGAGCTGTGTTGGAGAGGGTGATAGTGGGGTGGGAATTTTAATCTGAGGTGCAAAAGTGGATTATTACAAGGACGGAATAGTGGGCAGGAGAGTCTGATAATATGATTCAAAATGAAGAGGGGAGGAATGAGGGAAGAAAGGGGGAAGAATGCGGGAAGAAGGGAGAGAGTGACAGTGAAGAAAGAACCAGGAGGATACCTGCCCACTGCCAGATCGGAGGGTAAAAGATTGTTGGAAAGAAAACACCTACCACCTGAGAGGAAGCAGTATACTAAGGGGAGAGCTGGATATCAGTTAGAATAAGGGAGAAGAAAAAAACATTCAGGAAAGAGTTAAAAATTCCTTATTTATCTTAGGTTACTGTCCTTTCTTTATATTTCTGGGGTTTTTGTGCTAGACGTTATCATCTTCATGAGGACAGAAACCACAGCTACCTTGTCTTGCTGACTTACGATACTGACTTGGTAAGTACCTTTTCTTTCACAGAAAAAAAAAAAAAAAAACTTGTATTTTAAGGACATTACCTTTCTTAAGTGGTTTATTGTACCATCTATCTTTCTTGATGTCTGGGATGGTAATCCTTACTGACGGATTCTCAACTAGGATTTTATGCAGCAGGGCTAAAAACAAAACATTAAGATAACATTTTTAAAAGAGTCACACGGATTAGAAAAAGCCTATTGCTTGTGGTACATATATTAAGTCCCCATTCACACAGTTTTATAGGAGAAATTCACCGTCAAATAAACTTTCAAGAGACAATAAAAAAGCAACCATCATCTAAGGTACTTTAATTATCTTGATAAAGAAATCATACATCTCCTAACACCAAAAAAATTTCCTAAAGGACTTATTAGATCTAAATAAAATCTAAATCCTTTAGATTTAATTAGGACTAACTAAATCTAAAGGATTAAAATGAAAAAAATTAATCCATAAACACAAATGGAAACAGGGAATTCTTTCTAAAGATGAGGGTAGAAAAGACCTTTTCAAACATGACAATATAGTCGGAAACCACAAAGGGCAAGATATTAAAGTTAAATAAATAAATAAACATATAACACTTCTGCATGTCAAAATAGCATAAACAGAATAAAAATACATGACAAACTGTCCAAAATATTTGTAACAAATGCAAAGATCTCATGGTATTTTTTTAGAAAAAACCCTGATATAAAGTAATAAGAAAACTTCTTACTAAATAGAAGCAAAACAGACAAACCCACAAAAACAGACAAAAAGCTAATAAATTTATAGTGGATACACAACTTCATCGGTACTAAATTTAAAATAAAAAATAAAAACAGTGAACATATTTCTTATAGGTAGACCAATAAGGTTAGTAAAAAAAATGTTTAAATGTAAGCTAATGAGGCTGTGATGAAATGGTACAAACTTTCTGGAAAACAATTTGCCAAAGTAAACCATAATAATTAAAAACTGCATATATCTTTGATTCTCTGATTCCACTTCTGGGATTTTATTTTAATTAAGTAATTTAAAAGTATGTGCAAAGATTAAGTTATATGGACAATCACCAGATCTCTTTTATTACAGTGAAAAATTAGAAAAAATTCAGAATTTCTAAAAAGGTGAACTGGGTAAGTACTGTAAACCACGTCCATATAGCAGAATACCATCACAGCTCTTAAAAACAGTGATGTAGGCCTGTAATTATAGTCATGGAAAAATGTTCACAATGCATTAACACGACAAAGGTTACAAAACACCATGTATAGTGGGATCTCATTTTTTTGTAAAAAACACATACTTATAAATAATATACATATATAGCAAACATATATACTCATATGTTTTTACTACAAAGTGTAGAAGTGCATATCAAAATTATTAAAAGAAACTATTTCTGAGTGCTGGGATTATAGGATTATATTTTTTAAATTTTTATTTATTATTTTCCTAATTTATCTTCAAGGATCACGAATTATTTACATAATGATTTAAAAGTTAAGAATAAAAAAAATGCAAGAAGAAAATTCAAACAGCACTGGGCTTCAATATCTAATAAATGAATACTTTAAATCAAGATACCCCAGTTACCTAGAGGAGCAGAATCGATTTTTTTCCAAGGGTTGAGGTATGTTTTTTTGTCTTTCCAATCACAATATTCCTGACAGCTATCACTAGGCTGGTCCCACGGCAATTCTAAAAAACAAACAAGTCCCAGTTTTCTGAATGTTTGCATCATTATACAGTAAAGGTTTTAAGGGAAAATAATCAGTGACACAAATCCATTACATTTCCTCCAAATTAATTCAATATGGTTTCCAAACTAAGAATGTCACTTAAAGAAATTTCAAAGGCACTTCTAAGACAGATAGTCCACTTCCTGCCTTACTCTATCCAAAAGTACTCAGATGAATTTTTAAAGAGAGAGCTACTGTTATTATGTCATTTAATAGCTATATACACTTCATTTTTAAAAACCTCTGGGATTGAAAGTTCCAACTTAGTTATAAATAAGTTAATATTAAAATGCTATTACATAAATATGGATACCCTTGATTTATTTCATTTATTTTGGTATAACAAATCTGGGTTTCCATAGGACAGGAATTTATCATAATTAAATAGCTCTTACCTCCAGCCAACATTGCAGTAAGTACTATTCCACAGGACCAAACATCAACTGGTTCTGCATGAAATTCCTTTCTCTTCAGAAGCTCTGGAGCAACATATGGTAAAGTACCACACATCTTGTTCAATAAACGCTCACGATTATTGTGCCGAAAAACTGTCGCCAAGCCAAAGTCAGAGATTTTGAGGTTATCTAAACCAAAGGAAAACAAGATGGCACTGGATAAAAATATTTTGTAAATAGATATACTAAATTACTCAATTACTAAAAGTAATTGAGTTTTATTGGAAAACCGGTGTTACTTAAGATTTGTAGATTCTCTACTTTAAAATGACCAAAAAGAAATTTTTAAAAAGAAGTAAAAGACATCATCATATAGCTAAAACTAGGAAAAGTCTTCATGGCTTTCATGAACACACAAACAGCATGGTGCAGATTAAAGAAAGGTACTGGAGTCAAAAGGGCCTTCTAGAAAAGAGCACTCTAGACCTGGGCTAAAAGCAGGGCCATGCCCTCATCAGGTTGTGTCAGAGGGCAAGAGGGAGACATCAATAACATATTAGGCACAGCTTTCTCAGCAGCGAACAAACCCAGCTGGTCAGAAGAAAATGTGTAAACATACACCAAAACTAAAGATCTGCAAACCACCAGAACTTCTTGTTAAAATGGCTGAGTTTAGAAAAGGAGGAAGAACTCTGCATAAAAAACAAACCAGAAGAATACATTTCCATTCTAACTTCTCATCTTTTCTTTTTTTTTTTTGGTCTTTTTAGGGCTGCACCCGAGGCCTATGGAGGTTACAAAGGCTAGGGGTCTACCTGGAGCTATGGCTGCTGCCCTACGCCACTGCCACAGCAATGCTAGATTCGAGCCACGTTTGCAACCTACACCATAGCTCACCACAAGGCCACAGCTCACGGCAACACCGGATCCTTAACCCAATGAGCAAGGCCAGGGATAGAACCCGCAACCTCATGGTTCCTAGTCAGATTCGTTTCTGCTGCGCCATGACGGGAACTCCATCTAATTTCTCATCTTCAACACACACAAACTATAGGCAAAATTTCCCCATAGCTATACTTAGCGAATATCTACCATAACTGAGCGACACTGCACTAGCCGATCCAGGTAGAGAAATTACTGAAGAAGACTAATGATAACAACTGCTGTGAAGGTTATGAAAATATAGGACATTGCAAGATTTTACAGAAAGGGGATCTAATAGGTTAGGGGAGAACCCCTACTATCAAGTGTCCACTGGTACAACTTTTTTAGAAAGCCATCTGGCAAAAGATGCCAAAATTTGAAATATTCACACTCTGAACTAGCAATTCCCAATTTAGGACCATACCTACAAAAATACATCCACAAATTCACAAATAAGGATATCCATAACAGTATTACTTGCAAATATTTTAAATGTCCATCAATAAAGAAATGATTAGGAGTTTCCACTGTGGCATAGCAAATTAAGGACCAGGCGTTACTGCAGTGGCCTGGGTTGCTGCTGTGGCACGGGTTTGAGCCCTGGCCTGGGAACTTCCACAAGCCAAGGACACGGCCAAAAATACCCAAACAAACAAGAAACAAAGTCTGTCTATACTACTGACATGGAACTGGATATAACCGAAAAGAACAGCAAGTGCCATAAGTATTCATAACAATATAACCCAATAGATTAGTCATCACTGCTCTCTTTTTTTCAAGGCTAGAAACAACTTAAATGTCCCCAATTAGGGGACTGATTCTTTAAAAATCAATTACAGCCACCTACTATAATAAGTAAGCTGCTGATAATAATTACTTGGATGTCTTGGGAGATAGCTACTGTCATAATCCTTTTAATAGCTATATAAGACACAATCTTAACAAACCACTGAGACTTAGAGTTCCAAGTTAACTAAAAGTAATCACTGAAAATACTGATGGATGACTATTGTATTCCTTAGATTCTACTGTTTCACCAGTTCTGCAATATAATATTCAGCTCTAACTGCATATAGTAAATTTAAATTAAGGATTGTGGTTACTTCTGAGAAAAAGAAAGGTATACACGTATGTGAAGGAATACTCAGGAAGACTTCAACTATATTGGTATTGTTTTCCTTTTTATAAGGTTATTATTAAGTAGAAATAGAAGATTATTTATATAACATGCAAGATAAGAAAGATCAGTATAATGAAAATCCACTCACGTAATACCTAGTTTAAGAGCATTTTATTTCCTTTGAAATCTCCTATAAATCCTTCCCTAAGTATTATTACCTTTCCTAACTGCAGTCCTTCCTTTTCAGAAAATTTTATGTAGCTTGAAATATGCATTTAATCAAAAGACTTAATTTGTAGGTTAGGAATAGGAAAAATTGATTATAATACCATCAAAGCTATTAGCATTCAAAAAGTACTGGACATAAAATGAAAAATAGAAGCAGAAGGAAGGGAGTTCCCATTGTGGTGCAGTGGAAATGAATCCGACTAGCATCCATTAGTTCAGTCCCTTGCCTCACTCAGTGGGTTAAGGATCTGGCATTGCTGTGAGCTGTAGTGTAGGTTGCAGACACAGCTTGGATCTCGCATTGCTGTGGCTTGTAGTACAGGCTAGCCGCTGCAGGTCTGATTCGACCCCTAGCCTGGGAACTTCCATATGCCAAGAGTGCAGAACTAAAAAGCAGAGAAGAAGAAGAAGAACCAGAAGGAAGTCTCCCATTTGTGCTCTCATTTCTCAGCATTCATCAACAGACCATTCTATGGTCCTTTTCCCCATGCACCAAAATTTCTGAATAGCTAAAACTGTGCTAAGCACCTTATGAAACAACCTTGCAGAAGGCTAAATAACCAAGGGAGGATCTTAAGTAGCTACGTTAGTAGATGAGTTAAAATGATACCTAAAACCTATTAACCAAAATATTAACACTGATTATAACTGATTGATGGGTTTCTGTTGATTTTTTACTTTCTTCTTTATACTTTTGATCTTATTTCATGATTAGCTTTTATCTTTATAAAAAGGAAAAAAAATCAGTATTTTTAGTTTGGAAATAAAGTTTTCATATTCCAGATAGCCCATTAATTATATAAGCTGGCTTAATTAATCCCCTTGTATAATAGTAAGTCATAGAGTTCAAAAAGAGGTCAGAAGAAGGCTGTTAAGAACATACACTGGTACTTATGATGGGGCACAATACTTCTAGAAACAAACAATAAACCTCAGGGTTAGACAAGATGCTAAAAGTACTTTGGTCCAACTAACCAAGCAATGTTTAAATAAATTCCCTTTACAATATCCCTGATAATGAATAACCCAGTGTGAGTCTCATGTTATAAAGCAAGCTGTTCAGTTGTTGGACAGATCCATTAATGGGGATCATACTTGCACTACTCCAGATTGCTTCCATATAGTTTTCACCCACGTATTGTGAAGAACAATATTTAACAATTAGCAAGTTTTCCTTGAGTTCCTCAATTATTCCTTATTTTAGCTTCTAGCCCTTTCATCATTCTGGTCACTTCCCTACAAAAACACTTCAGTAGTCTACATGCCTTTCACAGAACTGTCCCCAATGCCCATTATTCCTGCTGTGGCCTCACTAGAGAAGTGCTGCATGCTGCCTCCCTCACTCTCACCTTACCACCTTACTCTTTTAATCACCAAATCACACTGGTGACTACTATGAAGTCTTTTATAAACCTTCTTTGCTGCCAAAGGTATGCCATTAAAATATACTTATTTGGTTGGTTCTTTTCAATCCAAATACTGGGTTGTACTGGAAAACAGCTGGTTACATCTGACCCAACTCTCTGGTCTGCTAAATTCATTCATTCGATAAACATTTTTGAAAGCCTGGCTATTCTGAATAGCCAAGCACTACTCTAATACATTAAAAAAAAAAAAAAAAAGAGTTCCCATTGCGGCTTAGCGGAAAACGAATCAACTAGTATCCTTGGCCTCACTCAGTGGGTTAAGGATCTGGCGTTGCTGTGGCTGTGGTGTAGGCCAGCAGTTACAGCTCTGATTCGACCTCTAGCCTGGGAACCTCTATATGCCTCATACGCGGCCCTAAAAAACAAAAACAAAACAAATCACTGCCTCATGCAGCTGACATTTGTCACCTTTTTGATCCTGATTCTAAAGCTAACACTTTCACTATCCATCCCTTTTAGTTTTTATGACAGCCATAAAATATAACTAAACTCTCTGCAACATGAATCAGATTTCTCTATCATATCCACAAGTACAACATGACGTCTGTTGTCAAGTCTAAATATACTGAGTCTCTCAAATTCCTTAGACTTCTCAGATTTTTTTGCCCTGCAATTTCAGTAATGGAAAAGCCCTGATCCTGCCTTTGTATGGCTGTATTAAAATGATTTAGATAGTAGTGACAAAATGCTAAACTTACCCCTTTCATCCAATAGGAGATTTTCTGGCTTAATATCCCTGTGAGTTATTCCAATACCATGCAGATAAACCTAAGAAAGAAGAAGGAAGCACACCAGAATCGGGTAATGTACTTTACAAAGACTAACTTTAAGTGAAAAGAGAAAACCTATACCTACCACCCCTGCCATGAGTTGATGGAAGAACCTCTGCGCATCTTGTTCAGGCATGCCTATGTCTGGCTCTAGAAGAATTAATTACGAAAGTCAGCTTACCAGCTAAGCATGATCAGGCATCAACCACATAGTCTCCTAATTCTAACCATCTGTGATTATACTTTAGCAAAGAGAATCTAATGTTAATAACGAAAAGATTCTGAAGTCTACTGACACATATAATACATAATAACTCACATTTTCCCATCTGTAAAGTGGCAAAAATAAATTCACATCACAGGAAAATTACAGAGAAACAGAAAACTATCACCCAAATCAAGAATGCCAGCCATACTTTGAAAGTCTCTACTTACCTTACACTAACTATGATTTATTTGCTATCCTTCAGATTTTCTCTTTATTTTTTCTAAATGCTATGCCATTATTTTTTCCACTCTTGAAATGTAATTGTCACAGTGGAAGCCTGGGCAAATCCAAGCTGATTTCACTAAATATTTAACACATTTAAAATTCATAAAATTTAGGAGTTCCCGTCATGGCTTAGTGGTTAATGAACCTGACTAGGAACCATGAGGTTGTGGGTTCGATCCCTGGCCTTGCTCAATGGGTTAAGGACCCGGCGTTGCTGTGAACTGTGGTGTAGGTCGCAGACGCGGCTCGGATCCTGCGTTGCTATGGCTGTGGCGAAGGCCGGCGGCTACAGCTCCTGTTAGACCCCTAGCCTGGGAACCTCCATATGCCGCGGGTGCGGCCCTAGATAAGGCAAAAAGACAAAAAAAAAAAAGAAAAGAAAAAGAAAAAAAAATTCATAAAATTTCTAACACTAAAAAGCCATGAATGCCTGTTAAGTTCCTTCAGGAAACACAGTTTTATAATAAAAAAAAAAGGTTTTATTGTCAATCATCTTTTCATATTGAACTCCCTCATGAACTTTTGATTTCTTTTATACTCAGCTCTTTTCTGAAATACATACTGGAAATTTGAACAGTCACTTTTTAACTGCTAATATCTCTAAATAATAAATTTAGATCCACAGAATATATTTTATGTACTTCTTAGTGTTCTTTAATATCGACTTTGAATTTATACAGAGTGTTTAAGTAACAAATAAAGAATTTACTTTATATAAAGCAATCCTAGAAAACTCTCAATTATTTCACTTATATAAAACATGCTATTATTTTGGATTGTAAATGTATGCAATGATTTCTTGTGACTAGAATGTCTACAAAGAAAAAAATTGCATAGGTAAACAATACATTGCACTTAGGCTACTTCACCACGAGAGCATAATTTATCATTTTTAAACTCTACAAAACAGCATTCCAAACCAAAATCACTTCTATAACTTGGGAAAAAAGTTTCTTTGATAACTCTACCTATGCACTCAGTGTTGCAAAAACAAGAAAATTTACTCCAATTTCACTATTTCATAAACAATTCTGAATGGACAATGAACAAAGAACAGACTCAAGATTAAAAAGCAAATTTAAAAACTTGTTTAGCAGAATAATAGATAATTACTATTAAATCTTTTCCATACCTATTCTATCAAAAAGTTCTCCCCCACTACAGTACTCCAGAAATAAATACTGGATATTGCCTTCTCTCCTGTGACCATAGAATTTCACTACGTTCTCATGATTTAACATTTTATTGATACAGATCTCTTTTTTAATATTTTCTGGACAGTCTATGGCGCGCTTCATGTCTACAATCTTCACTGCAACTGCTTCCTCAGTTCTTCTATTCACAGCAAGTTGAACTCTAAAAAAGAAAAAGAAAGAGTTATAATATTCCAGACATTTGAATTCTATTTCTTTTGTAACTTCAAAAGATTAAACATAACTCATCCTAAAACTATGTTACATTTATTGTTTTTCTCCACCTGGAAGAAACCACAGGAATGGTTTCTGCCAGAAACTCAACAGATACCACTCCTTTCTGAAATGTCAAGTTATGATAGCTAGTGCTCCAAAGAAGTCACTACGCTATACATTCAAAAGGCATTTAATAAATGCTTGATTAATGGGAAAATCACAATTCTAGGCCACATCACATATACCCATGCTCTATTCATTTAATTTGTTTTCCTTCTAGTTTTACTGAGATATAATTGACATAAAGCAATGAAATGACTATCATGAACACCCATCAACCCATATAGACACAAAATTAAAGAAATAGAAAAAAGGGAGTTCCCATGATGGCTAGCAGGTTAAGGACCTGATGCAATTTCTCTGAGAAGTGTGTTCCATCCCTGGCCTTGCTCGGTGGGTTAAGGATGTGGCGTAGTCGGCAAGCTGCAGAGTAGGTCACAAATGCGGCTCAGATGTGGTATTGCTGTGGCCGTGGTGTAGGCCAGCAGCTTCAGCTCCGATTCCACCCCTAGCCTGGGAACTTCCATACGCCGCAGGTACAGCTGTAAAAAAGAAAAAAAAAGGAAAAGAAAAAACATGAAGTAGAGATCTCTGTGGTAAGAAGTCTTACTATTTCACCCTTTTAATTTTTATATGTAACATACACCTGTGTTAATTACATTTATCATGTTGTACATTACATCCCTAGTACCTATTTATAATCATAAGTTTGTAGCTTTTGACTGCCTTCATTCAATTTCCCCTCCCCCACCTCGTTTCTGGTAACCACAAATCTGATCTATTTTTCTCTGTGTTTGTTTTTGAAGTATAATTGATCTACAACACTATGTTTGTTCCTGTTAAAACACAGTGATTCAATATTTCTATACATTTCAAAATGATCTCCATGATAAGTCTAATTAGGCTTACAAAGGTATTACATAGCTATTGATTATAATGCCCACACTGTACAATTCATCCCGGAGACATTTATTTTGCAACTAGAAGTTTGTATCTCATATATTTCTTTCCCTGCCCCCCTTACCCTCTGGCAACTACCTGTTTGTTCTCTGAAACTATTTCTCTTTTGTTTTGTTTGTTCATTTGTTTTGTTTTTAGGTTCCATATATTAAGTGAAGTCATGAAATATTTGTTTTTCTCTGTCTGACTTATTCAAACTTAGCATAACACCCTCCAGGTCCATCCATGCTGTACCTAATGGTAAGATTTCATTTTTGCTCTATTTGTTTAATTTTAATAAATTACCTAGCATTTATCAATCCATTCTACACATACATCTGTAGTAACTGCTGTAAGTACCTACGGGACATTGCCATTTTACAGCTGAAGAAACAGAGGCAAACAAGGATATTAAGAAGCTTGCCTAAGAACACAAAACAATGATCAGGATGTGACAGTGAGGACTGGAAACCAGGCAGTCTGACTCAAGGCTGTTCATTTGCTCATTTAACCACTAGATTAAACCTCAGGAAGGAATATGTGGCAGGAAACTGACTTCAGAAATCTATTCTAGCTCTTTAGGAAAAAAATGTTCTTTAAAAATAAGGAAGAAAAAAAATAATCCTTACAGAAGATTGTGTAGCTTCAGTTCCCCGAAGTTCTGGGTTTCAAATGCAAAGATATGTTCTCTAAGGTGCCGCTGTGTTAGCAGAATAAACATAAAACCGAATATGTACTCAAAGGAGACAACAACCGACAGAAAACTAAAGCGAGTGTGAAGGCAGGGTAAAAGGACTCAAACTCACTCTCCATATGCACCTTCTCCCAGGGTTTGCACCAAGTCCCAGTCTTCCACAAAGGGCACTGCCATGACTCCACTAAGTCCCACGGCTGTAAAAGGCAGGAACCCAGAAAAGACGGTGTATGAGGATAAGCTTCAATTATCTCTTTAAGCCACTGAGCTCCGCCTTTTGCCATGATTCTTCAAGATAAATCACAGCTCCTGGTTTCGCCTAATATCTCATCCATATCTTATCCAAGCCTAAAGCACAAGCAAGTTCTATGAACTCTAGCATTTATTTCGTTGGTAACTCACAATCCCCATTCCCATGCAAACCCAAGGCTGAAACCCTGCATTCCAGGAGGCAGAGGAGATGTGCTAATAGCATCGGGATGTGGGAGGACCAGTGTTTTACGGTGGGGGACTGGGAAAGGGGGTGAAAGGTGAGGGCTTGAGTCAGAGTCAGGGATGTAGACCAGTGGAGGAGGAAATAATAACTGCCATGACCGCAGTCCCTCCTCCCCACCAGCACACTCCCAATTCCTACCCCCACCCGGTCCCCAATGCCAGGAAGCGCCTGGGGCGGGGCCAAACTGCCCCAAGAGGCGGAAGGAAGGGCTGGGTGGCTCGCGTGCGGCCGGGGCCCAAACCTCTGGAGAGGAGTCGTCTCTCCAGTCCCTGTACAACGGAGACCTCCTGGCATCACACGCCTCCACCCTCCGAAACCACTCCTCCGCGGAAGTCTCTCCGATCCCCCGGGCTCGGCGCCGAAAACTTTCTCTCGCTGCTTCCCTCCTAAATCTTGTAGACCCCGAACTCCGACTCCAGGCGCCTTTCCCACTCTACCGGCCGCCCCTCCTCACCAGGCCGTCCTTTGCCCGCCACCACAGGAATCCAAATGCAGGACTTTTCCCGCCAAAACTTGCTAGCGTCACATTGTCGCAAACGCGCGCTTCCCTTGCCGTAAAGCAGTAAGCGTGCGTTCCTGGGCCCTCCGGCTCTGCAGATTGGCAGCGCCTGCAGTCAGCCCCACTGTTCCTTGCGTTCTTAGGGTTGCCAGCCAAGATTACCTTGGGATCGGGGAGGAGATCCTGGCTGAAAAGGTGTAAGAATTGCCGACCTCATCAGTGCGAATGACCTCCGGGCCCAAACTCGAAGCAGGACCCGGCGTGTATCCCCGGCCCGCGGGCCTACAGGGGATTGCACACTGCAGGGCTCGCTGCCCGCCGCCCCCGACCTCTTGGCACCTCAACCCGTTGCCTGGCAAGGTGTTGAGGGTCACACTCAATAAGGGTTGCCTCTGACTTTAAGGTGCGGGACAGATAAAACCGGAGCTGAGAAGCTAGGAACAGCTGTTGAGAACTGATCTTGTGAAGAATGAAAGGAACTTTGTGGTGGGAGCGAGAAGCAAAGACTGGCTGCAAGAGGAATAGGGGTGGGAAGGCGTCAGGATGAATAAAGCTGCTCTTGTAACTTGAGGTAATGTCAGGATAACCAGTTTTCCCATATCTTATCTAAACCGCCTCCAAAACAATACCTCAACCCAACTTTTTAAAGGAAGTGCAGCACCGTATCTTAGTACTACCCGCTTTCTCATTAATGCGTAAGAAACTGGCAAGCACAAGTAAAAAGGCTGCACATTTGACAATGCAAAGTTTAAAAGCAGAGTATCCTGTTTAGGTGGGAAAGTAAATTCTGGGAAAAGGACTGGCTGGAGAACAAAATCATGTGGAAGAACTGAAATAGTTACCCTCCCTTGACAGTAAATTAGACTGGGAACTCAAGGCACAGGCAAGATCATCTCCATTAAGTTCTCCAGTTCTCAAAACTGGGCCACGTGCATGCATTGAACATAACTAGCTCTTGACTGTGATACTGGCAGTAGACTAAAATAAGTGTAAAATAAGTTATACAAAAATGCATACATTTGGTTTAAAGAAGCAAAGTCAGAGACAGAAAAACAAGACCAGGGGACTTCAAAATGCTCATGTGAGAAGTATTTAACAATGACATCACAGTTTAGGCTTTGTGTAATAAAATAAGTTTTCCACATTATTTTCTCCATTTTCTCTAGTTTTGGCACTGTGTGCTGCAAACAAAGACTATGAAGAAGGGAAGAGGAGGACCTGCACAGTTTGTGTCTTGACAGAATTAAGGTATCTTAGCCTGAAAATAAGGTATACACTTTTCAGAATACCAAATATAGCATACAGAATAGATGCATACAATAACCTCTGTCCCCTTTTTTAACCTTACTAAAATAATTTTAATAATGAAATAGTACTATTTTATTGTTTTGGCTTTTTTGGCCATGCCCACAACATGTGGAAGTTCCCAGGCTAGGGATCAAACCCACACCACAGGAGTTACCCAAGCCACTGCAGTGACACCGGATCCTTAAGCCACTGCACCACAAGGGAAGTCCTAAATTTTACCTTTTTGCTTTTTTAGCGCTGCACCTGCAGCATATGGAAGTTCCCAGGCTAGGGGTCAAATCAGAACTGCAGCTGCTGGTCTACACCACAGCCATAGCAATGCCAGATGCAAACTGCGTCTGCGACCTACACCACAGTTCATGGCAGTACCAGATCCTTAACCCACTTAGCAGGACCAAGGATGGAAAAAAAAATCTACTTAATAGTACATTTTTGGAATCCCTGCTGTGGCACAACGGGATTGGTGACATGTCTGCAACACCAGGATATAGGTTCCATCCCAGGCCCCACATACTGAGTTAAAGGATCCAGCGTTGCTGTTCCTGCTCCGTAGGCTGCAACCACGGCTTGGATCTGATCCCTGGCCTGGGGAACTCCATATGCTGCAGGGTAGTCAAAAAAGAGGGAAAAAAGTAAAATTTTTTTTGTATTTTTAGGGCCACACCTGAGGCATACGGAGGTTCCCAGACTAGGTGTCAAATTGGAGCTGTAGCCCTGGCCTACACCACAGCAACACCAGATCTGAGCTGCATCTGCGACCTACGCCACAGCTCATGGTAATACCGGATCCTTAACCCACTGAGCAAAGCTAGGGATCGAACCTGCAAAGCCAGGGATACTGGTTGGGTTCATTACCACTGAGCCAGGACAGGAACTCCCAAAAGTAAATTTTCAAAAGGCAATAACCCTCAAACATAGTGTATGAAATAATTTTTTGCAAGGTCTTTCAGATGAAAGGTGAATAATTTAGATGAGATGAATCCTAAAGCCAGCAATGGGAAAGCAGAAAAGCAACTTTATTTCCATCCTAGAACTCCCTAAAGGCTTAGAGTTGAATTAGTGACTACTGGTAGTTGAATGAGGGTGAAAGTGGGGCTAAAAGAGGGTAGGTTGTAGAAAGACTATATATGAAATAAATAGGCCCTTGATCCCCTCCCTCCTCTGTCTACCCAAGAAACTGCCTCTTCCCAAAGCTGGTACAAGACTTGAGAGTGTAAACTCAAGGTTATCTGAACTGGAAAGCATGAGGCACAGGCAAGGCTTGGCTACTTTACTGAAAAACGAGCTTAAGTTTACGCACTGAAGGTTGAACCTCTAAGCTTTCTTTCCTCACTTTACTCCCAGAAATCTGGCAGCCTGGCATGTATTCTTCAGAGGACATAAAAGATTCTAGGGAATCTTAACTATATAGAAGAAAAGATCTAAATATACCAATATCAGGAATTTCATAATGTAACACCTCAGCCAGATCACAGGAGAAAGAAGCCCACATTCAATAACCCCCCCCCCCCGCAAAGAGACCATCCAACCAGCTTTTTAGGGTCCCACTCTTTAAAAAGAGGAGACAGGCGAGAATTTGAAAATGCCTCTAATGTGAAAGATGTCCAAACAAAGGAATATTCAAACAAAAAAGCTCTTGAACATTAAAGAATATGAGAAGGGGGGGGGGGCAAAATAGATGGGGTTATGGGAAAAAGTTTAGGAAATCTTCCAGACAGAATAATAAAGATGGAAAACAGAATAGTAAATATAAGAATAATGGGGAGTTTCCAATGTGGCTTAGTGGGTTATGAACCTGACTAGTATCCATGAGGATGCAGATTTGATCCTTGGCCTCACACAGCAAGTTAAGGATCTGGCATTGTTGTCACCTGTGGTGTAGGTCACAGACACTGTTTAACTCCTGAGTTGTCTGGAATCTACAAACAACTAGAGAAGATTTCCCATACTGAAAACTTGACTTTCCCTACGGTTACCATCCTTTTCCAAACATGACTTTTCCAAGTTTAAAGTACCCAACACAGTGGCTGACCCACTCCAGACACATCACTTGGGAAAGTTTCACAAGGTTACATACCAAAAAAAAGATACTAAGAGTTCTGGGGAAGGAGTGAAAGAGAATGGACACATACAAAAAAATTAAAAATCAGAATAGCACTGCCCTTCTCAGCATTGAGAAAATAGAAACCAATGGGCTAGTGCCTTCAAAACAAATCTAAGTAACAGTTTTAATCAACCTGGAACTCTATACCTGGTCAACCTATGAATTCAGTGTGACAACAGACACTCGAGATCTCAAGAAATTTATCTCCCACACATTTCCTCAGGAAGGCAGTTAGTGGTGATAAATTAAGAGAGAAGTCAGGGGCAGTTCCAGCTGTGGCTCAGGTAACGAACCCGACTGGTATCCATGAGAACATGGGTTCAGATCTCTGGCCTCGCTCAGTGGGTTAAGGATCCAGCGTTGCTGTGAGCTGTGGTGTAGGTCACAGATGCGGCTCAGATCCCACGTTGCTGTGGCTGGTATAGCTCCGATTTGACCCCTAACCTGGGAACTTCCATATGCTGCAGGTGTGACCCCAAAAAGACTAAATAAATAAATAAATAAATAAAATTTTTTAAAAAATAAGAAGAAAAGAAAGAAGTCAGGGGATTAACACACAGTATGACTGAAATGATACACCAGCCCAAGAGGTGTGTAGCAAACCTAGACAGTAAACCAATCCAAACTGGAATACAACAAAACAAGACATCTCTAAGAATGAATACCTAACGAGTCTGAACATATTACAAGGAAGTTGGCACTAATGAAGGAGAGTTTGGGGAGAAATTTGTGACAAGTACAATAAACAAATGAAAACACTCTCTACACAAGAGTAATGAAGGAAAAAAAAAGCAGTTAACAGTATATACCATGTGGCCTAGTTGTGAAAAGCCTTAAGGTAAAAACTACTGAGCTAACCCAAATCATAACTATAATAGAGCCTTAAGATGGTAAGAATATGTGTGCCCATGGTAATAGCAGGATGGTAAAAAAGAGCTAAATCCTAAATTTCTGCACCAGAAAGTCAACAGATGACACCTAAAATTGAAAAGCCAACACATAGCAAAATAAAGCAAGGTGTTTAATGATATGGAGATAACTAATGTGAGAATCAACAGAATTAAAAGTGGATACCTCTGGGGAGCTGAAAACAGTGCTTTTTTTTAGAATTATTTGATTCTTTTTTACACTAAGTGCACTGTAACAATGGAAATGAGAATTTTCTTAAAAACATAGCTTCATGTACCCTAGAAAGTAACAAAATTAAAATTATAACAGTAATAACTATAGTGATAAACTAAAGGGCTATCCCATATCCTACAGAGGAAAATCACTAATTAACTGGTATTACTCATATTGGTAAGAAAAACAAAAATAAAACCCTTAGAATAACCTCTTCCCCTAGGGAGGAATTCTATACATAAACCAAGTCATGTATTTACACAAAGTAAATCAAATCTAAATCTCACCCACGGTTGAAGCACCTGGTTTGGAAGGCTGCTTCCTGGGTACACAAGTAGGCCTGAGTATACCCTTCAGGAGCACCATTTTGACTTCTCTGCAAGTTATGTCATTGCTCCTGTTTCTTAAATAGTAACAGTAAAGAGTTACCTTGTATTTTTTTTTAAATAACTAAGGGTTTATATATTACATTGACATATGTCTTACATTTGAAAATACATAATATATACTGTTGTAACTGAACATAAGGCTATTTGTACTGACATTAAGTATCAGTGGAACTCCTGTACTGTTGTTTTGTTTTTTTGTTTTTTTTAGCCACACCTGCAGCACGTGGAAGTTCCTGAGCCAGGGATCGAACCTGCGCCACAGCAGCAACCTAAGCCGCTGCAGTGGCAATGCTAGATCCTTAACCTTCTGCTCCACAAGAGAACTCCATTCCTTTGCTTTGTGTAGCTTATTTGGCAAGGGCTTGAAAACTGGATGATGGAGCTTGATAGTGATCTATAATGATGAAAGGATGAGAGTAAGGGAGAGAAGCTCACCTTTAAATAACTGCAAGAGTTTTAGTGCCTAAGCTAAGGGAAATAAGCAAAGAAACATGTACTATATCATGAATAAGTGAAAGTACTGAAAAGCTAATTTCCAATAGATATGTATGGTTATGTTTTGGCTAATTCAAAAACACCTACTGACCATCAAGTTCTGTACACAATGTTGGAGAAGTTTCTTCCTCTCCCTTGAGAACAGTAATTTCACTGATTGCCTTAAGTTTCAAAATTTAAGATTTAATCTCAGTGGATTTATTCCTGCTCAAAAACAAAAACCTAGCTCATCCCAAAGAATATTAGTAAGATCAGGTCTGGCTAGCCACCTCTGTCCCTCTGTCCCTTAGACAGCCTCTATGGATGACAGATGTTGAGAACAGACATGACGGCAACACAACTGTCTTTCCTGCACAGAAATGGCACTCCTCTGGTCCCACAAACTTTTATTCATTTGGTAAAAGTTTATTGAGCACCCACTATGTGCAAGGCATTGTGCTAGGTGCTGCAGTTTTTGAAATGACAAAATTGTTTGTTTATGTAGGATCTGAGCTAGACCTTGATGGTTTTCCTGATTTGAGAAAGACAGAATGCCCCTATATGGCTCATTAAGGGAGCTAAGAACTTGGATGAGGTCTGTTTCTGTCCTACCAGCCCAACATAAACTTTAGGCTTCCTCAAATCAGTCATAAGTCAAAACAAATAAGGCACGTTAAAAAAAAAAAATTCCCCCCTTTAATTGACCAAAGTAAAGCCATGACATTTCATTTGGTAACCTGCTCAGAATTATAAAGATCATTCCATTTGGCCCAGCCTATAGTGCCCAGGGCAAAACATTCAGATAATTCTAATCCCATCGCGTTCTGTTCTTATGAACTGCATATTTTAAAAATGTCTTCAGCGCCCTAAATGTGACGCGCTCAGTGCGAAGCAGATCAGGGCTGGATGTAACATTTATGTCCTTGACAAGCCTCGATTATCCAGGTCCTTCACCTGCAACATAAAGGTATTGCTTTAATGTTTACAATCAGGTCAGTGTGGTAGAGCTTCTCTACTGAGTTGGGTTCATCCAAACAGGGAGGGATTTTGTCGGATTCTGCTGCCTAGTTTGACTCTGGTTTGAAAGTAACTTCTCTCTGCTTAGCCTCTTAGAAAGCCTCTGTGAGGAGCTGTATAAATGATCTATCAAGGGTTTTTGGAGTTCTCTTGTGGTACAACAGGCTAGGGACCCAGCACTGTCACTGCAGTGGCTTGGATCACTGATATGGTGCAGGTTTGATCCCTTACCCAGGAAATTCCTTAGGTCACAGGCACAACCAGAAAAAAAAAAAAAGTCATCAAGCTTTTTTCCTATGTAAGAGCTATAACACATTTCTATGTGACTCCGTCATAAATTCTTTAGTGGGAGAGAAGAAAATGTAGTTCAAAAACATAATCACACACCCTCTCCCCCTCTGTTCTAAGCCTGATAATCACTAAAACACATAAAGTTTACCCTGACTACAAAAATATCACTGCAACTACTGCCAGAATGACAGCAGAGAGTACACTCTTAAGAACAATCTAAAATAAAAATAGTGGGAATTTCCTTTGTGGCTCAGTGGTTAATGAACCCGACTAGGATCCATGAGGATGCAGGTTTGATCACTGGACTCGCTCGGTGGGTTGGGAATCCAGCATTGCCGTGAGCTGTGGTGTAGGTCGCAGACACGGCTTGGATACCATGTTGCTGTGACATAGGCTGGCAGCTGTAGCTCCGATTTGACCTCTAGCCTGGGAACTTACATATGCCACAGGTGGGACCCTAAAATAAAATAGAATAAAATAAAAATAGTAAAATTCTGGAGTTCCCACTATGGTTCAGTGGTAATGAACCCGACTAGAATCCAGGAGGACTTGGGTTCAATCCCTGGCCTCGCTCAGTGGGTTAAGGATCCGGCCTTGAACTGTGATGCAGGTCACAGATGCGGCTCGGATCCCAAGTTGCGGCTGTGGTGTAGGCCAGCATCTACAGCTCAGATTCGGGCCCTAGCCTGGGAACTTCCACATGCTGCAAGTGCAGTCCTAAAAAAAAAAAAAGGTAAAAGTCTAAGTGAATTGTGAGCTACTTTTCAGACATTAGAAATATCCCTATGTTAGAAACATATGGCCCATTTTTAAGCACTAGAGCTGCTTCTGCAGCATCATGTCAGCTCACCTTGTATATTCTGACAAGCCAGTGTTCTGTGGTATATGCTTCCTCCAGGACATCAAGTTCAAAGTCTTTATTCCCAATCTCAGCATTCCGAACACGGTCATAGCCTAGCGGACGCTCTAGAAAGGGACAAAAAAAAAGGAGACACACTTCTTTCTACAGTGCTTATTTCCTAAGAAAATAGTAAATCCACTTGGTAAATCATCTAACTGTAATGTTATTCCTCAGCATGCAATTTGCTTAGTGGGGCCTGAAGAAAAGGATATCAGGTAGTGAGAGCAAATTAAGTGTTACCCTAAGACACGTCCTCTACAAGGTGAAACCTGGCAGAGACCATAAAGGTTATCTCTCCTAGGAGACAGAGGGCTGGCTGACTTCCAAGTCCATCTATTTCTGAGGATTTCAGAATAGAGGCCAGCTAGAGGCCTCTGTGATACACTCATAACCCTTCCATGAAAAAGAGAAGAACCGGAGTTCCCATCATGGTTAACGAATCCAACTAGGAACCATGAGGTTACGGGTTCGATCCCTGGCCTCACTCACCGGGTTAAGGATCCAGTGTTGCCGTGAGCTGTGGTGTAAGTTGCAGACGCAGCTCGGATCCCGCGTTGCTGTGGCTGTGGCTGAGGCCAGCAGCTATAGCTCCGATTAGACTCCCTAGCCTGGGAACTTCCATATGCCGCGAGTGAGGCCCTAGAAAAGGCAAAAAGACAAAAAGAAAAAGAAAAAGAAAAGAACCTATTAGATGTTCTACATCTGATAGGCCTGCATCCACTTTGAAAACTGTCCTGATTGCAGAACTAAGAAACTGAAGTCAGAAGGAAAGACTTAACTTAATCAAGTAACTTTCAGTTTATCTGAAGAAACAAAGTCTTTCATCTCACTCTATCCCTCTTCGCATTCCTTTCTCCACTTTTACTGAGAGGCAACAAAAAGTAATGAGTAAAAGTGCAAAATCTAAAGCCTAACTGCCTGGGTATAACCTGACTCTGCACTAGCTATGTGAACCTATTTATAGTTAAGGAATTTATTTATACCTCAATCTCCTCACATATAAAATGTGAATATTATCAGTATCAACTTTTTGAATTGTTATTATGATTAAATGAATTAATAGATATAAAGCACTTAGAGCAGTGCCTGGCATTTAAAAAACACTGTGTTAGCTATTACTAGTCTACTGTCATTATTAACATTATTAGGAATTACTCACTGGCTTCTGTGTAGACCTGTCCGAAGCGGTAGTAACACATCTTGTACATAAGGCAGTTGAGCAGCACTGGAGAACCCTCACGATCCACACGGAATTCCCCAGTTGGAGTATAATAATCGTGCTCCTTGATATGTTTGCCTGTATCTGTGCTCCCTCCAATCCGGACCATCCACAGAAATTTGTTGATGTCTAAAAAAAGAAAAAGAAAAAACAGCTGCATCACAAAGGTTGCTAGAGCTAAATCACCCAATGAAAGGTCACTATTTCTAAGGAAATTGCCCCAAATCTTTTTCTAATGGCGTACAGTACCATTTAGTTTTATATAAAGAAAAGAAAGCTAATCTATGGCCAAAACTTTTTTTCCTCAAAGTACACAGCTTTTCTTATAGATTTTCCTACAGACTCCTGAAATTCTAGGCTACTGACCCAGATTTAAATCACAGCTGAAATTAGTCCCACATTTTAGCTGGGGCTAAGGTATCCAATCTACCAGCTACTAGCCACATGTAGCTACTGACACTTGAAATAAGGCTAGCTCAAATTAAGATGTGCTCTAAGTATAAAGCACACATTAGATTTCTAAAACCTGGTCCAAGATAAAACAAAGTATACAAAATAACTTAGTTACATATTAAATAATGCTTTGGATATATTTACATAAACAAGATTATTAAATTTGCTCCCCTATTTCTTTTTACTTATTTTGATATGGCTAGTAGAAAATTTTAAATGACATATATGGCTCCCATTTCTATTGGATGACAATGACCTAGGAAGTAGCAACTTTACCAGCAAGGTACAGATGACAGAATGTGCTCCCTCTTTATCTACAGTTGCAAAGTTACAAACCTCTGAAGCCTACCTATGAGAAGTCAACACTTCTATGTCAACTCACTACCAGGCTCCACATACCAATAACACTATCAACTCAGGCTATCTCTTAGAATTCTTTCACTCCCTGTATCTCCTCCATAGGCTTTAGGGAAGTGGACAGTTAGTATAAGAAGTGCCACAAACCCGTAGGAAAAAAGGATTCCTACTGCCCTAAAGGGTTCTAGGGGATAACTCACTGCTTAAGAACACGACCCTGGATCTAAACTGCCTGGGTTTGAATTTCAGCACTGTCAATTCTAGGTGGGTAACCTTGGGCAAGTTACTGAACCTCTCTGTCCTTCAGTTTCTGTATCTGTCAAATTAGGAAAGTAAGAGTATCTACAATGACACGCATACTATGGTATTATGAGTAAGAACATGTTACCTTACAATGTTTGTCATACACTAAGTATTCAATATATAATATTACTATCCTCATGTAGTGTCTGCAATCTTACCTCCATCTTTCATGTGGAAAAAGTGAGGCAAAGAGACTTAACTAGATCATACAGCCAGAAACAGGACCAAAAATAAAACCCAGAACATCAACTCAGCAGTCTTAGAGCACTGCTATTATAGATTCCTGGCAGGTATGTCTGAAGTAAAAACCTGACAAACTGAGAATGAAAGAGTGAACAGCAAAAGAAACGATCAACAGAAAGAAAAGGCACCCTACAGAATGGTAGAAAATGTTTGCAAACCATCTATCAAATAAAGGGTTGATATCCAAAATATATAAGGAACTCCTACAAATCAACAGCAAAAAAATAATAATACAATTAGAAATGGGCATAGGACTTGAAAAGACATATTTCCAAAGAAGATGTGCAGGTGGCCAACAGATTCGTGAAAAAGTGCTCAACATCACTAATCATTAAAGAAACAAATCAAAACCACAACAAGGTATCACCTCATAGCTGCTAGAATGGAACTTGTCAAAAGGACATAAGACATGCTGGTGAGGATGCTATGAAAAGGGAAACACTGTGCACTGCTGTTGGAAATGTAAATTGGTACAGACACTATAGGCATTGGTATGAAAGTTCCTCAAAAAATTAAAACTAGAACTACCATGTGATCCAACAATCCCACTTCTGGGGATACATCCAAAAGAAATGCAATCACTACCCCAAAAAGACATATTCAGCTCATGTTCACTGCATTATTCACAATAGCCAAGACATGGAAACAGTGTAAGTCTATCAACAGGTGAATAAAGAAAGAAAATGTGATAGATATACACTCACTAAAGACTTCAGGGAACTATTCATTTCTATATATGTGTACATTTATATACATATAATACATATGCACACAGATATACATATATACTTTTCTGTAGCATTTGAATATATTATCATTAGAAAGAAAAATATGTACAATCACACACCATCATATAGTGCTGAAGCAATTATTTGTGAAAGTTCAAGTCCATGGAAACACACCCCTGCTATCACCATTCTTTCTCCGCTTGTACAAGACGCACATGGAAACTAGTCTTACTGCTTTATACTGACACTTTATATACACTATCCAGGTGGACTTGGTAAGTCTGGCTGTATCAGAAGCCAGGCATAATCTAAAATTTGAGTATCTTTAAGAAGCAAACATATATTCAAAGAAAATTAAGACAGAAATATGAGGTAATTATTAACTGCAGGAAAACAGATAAGAATATAACTATGGTGTACAGGCTGACTCAGTAGTAAATATATATTTACTAAGTCATGATTTTGAAAACACTTTATCTGGATTTAACCAAAAATCGATCATTAACTCTGAGAAGATGCAAGAGGTAAAGGGGGAGGGGATCACACAAAGAACTAAATTCCTTATCTACTATATTAAGAAACTGATACAGGGTATCTAAAATCATCAGTCGATGAATAGTAGAATATACATATTATTTAGAAATATGAATATAAGTACTAGAAGAAATAACTTAAGGAATAACTTTGCTGGGAACTGATGTTATAAGGTGGTTTAGAGGCAGAGGGCTACCATTTTTATTATAAACTATCAAAAGTATTTGACTTTTTTTTTTTTTTTGCCTTCTGTCACCTTAGGGCCGCACCCACGGCATGTGGAGGCCCCCAGGCTAGGGGTCCAATTGAAGCTGTAGCCACTGGCCTACGCCGCAGCCACAGCAACGCAGGATCCGAGCCACATCCACGACCCACATCACAGCTCACAGCAACGCCGGATCGTCAATCCACCGAGCAAGTCCAGGGATCGAACCTGCAACCCCATGGCTCCTAGCCGGATTCGTTAACCACTGCGCAATGACGGGAACTCCAGTATTTAACATTTTAAAGTCTGAACAGGCGTTGCTTTAATTTTTTAGTTTTTTTTTTTAAGGTAGAGAACTATACCTGGATGATTCTTTTAAACATATGGCTTTAGGGAACATGGTTAACATGCCACAAACACACAAACACACACACACACACACACACACACACACTTTTTAAGTTGGCAGGTGATTCTATGGCTTAAACCCACTAAAAAAATGCTAATCCTTAAGCTCATTCACAGAAGCTTTACGTTCTTCATTGTTTACTAGTTGTGTAAACATTCCTAGATCTTTAGACAATTATAGTATGCCATGCTTTTTTTTTTTTTTTTTTTAATTAGGGCCTCACAGGCGGCATATGTAAGTTCCCAGGCTGGGGGTCGAATCAGAGCTGCAGTTGCTGGCCACAGCAACACCAGATCTGAGAAACTTTGCAACCTACACCATAGCTCATGGCAGTGCCAGATCCTTAACCCACTGAGCGAAGCCAGGGACTGAACCTGCACCCTCATGGATACTAGTTGGGTTTGTTACCACTGAGCCATAACGGGAATTACGGTATGCCATACTTACTAAGAAGTCTTTACATCCAGTTCTGACTTGTAAAAAATAAATAAATAATAAATAACCAAACTGGAGGCTGCAAATACTTAGGAACTTCCTCAACTAAGAAAATATGTTGATATTAGTAAAAGGACAAGAAAATAGGAAATTCACCTAGTGTTCTTAGAATCTGTGCCCTGTGGCTAAAAATAGAATCAAGTACATTACCATCAGAGGAATACCCAGTAAGGCCTCCAAAAATGACCAGCACATAGCTAACATCAAGCTCCCTCATGATCTCATAGGCTTTCTCTTCTGTTGATGCCATTGCCTAGAAAAGCACATGAACATTTCTCAGAGTCAAATTCCAGGTCATGTGATCCCGCATGGAGACATATTTCCCACTAGACCCTCTGCATCAAACACTCAAATGACCCCTTCACCTTACCTGTCCTACTCGAGAAATATGGGTATTATTCCATGTGTTATTATCCACTAAAATTGTCCGATTTGCCATAGCTGTAATCTGGTAGCCATAATCCCACCATGACATGACCTTCGCATCCTGAAAGAAGAGCAGGAAATGAAAATAACGAGCTTCTCACTTCTTCCAAAAATCAAATACAAGAGTGTAAGGGCATCTGACAGGAAGTGAGACAGCAAATAACGCAATTTCTTCATAAAATAATGCATGCCTAACAAGAAAATAAATCTCGGCACCTGGTCCTACATTTACATACAACTGTGATATCTTGAGGCAAATTCAACAACCCAAGAGTGTCATACTTTCATCTTAGATAACCTTATAAAAATAAACATAATGAGGTGCAGGGAATATTTCCAAATAAATAGCCTGGTGTCATCAGATAACTGCACTAAATAAGTGACCTTAAACAATATCACAAAAATCAGTTACTATAAAGAAGAGGGGGGAGTTCCCTTCGTGGCTCAGTGGTTAACGAATTCAACTAAGAACCATGAGGTTGCGGGTTCGATCCCTGGCCTTGCTCAGTGGGTTAAGGATCTGGCGTTGCTGTGAGCTGTGGTGTAGGTTGCAGACGCGGCTCGGATCCTGCGTTGCTGTGGCTGTGATGAAGGCCAGCAGCTACAGCTCCTGTTAGACCCCTAGCCTGGGAACCTCCATATGCCGCGGGTACGGCCCTAGAAATGGCAAAAAGGCAAAAAGGCAAAAAAAAAAAAAAAGAAGAGGAGGTGCAGGGGGAACAAATCAGAATATGATGAACAAGGATTAATAGAATCTAGCTGAGAAGTGCCATTCCCGTTAGCTACTCGAAAGGAAATCACTTCAGATTCTCAAAACCAAAATGTTAAAAGTTATTATTAGGTGATCCTTTATGGAAAATTTATATCTTCTCTCTCTTTTTTCTTTTGCTTCTATAGTCTGATTTTTCTACAATAAACATGTATTATTTATTTTTAAATATTTTTCTTCTTTTATGTTTGGGATGATCTACCTCATGACAAAATCACCATGCTGTCAATATAAGTGCCCAGGCAGAGCATAGATAATTACCAGTAAGGGGTCACTACAGAAGAAATTCTGAAATGAATGGACATTGACCTCTAAGTCTCATTCAACACCAGAATTCTATAGTTCCTATTTCTCCAAGCTTTCTGCTCATCTAAAAGCTATTTTATTGACCACAACATTAAACCACTCCTTCTACCCCACAATCCCACTCCTCCTACCCCACAATCCCACTCCTCCCAAATCTTTACCTCTGGAGTATTGTGACGAAGCCAATAGTATGCTTCTCGGAAGTCATCAAAGATGATCCTACTGCCATCCCCACCACGAGCAGACAGCACAATGGAGGGAGAAGAATAGGCCTCACTTGTCACCCAAGTTGAATGAAAAGTGTAGGTGATGAGAAAGAAAGCCATGACCAGTATCATGCCACTTGCCACCTAAACAAGGAAGAACTGTGTTATAAACCAAATTAAATTACACTACACAGAACAGCTTCTTACACAGTCAATAATATAGATAAGATGAATCAAAATAAATCAGAGGCTATATGATTTAATTCTGACTATTTGTGACAGTGTTCTACTCTCCCTCACTCAAAAATAAAACAAACAATGGAGTTCCTGTTGCTCAGCAGCAACAAATCCAACTAGTATCCATGAGGACACAGGTTTGATCCCTGGCCTCACTCAGTGGGTTAAGGATCCAGTGTCACTATGAGCTGTGATGTAGGTCACAGATGTGGCTCAGATCCTGCTTTGCTGTGGCCATAGCATAGGCCGGCAGCTGCAGCTCTGATTCGACCCCTACCCTGGGAACTTCCACATGCTGCGTGTGAGGCCCTGAAAAAAAAAAAAAGACCAAAAACAAACAAAATAACCCCACATGTACAAGTGCACTCACGTGCGTGCACACACTCGTGCGTGCACACACACACACGCACACGGCACGCAAGCAGTTCCCCAAGTCTATTCTTGGCATTAATTCTCACTTCATTCTTAATGGGGTAGGTAGAATCCTGTTGTTTCTTGCTCTTCTTATCTGGTCGACTTATGTCCAAATTCTTCATGTAAGTGGACAGCACCTGGGAGACTCCAATGCCAGAAAGAATGCACATAACTGGTGCCAACACTAGCATCAGACGCACCTAAAAAATAGGAAGCAAAATCATAATCAGTGTTTTACAAATCACAGATTTCAACCTGTTAGTAGATGATGACATCAACTTAGGGGTTTTCAGCAAACATGATTTGTCAATGGAATAGAACAAAATGGAAGACAAAGTACTTGATATATCCATAGCAAAAGTATGTATTTTTTAAAGTTTGTTTTTCAGTTATACATGTATGTATGTATTTATATCCTAAGTAATGAATGGTATGATATAAAATGTATTTCTTGACTGTGGTTTAGGATCAAAAAAGTGTGAGAAGCACTGTCTTAATAGCAATATATAAAAATCTCTCCTCTCTTTTAACAACTTAGCACTCAGCACCCAGGCCTTTAGAAAAAAATATCATTTCCCTTTTCAGACACCAGAAGGAGGGGGGGAAGGAACCTGTCTAGGGTCACTTTCTCCAACATGTGTGAAAGCACTTCTCCCTAATACAAGGTTATGAATCCAAGAAAGTAGAGCCCCGCCATCAGAATGTATGAATGCTCCATACAGTCCTGAGACAGGGGTGGGGGATCAACCACAGTGAGCAGCTTTACGACCTGGCCCTGCAAATGCTCACAACAAAGCATCTACACAATCATCGGTACTTTCTGAAACCTGCCATGCGGGGTAAACTGGGGGGAGGAAAAAACCCTCAGAGTCAGGGGTGGAAAGGTTTACTAGAACTGAAGGCATTCCTCACCATTACAGCTGAAAAGTACATGCTGGTCACACCATACATGATGATGAAAATCCGGGCATCAGACAGGTTGCTAAAGCAGTAATAGAGACCAACTACAAAAGTAAAAGTAAAAAGAAGTAAGTGGCTGAAAAAACAATCATAGATACGTGTAAAGATGCTACTACAGCTCTCTTTAAAATACCAAAAAATCTGAGTTCCTATCGTGGCTCAGCGGCAACAAATCCGACTAGGAACCATGAGGTTGCAGGTTCAATCCCTGGCCTTGCTCAGTGGGTTAAAGATCAGGTGTTGCCGTGAGCTGTGGCGTAGGTTGCAGATGCAACTCAGATCCCATGTTGCTGTGGCTGTGGCGTAGGCCAGCAGCTCTAGCTCCGATTAGACCCCTAGCCTGGGAACATCCACATGCTGTGGGTGCTGCCCTAAAACGACAAAAGATAAAAATAAATAAATAAATAAATAAAATACTAAAAAACCTGAAACCACATAAATGTCCTACATTATGGAGGTAGTTAATTATGTATTTATAAAATAGAAAAAAACACATCAATTATAATATTGCTGTGCAAGTTTATGGACCATATGCTTTCTTCTTTACATACCTCTCTACTTTAAAAAACTAATAAATGATGTATTTAAATATTATTTCTCTAAAAATAATACTAAATAACATAAATTATCATGATTACATTTTAAAAATCAGGCTGAAAAAATGTATGACTTAATCAATAATAAGTGGATGAATATACATCAAAATGTTGAGAGTAGCAATACATGTGTAGTGAGAAGTACTGAATTTTTACTTTTTAAAAAACTTGTCTAGGAGTTCCCTTCGTGGCTCAGTGGTTAACGAATCCGACTAAAAACCATGAGGTTGCGGGTTCGATCCCTGGCCTCGCTCAGTGGGTTAAGGATCCGGCATTGCCGTGAGCTGTGGTGTAGGTTGCAGATGTGGCTCGGATCCCGCGTTGCTGTGGCTGTGGCGAAGGCCGGCAGCTACAGCTCCTGTTAGACCCCTAGCCTGGGAACCTCCATATGCCGCGGGTACAGCTCTAGATTAAAAAAAGGCAAAAAGACAAAAAAAAAAAAAACCAAAAACTTGTCTATATTTTTACAATAGACAACTTACTTTCATAATAAGAAAAAAATAAAGAAGCTATTTTATCAAAAGAAAAAAAAAATCCCCACCACAAGTAAATTCTAAGGCATACATGAACTGGTCAGAAGGTAAGATAGATGAAGAGACTTTTCAATCAGCCATGCCTATTCTCAATATTCAATACTGCCAAGAAGGTAAACGGGAAAGAGTCAAGGATGGGTAGTTGGGGTACAATGGAAATACTCAAAAAAAAAAAAAAAGAAAGGAAAAAAGAACCCAACCCTGAATACGAATTAGGGTTAATTTTAACTTATAATACAAATGAAGAGAGAACTATGAGACTCTGGACTTGCCAATTTCTGCAACTGTTCAACTTCTGACTTCTACTGTGCTTCAAATACTAGAAAAAAATGTGCTTAGCCATCATCTGTACTACATACGATATACAGGCAAAAAAACAAAAACATTTACTTATTTCTGAATCAAATGGTGACTCTAACAAAGAAGGCCTCTTCAGGACAAGGCATACACACCTGGAAACATGAAGACAAGAAGCTGTAGATCAAAATAGTATGAGGACCAGGTGGTAGGCTGATGCTCAGACACAGAAGCAATGATGGGAATGTTGTTCTTAGCATACGAAGGATCCAGCAGGGAGTAGAAACGCCCCGTCCAGGGAGATATTTTTCCTGGCAGCAAAGAGGCAACAAATTTCCCAATTACTTCTGAACCAAAATAACATCTGATCTTAACTAATTACAATTTCCATGTTAATAACATTCTCTGAGACAGAGAAGAACTAAGTTTTTATTTAAATGCCACCAATACTTTGAGAATTTCACTCCTTCCTTTTTTCAAACTTGAGAGTACTTTTGTCAGCATAGTCAGCAGAACAAAATCAAGGTGCACAAAACTCATAGAGGAAGGAGGCAGAAATGCTTCCTGAAAGGGTTTTAGGCCCAATCTGGTCAAACCAAGGCCAATGCTATAAACTATGTCACCCTATCCTTGAATGCTGCTCTGAATTAGTACAGAATCTAGAGCAAATATCAAGTCATTCTCTGAGAAGTATAAGTGAGGAAAATAAAGAAAGGAGGAAAATGTGGCATGCTAACCAAACTAAATAGCCATGGTGTAGTGCATATAGGAGTAGATGAGGCCACGTTGTTGGGCAAGCAATGTCAGGACTTCTCCCAGCCTACCAAGAGGAAAGAGAAGGACAGAAAGATAAAGAGGAGGGAGTTCCCGTCGCAGCTCAGTGGTTAACAAACCCGATTAGTATGCATAAAGACAAGGGGTTGATCCCTGGCCTTGCTCAGTGGGTTAAGGATCCAGCGTTGCCATGAGCTATGCTGTAGGTTGCAAACTCAGCTTGGATCCCGAGTGGCTGTAACTGTGGTGTAGACCAGTGGCTATAGCTCCAATTCGATGCCAAGCCTGGGAACTTCCATATCCCTTGGGTGCAGCCCTAAAAGCCAAAAGCCAAAAAAAAAGAGAGAAAGAAAGATGAGAAAGATTAGCATGGTAAGATACAGTCCTGTCACCAAGTGTACTTCTTCTAAGATTAAGGGCTAATTTAATAAGTATTCTTTGCTATGCTGAATCCAAACAGTGGCTAATAAGAGAACAGAATATGCAGAAGAAGGACGTTAAATGCTTGAAATCAAGAGAAAGAAGAGAAAAAAATCTTTCTGTGTTCAGGAAATAACCCACATTTTTGGAGTTTATTCTATGTTTGTCTTTTTAAGACAAACCTACCTGTCAGCATGAGGAGAGCTCCTATGGTGAGAAGGACAAAGCCTACCAGAGAGATGACACTTCGGAAAAGAACTTCAAATTGCTGTGGATTCAACTTGCTGCGCAGATAATCCACAAAGGCATGGATCTGGCATAGACCAAAGACTCCAAAGGCTGCCATGTGTTCTGATGAAAGGACAGGCTATCAGAGAAAGCATACGTAAGAGAACGTTAGGGAAAAAACGGGCCCAGCTTTGACCTGATCAAGTTCAGACCAAAGGGTCAAATGAGTCCTGAGGCCACCAAGGAACTAGGGCCAATCTAGGGCAGGGGCTAATTCACCTGCCACATTTTTCCAAAAAATATGAGTTCCCCAAAGTGTACCATATTCTATCACATTTCTGGTCTTTGCTCAGGCTATTTCTTAAGCCTTGACTGCAATTACCTTGTTTTCCCAAAAGCTACATTTACTGAACACTCATCATTCAAGACCCAATGCAAATACCATTTCCTCCAAATATGTCAAACAGAAATCCATCACTCCCCTCAATATTCCATTCATTTTTAGATCTCTTCCATCACTTAGACCAGTGGTTCTCAAACTCCACTGGGCATTATAATCATGATGAGGGAGAAGAAGGGGCATTTAGATACAGGCTGCTGAGCCCCACGGCTAGAGTTTCTGATTCAGCAGTTCTGTGGCAGGTCCTCAGAATTTGCATTTCTAACAAATTCCCAGATGCTGCTGAAGCTGCTGGTCCAGGAACTACATTTCTAGAACCACTATACCACAGACTGTAGATAGCTGCATGTGTTTCTTTCCCTACTGTGACTTAAGGACCAGACCATTATCTTTACTTTTTACATTTCCCATTTATTAGCAAACTGCATATAGCAGGTGATCAGTAAAGAGATACTTGCTGACCTGAATAAATGTTGCACTTTCATAATTTTACTGGAGAAATTAACACCACAGTGTTCTCTGATTTAATTGTTGTCTCAGCACTGAGATTATGTGGTTAAAAGGTTTGTGCTTTTACTTCCTTTCACATAGATCCCGCTAAGAAGTTTAGGGGTCATACTATTAAATGGGGTCATTCACATTAAAAGGGACCAAAAAGATAACTTTGATTACTCACATCAACTAAGCTTAACCAAAATATCCCTCCTCTTCCCATAGACCTAAGCCAAATTTAAGAGTCATTAAACTCAGGAGTTCAATCTGGCCTCGATCAATGGGTTAAGGATCCAGCCCTGATGAAAGCTGTAGTGTAGGTCACAGATGTGGCTCAGATCTGGCTTGCTGTGGCTGTGGGTTAGGCCAGCAGCTGCAGGTCAGATTCAACCCCTAGCCTGGGAACGTCTATATGCCACAGGTGCGGCCATTAAAAAAGTCATTAAACTCAAACTTCATGAACAAATATTAACACACTCCAAGAGGCAGACTCTACTGACCAAGGATTCTGTTGCTTTAGTTAACATAAACAGTCCAAGGTCAGATCTATGAGTAAATTTCACTATCCTCACCAAAATCCAAGACAAATCGATCTAATTGGAGCCGCTAAGAGCAAGGGAAGCAGCTAAAAACTCACTCAGCCTAGAGCTCACCTGGAAACCCACGAAGGAGATCTGCATGGAAAGAATGGTGCCCAGGCAGTAAACAGCACAGTAGGCCACATAGATCCGGTGGGAGAAGCGTCCTGTGAGCATCAGCACCAGCACATGAAGAGGGATCAAGTTGATCAAGAACACATAACCTCCCCATGAAGAGACCTAGGGTAGGGTAAAAAAGAACAGTCTTCTGAGCACTCCTCCTTGGTCCATCACCATCACAACCTTTTTAAAGAACATCTGTTGACAATAACCAAAAACTTCATTTATGACAAATGCCTTAAAGAGTTTAAATAATAGTTCTTTAAGTAGGAAAATCAAATTAACATCCATTAATGTAACTCCATCCTCCTGCCATTATGATCACAAAACAAGAAGCCCCCCTCACCCCAAGCCACAGGGTTAATCTAGATGCGATCTACTATAAGGTTACATGGAGGATTTGGGGATACCTGGGAAACATGATCAAGTGGAAGCAGTTAAGGGAAGAAGTTTCAATGTTTACAAAAGACTGAAGAAAAAAATATATATTAAAAAATATTAGGAAAGGAAAAATTTAATGGGAATATACCAGAAAAGAGTCGATCAACCAATATATACCTATAGAAAATAGAGTATCTGGAGACCTTCAAAAATTAAAAAAATCACCTTTATCTTACTATTACACAATGGATATCTCTGCCTGCCTTGGATGAGGCTTTGAATGGATACAAAAGACAATAAAGACTTCGGGCCTCCAGTCTACGGTCTCAAAGCCCAAGCACGACATCCAATTATAACGGAAGAAAGGAAAAGTTACCATGTAGAAATAAGCAAGGGCACACTTGGCTGCCCAATAGATGGAACCAGTCTTTACTGCTTTGATCCACATGTAGTAGGTCAGTAGCATGCAAAAGATGGCAATCCCTGCAGAAAGAACACAACACTCAATACAACGCCAGGCTGGAGTAATGTTTAATACTATTTCAGAAAAAAACTGCCTGGATTCATACCTCAGATCTACCACCCATTAACAGTGTAATTAGGTTACCTCTCTGTCTCATTTTCCTGTAAAAAAGAGTCCATAATAGTATCTACTTCATAAAAGTATTGTGAAGACAAATTGCAATAGCACATGAAGCACTTAGAACAGAACCTAGCAGAGAGCAAGCACTAAGTTACTCATTATTAATGCTAGTCTTTCCAGGAACTAAATTCCCTGCTATTTTAGTCCTAAAGATATCCCAAGCTCTCATGTTTCATCCTGCCTCTACATTTTACCACAAGCTGGTCCTTAGGCCCTAACTGCCACTCTCCTTAATATTTGCCTAATGAAGTTCTAACTTCAGGGCCCATTTTAAGCACAACTATTACAAAAAGCCTTCCCTGATCCCCACATCTGAATTAATCTCTCCTCTCACTAGTCCCAAATTACCCTCTTCATACTTCTCTCATGGCACATGATACTATCTGCCTGTTATAGGTTATTTTTAATCATTTCGCATTAATCTTCTTTAATAGGTTATGAGCCAACATAATTTTATTCATTATCTATCTCTATAATTCCTTAGTTATTAGCCAAAATAAGCTTACTCATTATCTATCTTTATAATACCTAACACTGTGTTTTACCAATTACATTCAATAAATATAGGTTGAATTGAAAACAAGTTAATAAGGGTCATTATAGTTTTAAAATTTTCCATTCCTCTTATCTAAGAAAATAAAGCAAATGATTACAATGTTAAAGCAACAGTACCATTCAACACTAAAATGTCACTCTACTTTTAGGAGATGAGCCAAAGGTCTTATATAAGGAAAATTACCAGCTGCCTCTTTAGAGGAAGTGACAGAGAGAATATAAACTTACCTGAGGTCCCCTCCTGACTATTTCTATCTTCTCAGTATGATTTTTCCTATAGCTAAAGAACAGATCTGAGCCCAGATTCTAATGTACTTCATGAAGCTCCACTGGATAGTAAGATGAACAGATCCTCTTCAGCACTTTAACTCTTACCTTCATTATCATAGGAGCCAGCCACAGATCGAGAGATATATCCAGGAACTACAGCAATCATGGCAGCAGCAAGAAGTCCAGCTCCTGCATCCTGTAAGAAAAGGGGGGTAATAGGAAGTCAACACAAATTCATCTATGAGAGAGGCTTACAATGGGCTCAGAACAGTCCAACATTTCCCAAGGTAGATGTGATGCTAGAAATGTTCACAGCACAAGAAAGTTAAATACTTCACAACCAATTCCCTGTAACGATACCAAGTCTGAAACTGAGTACACACACGCTAAGGACAGACAAATCGTAAGCTGTCAGGCACCAGAGGCTGCCCCAGAATGGGCTGTTTGGCTGGAGTATCCCCAGACTTATGCATCACTATGTATAACAGAATCTGCACACCACAGAAACACCAGTCACAACTCTAAAAGCTATGCAAGGACAATCAATCATTTGAGCTAAAAAGCCAACAAAGATAAGTGATAAGCTTGAAGAACTAAAGATGCCAGAGGCTTAGATAATAAAGTTGGAATACTCCTAGGTAATCTGTGAACTCAGGAGAAAGGAACAACAAAATACAACCCACACTGCAAAAGAGGAAGGACTTGTCTGCTGATAAGAGTCAAATCTGGAACAAGGACAGCAAGGAGAAGGATGAAAAAGTTTCGAAACTAAACTCGTTTCCGGAGCCCTCATACTAGTTTATTACTTCTCGGGTATCTCCCTGACACCACAGCCACAAACAAAGAATAGCATCCAAGGAACCAGGCTCAGCAATGCAGAAACCTAGAAAAAGAGAGTCAGTATCATGGAGTCTACTACAAAAGCCAAGTGATTTAAGAATTTTTAAATAAATGCTTTTCATAATTTGTTTTAATCAACAAATAATTGCCAGGTCTCCATTTCCAGCAGGAAAAACTAACCACTTTGGAATACTTTTTGTAGTTGTCTTGCTTCTCCCTTAGATTGTGAGGACTTTAAAATCTAAACCTCATTTAAAAGTTTTTTTTTCCCAACATGCAGTAATTTATATTCGACCTTCAGATGATCTTACAAGGACAAACAGTGCTAATGCTAAGAAACCAAATATTCTATGAAGGGGCTGGAATGAACCCAATTATTCAGTTCAGCAAAAGCTGTCTTTAGCCCCTGTCTCTCTACCCATGTAAGGCCCTCAGTCCCCCACCCTTTAGCATCTACTAGAGAGGTTCAACAACATTCATTCCCAAGCCTCCTGTCACCCCAAATCCTTCACCTTGAGCTCTTTGGTAAGGTGGTACGTGACGATGGTGGTGAAGGAAGAGAAGAGAGGGGCCAGGAACACACAGACATTCCGAATGTCGATGGTGATGTGGAAAAAATGGAGCACATGGTAGATTGCAGCAGAGGTGATCATCAAGCCTGTAACAGGAAGAAGAGAGGCCATCAGGTTATCCTAGTAAGACAAAGAATTTAAGGGAAAGAGGAAGAGAAAAATGCAAGTATCAATAAAGTGACAGTACAGGTCTTGACGAACCAACAGAAACATTAACGAGCAAGGTCTTGACAAACCACCAGAAACATTAACAAGCAATGGCAGGAGGCCTATAAATTTCTCTCCTAAGGATTCAATCAGAAGCCTGGAATTATGAAAAACTACCTATCCTCACTCTCCCACACATGCTCTCCCTTCTACATAAGATCTATTTTTAGGAATCTGTAATCAGAATGAAATTACAAGTGTCACGAAGCAAAGATATTAGAAATAATATAAACTGTTCCATAATATACAAATACTTTACTTCTGTGAAGGAAAAAAAAAATCATGTTCCTCTCACCTGGGTAAATTGTTCCTCCAATAATTCGTCCCAAAGGGTACCAGGCACGGTCATCAAACCAGTTATGGAATTTATAAAATCCCTCCTCAGCCAGGAACCGGGTAGTCCTATAATTAAAGTACCTATAGCAAGAAAGAAACAATTACTTCTGCCTCTTCTTACTAAAATACCTGCCCCAGTTTGCAGTGAAGTTTGCTCCTCAGGTTATACCACTGAGGAACTTAGTTATTATTCCAATAAAAGTCAGTTTGGTACCAAAAAATATGCCAAGAAAGAAAAGTGTTTAACACTCCTTAAAACAAAAATTAAAAATATAACCACCACGAGAGCCAGCAAAAAAAAAAAAGAAAATTATTTTACATTACAGTATGTCTCAGTTCTAGCTCCATGCTTGTCTCAGCTAAGGCACTGCTTCTCTCAGAAGTTAGTGCAACTGCAGCCTAACCTTGTAAGAAAACTATCCAGCAGGATACTTCACCAGGCTGACAAGCTGTAGTCACTAGTCCAAGTCAGAAAACTCAAGCACCCAAAAGACAGGACAGCTGAGATGTGGGCACCAATAGATTTGACGCTTTTCAAGGGACAGGAACACACAAAAGAACATTTCCACACCACACATGGATAACTTCAAGTAATGAGCATCTCTAAAGATGTGGGTATAACACCACACGCAAGATGAAAATTTTTTTAGTCCACTCCATAGCAGGAATTTCTCAGTGAGTGTTTAAACCTGTAATCAGACCTACTCATGTTGTTATTTAAAATAGTTCTGAAGGCCACCTACATAGTAGCATAAAAATACAGATTACGTAAAAAATATCTGATACAAAATGCTTAAGAGTTATACATGAAAAGACACAGTTCTTTAAGGTTCAAGCTATGTAACCCCTTCTCTTTTTCATGTAAAAAGAAATTTAAAAGACAAAAGACATACATAAAAAATATAAACAAATAAGTAAAAGGAACTATCTAATCACTAAATATAATCATGACTAATCATCTTTTCTGCCCACCCCTTTAGCCCTATTTCCTTCTTGGTCAGTCAAGTTTTGGCAGCTGAAGTAAGCAGAAGTAGCAGATGGCAGAAATCTCTATCCTTCTGCTGTTGCTGATGAATGTTATTTTGGTAATTGTCAAGGAGACAGAAGGGATGAGGGTAGCAGGCAGTCAACGTGTGTCAGAATCATGTCCTGAACAGTAGGAGAAGCAGGGTGAGACAAAGAAAGTATGAGTTAGTGGGAAAAGGTGCAGACTGGGGTCACACCCTGGGCCTCAGTCTCCTGTTCTGCAAAAGGAAGTGTCAAGTCACATGATCTTTATAGTCCCTTCTAGCTCTACAACTACAGAGCAGACACTCCTGCTTTCCCTGACCACCTCATCTCAGCATTTCCTCATCTAGAGGGCCTGAAAAAAAAACCTTAACAGACTGGTGATCAAGAAACAAAGACGTGGAGTTCCCTTCGTGGCTCAGTGGTTAACGAATACAACTAAGAACCGTGAGGTTGCGGGTTCGATCCCTGGCCTTGCTCAGTGGGTTAAGGATCCGGCGTTGCCATGAGCTGTGGTGTAGGTTGCAGACGTGGCTCAGATCCCACGTTGCTATGGCTGTGGCGAAGGCCGGCAGCTACAGCTCCTGTTAGACTCCTAGCCTGGAAACCTCCGTATGTCGCAGATGCGGCCCCAGATGAGACAAAAATAAAAGAAAAAAGAAAAAAAAAAAGAACCTATGATTCTGGCTCTCCAAATTTAATTAACCATAACTTTAGGCAATATCGCATAGTTACTCCAGTGTCTAGAGAAAGACAAAGCTAAATTCAAATCCTGGCTCCTTCACTCACTATATGTGTAATCTTGAATGCCCTCTCCCAGCCTCAGCCACATAAGGAGATACTAGCATCTCCATCTCATAGGGTTATTTCAAGGATTTAGAAATAATCTGTAAAACAGTGCTTGGAACAAAAGAAAGCTCAGAGTAAATGTCTTTCACCTATGCCTTATTTATTTATTTATTTATTTATTTATTTATTTATTTATTGTCTTTTGCCTTATCTAGGGCCACACCCACGGCATATGCAGGTTCCCAGGCTAGGGGTCTAATTGGAGCTGTAGCCACCGGCCTACGCCACAGCCACAGCAACGCAAGATCCGAGCCGCATCTGCAAACTACACCACAGCTCATGGCAACACCAGATCCTTAACCCACTGAGCAAGGCCAAGGATCGAATCCGCAACCTCATAGTTCCTAGTCAGATTCGTTAAACCGCTGCTCCACGACAGGAACTCCTATGCCTTTTTTAAATCTAATAATCAAAACCCCTAATCAAACTCACAGCTTTAAATTTTCCTCAGTGTCTTAGAACTAAATGATAGGCACAATTTCTACCATATAAATTGTTAAAAACAGAAAAAAATCATGGATCCCAAGTTCTCAACTTGTGATTTTTCTTTTACACCTCAAACACATACCAGCCCTGGCCCCTTGCCCTCGGTGTACACCACTAACTGTCGACCATGCCGAGAAGCTGGACCTCTCCTAGCCGAGCCAGATCTTAAGTGATCCCCAGGCATACCCGCAATGCCTCTTTCATTTTTTATGAGTTTGAGAAACTCACTTGGTCCCAAAGTCCAACGGAAATGTTTCAAAAGAAGAAACGTTTACCTCCTCTGGAAAACTTGAGAATTTTCCCCCCTAAATGTATTGAAAATTCATCCCCATCACTGAGTTCTGACTGGAATGTGAATCTAAAACCGATGAACCTGAATGCCTCTCGAAATACCAGACCAAGCAAGGTACTTACGGATCAAATTCATGGATGACACTTTCAAATCTCAGGACAGCAAAGAGACGAGTGGAGAATGCTGCAAAAACCAGAGAACCATTTTAATGTTTTACTATGAAAAACAGTAATAGACGATAATATTACTGAGATACTAGTATTATCCAGTACAGAAAGTCACAGGAAATATAAAATGATCCCTGAATAAAGCATTTATCCATCCTTCCCACACGTGAAAAAACAAAGAAATTTACTTTCCCCTAATAATGACGCCTACATTTTTCACTTACATAGGACATGTTTAACTACTTATTATCGAGGCCTGTAACAATACACTCACCTACTAATGCACTAAATTTACATGGTCAGCTTTTATATATGTTGACCTCCCCTTCCCACAACCTTATCTCTGCAGCAAACTTAGAGGTAAGGCAACCAAAACCATTCTTACGACTACTGGGGAGCTGGAAAATCTAAAAAAACAGATTGAGTTCTGGAGAGACTTTCAGAAATATTAAGGCAGGGAACTACAGAAGACAAATGTCTTTCATAAAATTCAGTATCCCAGGGTCTCCAGTATCTCTATCACCCCTATGAGAAAACAGAACTAGCCCAGCATGCTCCCCATGATCACCAGCCCCAGATGATCACTAGTCCCAACTTTTACAATTCTTATATTTCTTTTATTTTGCTGTTATGTCTATTGAATAAGAACAGTAAGAACAGTAAAAAGAATATTTTTTACAATCTGCTAGAAAAAACAAGTCATTTAAAGACGCCATTGTTGGGGAATTTTCATCGTGGCCCAGTAAAAATGAATCTGACTAGTTTCCATAAGGACGCAGGTTCGATCCTTGATCTTGCTCAATGGGTTAAAGATCCAGCATTGCTGTGAGCTGTGGTGCAGGCTGGCAGCTACAGCTCCGATTTGACCTCCAGCCTGGGAACTTCCATATGCCATGGGTGTGGCCCTAAAAAGACAAAAAAGTAAATAAATAAAAATAAAAAAATTAGGAGTTCCCGTCGTGGCTCAGTGGTGAATGAATCCAACTAGGAACCATGAGGTTGCGGGTTCGATCCCTCGCATCGCTCAGTGGGTTAAGGATCTGGCGTTGCCGTGAGCTGTGGTGTAGGTTGCAGATGCAGCTCGGATCCTGCGTTGCTGTGGCTGTGGTGTAGGCCGGCAGCTGTAGCTTCGATTAGACCCCTAGCCTGGAAACCTCCATATGCCACGGGTGCAGCCCTAAAAGGACAAAAGACAAAAAAATTAATTAATTAATTAATTAAAAAATTAAAAAGCCATCGTTGAGGGAGTTCCCTGGTGGCCTAGTGGTTAAGGATGTGGTATTGTCAGTACTGTGGTACTGCTGTAGCTCAGGATCAACCCCTGGCCCAGAAACTTCCGCATGCTGCAAGTGTGGCTAAAACAAACAAACAAAAAAATCCATTGATTTTTTTTCAACATATTCTCCTTTCCATATCCAAAGAACAAGAGGTCCACTTGTATACTCACATAACACAGCAGCCATTGACAGAATTAGAAGCTTCAGAAGTGTGTCCTGCTTCTCATAGGACAATCGTAAAAATCCCAGCTTAGTCATCTTGACATCAATAGGTGGCAACAGATGACACTCAAACAGCTAAAATGGAAAAGTCAAAACCAAGAGATATTAAACACTTTCTACTTACCTAATTCATTTTCATACTGTACATTGTAGTAGAGAACAACAGAGAAAAGGGGTAGTGACCACACCAGAGAGGGTCAGGACTTATACTAACACCCAAGACTTGCCTGAATTAGGATCAACTGGCAAGGAAGTAGGCATGTCAGGTCTGTGAGTCAAAAATGAAGATAAGACTCTATCACCATGATTCTATTTCCCAGTCTTCAAGGCTAACAAGCACATAAGCACAACTGGCAATAGCATGGTAGAAGAACAATAAAGAAACACGTATAGAAAAAAGGGGGTTGGAGGAAGACAGGCAAAGAAAATAGGAAAGTTTGGAAAGAGAGAAAAGAATAATGAATGGAGAAAGAAAGCGTTCCAAAAAAGGCAGGAATGTATGAAAGAAAGGGAATCAGTATAGAAGTGACAGTGGAAAACTGAGAAACAGAAGTAATGACTGTGGAGTCCCATCGTGGCTCAGCGAAAACGAATCTGACTAGTAACTATGAGGACGCAGGTTTGTTCCTTGGGTTAAGGATCTGGCGTTGCCTGCCATGAGCTGTGGTGTAGGTTGCAGACGCAGCTCAGATCCGTCGTTGCTGTAGTATAGGTCAGGGCTACAGCTCCAATTCAACCCCTAGTGTGGGAACCTCCATATGCCCTGGGTGCATCCCTAAAAAAAAAAAAAAAGTCATGACTGAATCAGCACAGTCTACAGCCCTAAATTTCAGCTCTAACTGACTGGCTACAAGCTTCTTTCTGTCCCAAATCCCAGTGGTGTTGCAGAATCAACTAAGGAGCATGACTGATTGCTAATACACGTACAGACATGTACTCCAAGAGAAGGAGATACACATAGATGGATCACTGCACTTCCAATCCCTTTTATCACACAACTACTGCTCAGACTTACACCCACTTCCCATCAGCTGTCTCAAAACATCTCTGTAATTGACACTGCTGATTTAAGCCACTGATCCCAGAGACAGCTCATGGAACCAGATGACAATCCAGAGGGAAAAGAAAATAACATTTTCCTATTAAAGCAAAAAAATGATCAGGCTGGCAGGGGGAAGCGGCGGCGCTAGATTAAAACTAAATGTTGAGGGAAGTCTGCAGATCATTCAGAATGGTGATCGCTTGATGGATAAGGTTTACTATTAGCACTAATTAGGAGGTTAGCTTTTTCTGTTGAAGAGGGCACTGCCTTCTTAAACCACAAGCTGGTCAAAGGCAAAGTGATAAAGAATCTAATGCTAAAGGATAAGTAACACTGTACAAGACTGGGGGGGGGGGCCTGGATCCCCACTGATCTTTTCCCCCACTATTACTAGAGGAGAGGAGGGGAAAAAATAACACTGGACTAGGTGAAAAGCATGAAGAATCAACATGCTCCAACAGTGAAAAGCCAAGCATCTTTTCCATAGTTAACTGTCTCAGAGGAGCAGTTTTAACGTTGTTTTAATTATAACCCCAAAGGAAAACGTTATCCTGCAACCAAAAATAAATACCTAACCCAGGAAGTCAACAATCCAATCACATCCCTCAGGATAGTACTTGTTTCCTCCAACGCTTCAAATAGCAAAACTCACCACCGAGTAGATACGAGCCATAGGCCTTATAGAGTAAGGGAGTAAATGAGAGTACAAGAACCTCGACCTGAAAACTGAGTAAAGGAGCTGGAAATTTAGGCCAGGACCTTAAGAGAGTTTCCATACTGTCTGTGCGCTCTGGTCTTGTTCGCACACCGCTAAAGCGATTAAGGGCGAAGACTTTTCTCAAAATACTTAGCATTTGTTCTCCACCTGCGCCTGCAAGCGCTGGCCTCCCTGTCCCACCCTGGTTCTAGTTCCGAAGACCTGCAACTTGCTCACCCCGTTTGCCTACACACTTTCTCACACTCCCCCCGCTCTCCCCTACTTTTGTATACTCTTGCAAGTCTCCCACCTTCAGAAAACTCAGCACCTCTGACACCACCCACCGCGGGACACCCCATTACCTCAGCATCCTAGGCGCCACACCCCTGGGACTAGTCCCCGGGTGAGATCTTTCCCACGCCTTCCTAACCTAAGCCCAGGTCCCATCCCAGACCCTCACATCCTTCCATTCCAGGACGTCCTCACACCTCGCCCCACGCCCCCTCCTCTGCAAGGCCCTAGATTCTGATCCGCGCCCATATCCCCTGCCGTTAGAGCCCCATCCCTGCACTTTGTTCTGCCCCACCAACACCTCGGACTGCCCCTGCCGCTAATTCTTGAGTTATACCATAGGGCCTTCTCACCTGTCCCGCGTTCCACAGGAATCCGTTCGGCTCCCTCTGCCATCCGTTCAGCCGCGCACCCAACCTTGGCAGCACCAAGTCGGCTACCCGGTCCGCTCCCCATTGGCTGGCTCGGGGCCAATATGATACTCGAGGAGAGGGATAGAGTCACGGAACTGTCTATCAAGCTCGGAGGCGTGAACAAAACCGCGCTCCCACTTTTTAAGTGGACTATGCAGCTATCACTTAGGGGCGGGAAGGCGGGACTTCGTTCAAGTGCCGAGCAATGATAGGCCCGCTTGTGCGAGCGTGGGCGCCTAAGAAACCGCTCGGAGCAGTTTGGTTGAGAGGCGATCAGTGACGTGTCGGTCTGAGGACCGCAAAGCAGTCGCGGGCGGAAGGTGTGGTCTGCTTAGCCTAGTCATGTGACCAGAAACGGAAACAAGGCCGAGGAATGAACCAAAACTACAAATCCCAGAGAGCCGTGCTAAGATCGTTCACCTCCCTGAGTTTTGTTTTTTAAAGGTAAAAATTGTTACCTAATGTAAGGTTAAAGAAGAGGAAGGAAACACTTCCCACCTACTCTCAAAGAAACTCAAACACTCCCTTGGCCAGACCGTTACATCTTGTACAGGATCTCTTGACTTACAGTTCTCTGAAGAGCTGTTTTTGAAGACGTTCCCGAAAACTGCCATGGGCCAGAGTCCTGACAAATTTCACGAGGCATTTACCTCTCTTAAGCCCGATCTCGGGAGTGAGCACGCCGAGGCCAAAGGGATCGTCGAGGTTCGGTTGGAAGGATCTAAGCCGCGGACTGTGCGAGCGACAGGCTTTCTGGAAGCAGCCTGCAGACCTGGTCAGCTCACCCTTTATAAGTTACCTGCTCCTGGAAGCCGCTAAATCGCCCGTTCTCCCTCTCTCCGCTCACACACACAGAAAAGTTGCTGAGGGGGCGAAGTTTCAGCAGCCAACTCCATCACCTCTCATACAGGCACTCCTACCCCCTAAACAGCTTAGTGATCAAGAGCTACACCAAAGGAAATAGGAGCATCCGGCAACTGTTCAAATTTAGTACCAGTGTCACTCATTTCTCTTCGCAGTTACTCTGTGAATGCAGCCGACCAAATTTATTGAAAGCATATTAAATCCGTGCTTCAAAATCACGTATATTTTTGAAAATTCACAGGACCAGGTTCAGCCCAGGGCGTTATGATTCAAAAGATCTGCTTTTGGAGTTCCCTTCGTGGCTCAGTGGTTAACGAATCCGACTAAGAACCATGACGTTGCGGGTTCGATCCCTGGCCTTGCTCAGTGGGTTAAGGATCCGGCCTTGAGCTGTGATGCAGGTCACAGATGCGGCTCGGATCCCGCGTTGCTCTGGCTGTGGCTCTGATTAGACCCCTAGACTGGGAACCTCCACATGCTGCAGGTGAGGCCCTAAAATGACAAAATGAATAAATAAATAAATCTTTTAAATAAAAAAAAAAAAAACGGTTTCAAGAACATTAAGATACTGAATTTCAGAGTTCCCGTTGTGGCTCAGTGGTTAACGAATACGAGCAGGAACCATGAGGTTGCGGGTTCGATCCCTGGCATCACTAAGTGGGTTAAGGATCTGGCGTTGCTGTGGCTGTGGTGTAGGCCGGCAGCTACGGGTCCTGTTAGACCCCTAGCCTGGGAACCTCCATATGCTGCAAGTGCAGCCCTAGAAAAGGCAAAAAAAAAAAGGACCAAAAAAAAGATACTGAATTTCTCATTTTTTTTTAATGAACATGTCTTTCTTTGGGGGGGGGGGGAGTTGTCTTTTTAGGGTTGCACCAAGGGCATACGGAAGTTCCCAGGCTAGGGGCTGAATCGGAGCTACAGCTTCTTAAGGGAAATATGTTTGTTTCTAGGTGGTACAATTAAGTCAACTTTTTCAGAAGTCAAAATATACTATTGAAGAACAAAATTTAAAATCTAAACCGATTTTGGGGTTCCCTGTGGCTCAGAGGGTTAAGGATACAGTTGTCATTGCTGGGGCTCTGGTTACGGCTATCGCGTGGGTTGGATCTCTGGCCCAGGAACTTCCCCATGCCCCAGGGCAGCCAATGTAAAAGAAAAATAAAATCCAGGCCTATTTATAGGATGATCCTTTAATATCAGTTGATTGCGAAAGGTTTATCTATAAAGTAAAATCAGACTCAGGATGGCAAAATCATAGGGAAAATTATAATTATAAACCCAGAGATTGTATGTGAGTTTAGTGTGTCTGCTAATCCTTCTCCCTCTTAACTTACCGGATCAAAAGTTTTGATTTGGTTGTTTCAGAAAAACTTTTTATTATTCCATTAGTCATTTAAAATAATGCTATTTTCAGCTTGCTTTGTAGGCATTCTGTCATTCCTATGGAGCTTTTAGTCTTTCCTCAAGTGTCTACTTACCTCTTTTATATCATTGATCAAAAGAAACACATCTCAGTCTCATCTGGAGCAGACCAGATTAACAGTATGTTTTCTTCTTGAAGATGTTCTCCCCAGAACCCACCTTTCCAAGTGTGCTGCATAGCTGTATTACCAGGATTTCTTCTCATTGCACTTCTGATTCCACTGTTTCATGTTGTTTGGTTGGGTGTTTTAATTAGTCATCTATTTTTTTCTATTTTTCACTTCAATAGATTCTTCAAGTAACTTTTTCAGAAAAGCTGAATGGAAAGGAAACAATGATTTTATTTTGTCCTTAATAGCATAGCTAGATTTAGTTATAAGAACAAATTTGGGACCCACCCATCCCATACGCAAGCACACATAAAAGAACTTTCAAGGCATCACAGTTTTATCTTCTACTATAAAGATGTGTATTTGAGAAGTCTAATATCAATGTGAGTCATAGCCTCTTGTAAGTAACCTGTTTTTTCTCATATTTTTCCTTAGAGATCTTCCCCACCCCCCCATTGCTTTACACTTGGTGGGCCCTTTCTGTCTGAAAACTCAAATTTTCATCATCAGCCTAGGCAATTTTCCGATTTTATTCTTGCCTCCATGCCTCTGTTCTCGTTTTCTGAAATAAATGTTGCATCTGAATTTTAGATACCTACATGATTCTTAATTTTTTCCAAGGCTTATTCTTTCTGCTTTGTTCTGAGAAATTTCCTCAATTTCATTTTGCCATTCCCTAATTTAGCCTCCTCACCCTCACTTTTATAAGCCATCTCATTTTATTTCCGCACTGTTTTAATTTCCAAGAACTTTCCTATTCTGTCCTCCTTTCACAACAATCTATACTTACTTTATGGTAGCTGACCAAGTTTCTATGAGAGAAGTTATTAGGACCAAACCTGCGTCCTCATCAATGCTAATAAGATTCGTTTCCGCTGAGCCACAATAATTCCCAAATGGTCATTCTTTTCTACCAAGGTCTGAAAGTACAACAAAACATTTAAACATGGGGAGTTCCCGTTGTGGCTCAGCAGTAGCAAATCTGACTTGTATCCATGAGGATTTGGTTCAATCCCTGGTCCTGCTCAGTGGGTTAAGGATCTGGCATTGCCATGAGCTTCAGTGTAGGTCACAGACATGGCTCAGATCCGGCACTGCTGTGGCTGTGGTGTAGGCTGGCAGTTGCAGCTCCAATTTTACCCCAGCCTGGGAAATCCCATATGCTGCAGGTGTGGCCCTAAATAGAAAAAAAAAATTTAAACATGAAATCAGAGAATGAATGGGGCTGAACAAACGGCATAATTTCTTATCTCATGCAAAGATTCTGAATTCCAATGTTTTTCCCAACATTGAGACCTATGGAAAATAGTAGCTATTTGAACACATAATTTTTAAGAATTTGATTACTTCTCAGTCTCCTGCACTGTACTGTTTGGTCCCATCTTTCTGGTTTACCCTTGAATCCTCAGTGCCTTGCTGAGCCTGACAGAAGGTGCTCAAATGATTGTTACATGATTAAGTCATCTGTTCCTCTCACTTGATCCTTTACTGCTTCTGTAGACTCACTTTGGATCCATCCAAAACATTTCACTGGATGTACGGTTCTCAGTTAGAAAGGCCTAACTTACTGACCTGAAGTCTGCTTCCTTTTATCCTGTGTTTGTGGCTTAGAATATAGCATAAGAGGGATGCTGGGGTGACTGGGAGGAGGTGAGATGACTACTAGTCTTCCATCACTACTGAAGAACCGGTAACTTTACCAGAGCAGTCTCCACTGAGGTTAACACAGAGTACAGAAGCTGAACAAATGTACTACTTCTATAATCAGAAGATAAGTGGATGGAAAATGAACACAGTGAACACCTACAGTTGCCCTTTTATTAGCACAGATGTTATCCTTTAAGGTGGTTTACAAACCCCTAACCGTTAGTTGCCCTCTTCTGGATTTATTCCAGTTTGTCATAATTTCTCCTAAACTTTTCCTTGGCCCTTACTAAGTGCAGGGCATTTAATAAGACAGTGCATGAAGTTTCAAGCAGACTTAACATACTTAAGTCTGAAGCACCTACTTTTTCCAGTTGCTAAAATGGACAACTCAGCTCTAGATAAGATAAAAGGGTAGTGGTATGAACCACACAAACCTGTCCAAGCTGTGATGTCTGCGCCTGAACAGAGCTTTTGTGAACACAATCTCTAGATCCTTCTGGCTGCATGATTGAAACTCAGGCTCTCATTTTCTTCCGTAGCAAGTGACATATCCTCCCTTATTTTCAGTTGCTATTAGTCTGCCTAAACTGCCACTCTGAACTTGGCAAAAACAGAGAGCCTAATGACCCTTTGACCCCAATGTCCTAATCACTGCCCTCGGTGTGCACAGTCTAGTGAAAAGGCAAGAGTTTATACTTCTGCTGTGTACATCTCATGAGAGCAAGAATATCTACAACAGACATTTGGTACAGGCCTGGCCTCTCAATTACACTAATAAAACTGTAGAGACTCCTTACTTAAACTTTAAGCACTTTCTGTAGCCAGGCACAGTGATGAATAACATCACGTGCCTGCATCTCCTCAACCTTCCCTCACCCTTCAAAACTAAGCTAAGACCAGGTTAGCTGGTGCAGATAAAAATTTCAGGCAACAAAGATGTGGCCATTTTAATCTAATTTTTAAAACGACAACTAATCTTAAATAAGGCAATCACAGCTCAGTTGCAAGTCGATGAAATCCTGAGGTCGTCTTCAAACCATCCCCATGGCTACCTGGAAGTAGTTCTCTGCCTAACTGTCAAATGACCAGAGATGTCAGAGGAATACTGGAGGTAAATCTTAAACTGCCTTTCATAATTTTTGGTTCTCAAGCTGGAAACACCTATTTCCAAAATAGCCACTATTTTAAAATCTTCTGTATTTGAAACATGGTTTCCATCTTCCAGCAACGATTTTTAAATCCTTAGTTTTTCATGTACCTAGTAAAGGTTTCTGTTAAACAAATGTCTAATCTCTTCCCTAAAGGGGATGTTCAATTCGTTAAAGTCTAGAAGGATCTCTCCCTTCATGAACACACAGAAGAGATGTACACAGAGACTTTAAAACAACTCAATCCCAAATTTGCTCACAAGATGTTAACATGATTGTAATCACATAACCCAAACTTCCTCAGGGAACATTTTTCAGAACTAATATTCCAAATTATCCAAGACAAAGTCTTGTGTTCAATGACTATGTTTCTTGAAGTGACGATTTGTAAAATTCAACCATTACACACTTGTGGGAAACCAGCTCATGTATGTGACACCTTAAAAACTATACAAGTATTTTGATGTCTGCTCCTTCCCCCATAGTTTGTCTTTTAAATGACAGGAAAACACCAACCAATCACAGGTTTAATGGGTTTAATAAGTTTACCCCTTCAGTTCCTATTTGCAGCACCCATATTCCTTTGAAATACCAGACAGACCCGGCAATGGCCAACAGAAAAATTTAAAAGACCTCCAGAGTTTAAAAGTTCAGGTTCTCTGAGCATTCTCTGTTGCAGTGGCACTTGTCCAAAATTGGTACCTCCCTATAGTTGGGGAACTTTTAAATGTACCAGTGAAAAAAGCTTTTTCCCCTTCAAGGGGAAGAAAGAAAATCCCTCCTCAAAACCCAGAAGATCTGGCTGTGGGATCTTTCCTCCTGTCCCATCTCTTCAGGCTTGTTTTTTTGCAGTGGAGCAAGAGACCACAATCTAACCTGAGTTACAAGAAACAAGACAGTGATGGCTATAAAGGGAGTGACCAGGAGCAACAGATTCTCCTTTACCCCCACATCCAATATATGTGCTTCACAGGAAAACAAAAATAACAGGTCCACAAAATACAACAGCTAGAATTACAAAAACCCATTCATCCAAGGGTGGTAGGAGGCAGGAAGGGGAGGTGGGAGGGTAAATGGCACAGGGAGAAAAAGTATTCAAATCAGTCCAGGCACAGGGGCTGGCAAATGCTAGAAAAGAGCTGCAGAAAAACCTGTGGTCCTTTCAGACTCACCGGTGTTTAAAATCCATACTGGTGTCAGGAGGATTCTGCCTTACGTGCACCAGAAATAAAAGTCCCGATTCTTCAGAGAGAAGGGAATATGCACAGGGCCCTTGGCAGGGTGGTCCTGCCTTCCCTGGTGGGGGAGGCGAGCAAGGAAAAGAGCTGCCTCAGCGTCCTGTCCTTCCAACCCCTCCCATCCCCTCTGGATGGCAGGCGACTCAGTGGCCTGCAGCAGCCTTCAGTTTGGCAGGAGATGGGTGCGGTGAGGGGAACTTCTCGGCAGAGGTTGAGCTGCTCAGGGCAGACTGCAGGTCCACCGTCTTGTGGAAGAGTCTGTTGCTTAAGAAAACCACCAAAGAGAAGAGGCGCAACTGGAAAAGGCTAAAAGGCAAGAGAAACAACTTGTTAGACCCCCCGAGTGGGTCAAAATTATTTTAACGATTTGACAACTTATTTGAACACTTTCAATTTTAAATGATAAAGGAGAAAACAAAGCAACTGAAATTTGATCCAGCAAGTACAGATATTAGACACGCAGATTAAATATGCAGCACTAAAGAATGCACTGGGTCTTGTCATCGTTTCAAGTGCAGTAAAATCACCATTTGCACTATTGGGGCTTAAAGGAAATAAAGTTCTATTTTAGATTATTTCTGATTTAAGAAGTACTTTTCTAGGAGTTCTCGTCGCGGCACAGCGGAAACGAACAAATCTAACAAGGAACAATGAGGTTGTGGGTTCCATCCCTGGCCTTGCTCAGTGGGTTAACGATCGGCGTTTCCAGGAGCTGTGGTGTAGGTTGCAGATGCAGCTCAGATCCTGCGTTGCTGTGGCGTAGGCCAGCAGCTGTAGCTCCAATTAGACCCCTAGCCTGGGAACCTCCACATGCCACGGGTGCAGCCCTAAAATGACAAAAGACAAAAGCCAAAAAAAAAAAAAAATTACTTTTCTAGAGTACAAACTTCAAGATATATATGAAGATATCATATATCATGTGTGTTTCATTTTCTTTCTTTTTTTTTTCGCTGCACTTCCAGCATGTGGTTCCTGGGCCAGGAACAGAATCCGCACCACAGCCGTGGCAACACTGGACACTTAAGCCACTATGAACTCTTGTGTTTCATTTTCAAGAGGAAGTCAATTACACTAAGATGCACACTGAGCCATTACTGGATAACAAGAGCAAGCAAGAAGCCAAAGCAGATCTGAAATTTCTAATAACGTGTATCCTCACTGAATTAACCAAAATTGATTAAGATTAGGCATTTCTCTGAAGTGATAAAACGTTAATATAATATAGAGTACTGGTATTGCTAAAGATTCACTTTAAAATACTCTGGCAGTTCCCATCCTGGCTCAGCGGTAACGAACCCAGCTAGTATCCATGAGGACATAGGTTCAATCCCTGGCCTCGCTCAGTGGGTTAAGAATCTGGCGTTGCCATGAGCTGTGGTGTAGCTGCAGCTCCAATTCAACCTCTAGCCTGGGAATTTCCATATGCTGCACGTGCAGCCCTAAAAAGAAAAGACCAAAAAAATAAATAATTAAATAAATAAAAGTAAAATAAAATAAGATAAAAAATAAAATACTATTTTACTATCATTGCCAATAAAGTCATGTAGCCAGATCACATGGCCTACCATTTTCAAAAGGTTAGCCATTCTTACAAAAATGAGCTTAACTACAGGCATTTTAAGTGCTTTATTCAGTGAATTGTGACATTTTAAGAATATAGGAGTTTCCATCATGGCTCAGTGGTTAACGAATTCGACGAGGAACCATGAGGTTGCAGGTTCAATCCCTGGCCTTGCTCAGTGGGTTAAGGATCTGGCATTGCCGTGAGCTGTGGTGTAGGTCGCAGACGCGGCTCAGATTCCACGTTGCTGTGGCTGTGGTGAAGGCCAGAGGCTATAGCTCCTGTTAGACCCCTAGCCTGGGAACCTCCACATGCCACGGGTGCGGCCCTAGGAAAGGCAAAAAGACAAAAAAAAAAAAAAGAGAGAGAATATGTATAGGAGTTCCCCGTCATGACTGAGTGGTTAATGAACCCTACTAGCAACTATGAGGATGCAGGTTCGATCCCTGGCTTTGCTGAGTGGGTTAAGGATCCGGTGTTGCTGTGAGCTGTGGTGTAGGTCGCAGATGTGGCTCAGATCTCGCATTGCTGTGGCGAAGACCAGTGGCTACAGCTCTGATTCGACCCCTAGCCTGGGAACTTCCATATATATCAGTTGCGGCCCTAAAAAGATAAAAGACAAAAAAAAAAAAAAAGAATATGTATAACAGCATCCATTTTTGAAACAGACATGTGCATATATGCATGGCGAAATTTGGAGATACATACAAATTTGGAGAAGTGTTTCTCTCATTAAACTATTTAATGTTTTCCTACGGTGCTCGGTTATTAAACAAAATGTCTCATTCATAACTGCAGTGTTATTGCCCCAATATTTTAGAAAGAAAAACATACTACACTTTAGTTAATACTGGCTAATACTTACTATGCCTTGCCAGGAGTCTTTGCTTCATTGGCGCTGATAATGAATAAAGGAAAGAGGATAGAGAAGAGGCAGCCACTGTTTCAAAAAAAGGAAAGGGATAATTAGTCACCTTCAAAACACCCATGACTTTGAAGATATTAGAAGCTCTAAGTTCTTTACCTCCAGTGCTATATATCATGGCTTGATGGACCCTTAATACATCAAACACATTTTTTAAAAAGAAAGGATTTTTCTAAGCACAGCTATGTTTAACATTGTTTCAAGAAGCAACATATAAGAAAGAATATGGCATATAGGATCATGCAGATGATATTTTTAATACTAGCTAACAAATGTCTATGACTATCTGTCAAGGAGAAAAAGCCTATGGACCTCCCGAGAGCCAAGTAAGAATGCAGAATGCCTAGCACAGAACCAGGCCCAGAGAAGGTGTTCCCTGCAGTGAGTGTTTTTACTAGTCCCCTCAAGTCCCTACAATCAAATTACCTGACAATGTAGGAGGACTGCATTGCTGTGAGGAAAGCCAAGGGCAAACCAAATCCAAAGTAGTAAGGCCAATTCCTTTCTATGTTTGACAACCGCTGGTGCATTTCAATTCCTAAAACAAGGAGCCAATACAATTAGGCCACATATTTTCTTTTAGTCAAATGATGAATATGGTAGAAAATTTATTTAAGGTTTGAGTTTTAGGTACAGATCTCTGCCATTCAGAATACAGCTAAAGCGTATAAATTAGAAATGTCCAAATCTGAGAAAGCTTCTATGCAAAGTTTTTACAATTCAATAATCACAATTTCAAAGCTGGCAGGCTAAGTGAATTCTAAATTACAACACCAGCATCCTTGGTCGTGTCAGTCTTGAATAAAAGCAAGATACTAAAAAAAGGCCGTCATCCTCTAGAAATCAACCTCTTTCAACCATCCACACCCAAATATGCCAAGGACTTTCAAAATATCCCCCAAATAATCTATACACACCAAGGCCAAATTAATTTCTCTAATGCAGAGTAACCCATGCTCATTTATGCCATATTATGGTTCTGTCAGAGCTTCGACACATTAAGCACCATAAGGATAATGCTGCATTTGGTATATCCCCCAGCACTGAAGTTAAGGGTTAACACCCACTAGGCCAAATATAAGTTCCCTCTTGCCAAAAGGTTGCTTTACCCCAATAATGGTTTGCCAAAGGCCTAGGTATTGAAGAATTTAAGAAGTCCACATAGCAGCACCATTTCCAAACTGGGCCTCCAAGTTCTGAATTTCTTTAGACAGGCTTACCTTTATTGAACCAACGATATTCGAAGCAGTATAATGAGTAGAGAAGAGACATATGCAGGAGACTAACCAGCTGACCAACAAGATGGATGGGAAAGAGACTCACAAACATCCCCTGAAGAACAAGTATAACAATCTTAATTCCAAAGCTTCATAGACCTAATGCTTTTCACTTGCCACTCTGAGTCATCACTCTCTGCCTAGATAGCCTGATAGTTGCGAATTGAGTTCCTAACTAGCAGGCAAGTGGAGAATGCTCAGGGTGGCAGAGAAGAGCAGGCAAATTCATGTTTATCATTTTATGATTTTAAAAGTCTCTAGTGGTTTCTATGAAAAAATGACTTAAAAATCATTACCTCCCATAAACATATCTGCTCAGTATAAATGCGACACCCTTTTCTGTGAAGCTCCCTCTAGTGAATCTTCTTTTTTAAAATCAGCCCAGAAGGCCAGTCTCACCTGGAGGAGGAAAAGAGCCTGCAGCAAAAGGTTGAAGAGCATGTCAGCAATTATTTTGCTGACACTAGGGAATGGATGAGGCTTCCTCCCTGATACCTCAAATGCCAGATCAGCTATATCCTGTAAGAGAGAAAGGAACTCAATAAAACATGAATTAAATGGCCTCCACAACCATCCCCAAAGCTAAGATCTGCCATGAGACCTGTCAGGTGAGAAAAGCTCCTATACATCTGGCCATGAGATACTCCAGTCACCTGAGAAAATAATCCCATTTTACAAGAGGACCAAGATCACACACAGGATGCTTAACCAAGAAAAGGCTGAGAAATCACTCCCTACATAGCCACTAACTTCACAGACTGAAATCTGCCAACTGGCGACCCATCATGCCATAGTACCCAGACTCTGTTCTGCCCTGGACCTACCTGAAACCAAATCGCATTTACAACTTTGCTAAGCACAAACAGGGGGAGCACCCAAAGAGCACTGAAAATTGACGTGAGGAAGAATTCCAGCCAGGACCAAACATCCCCATGTAGTGACGGATCACCTAAGAAAGGGGGAAAGGGCTATTAGTTTAACTGGTTTTTAGCTTTCACCAAAAGACCAAATATACGACCCCTAGGCTATAACTATTCTTTCTCTCTCTCTCACATACACACACAGACACATCTTTGTTTCTTGCTAGAACATCACCATGCCTATTTCAGAAACAAACCAAATTCTGGCTACAGCGCCAATTCAGAGTAGCCATGGATACATGATGCTTACCCTGAGACAAACCTGCTTACCTGATGGTGACTGAGATGTCAGTAACTAACAGTACACTGTATGCAGGAAACCACCCGGGTTTAAATCCCAGCTCCACCACTTACTAGTGGTTCAACCTTGGTATCTAATTTCAATTTCCTCATCAATAAAATGATATATATGGAGTTCCCATCGTGGCTCAGTGGTAAGGAACCCAACTAGTATCCATGAAGATGCGGGTTCAATCCCTGGCCTTCCTCAGTGGGTTTAGGATCCAGAGTTGCTGTGGCTGTGGTGTAGGCTGGCAGCTACACCTCCAATTCGACCCCTAGCCTGAGAACTTCCATATGCCTGCCGTGGGTGCATCCCTAAAAAGACAAAAATAAATATTGTGATGTTTGTTGTACACCTATAAATGTAATAAAATTCATTAAGTAATTTAAAAAATAGGAAAAAAAAATAAAGTGATATCTATAACAATACCCCTTCAAAGGGCTGTTGAGAGACTGGAGTTAAAAAAACATCCACAGCTCCCAATGCAGAGGAAGTACACAGAGAAACATCTCCCAACTCCACCCCAGACAGACAGCACAGAGCAGTGTACATACTTACCAATAATTTGGGCGGTTACTGACTGAAGCACAGGAATAAACACTCGATAAAACAAGAGGAGACTGAACTAAAGGAGAGAAACAATAAGGCAAACATTAAAAGTCCTTCTTTAAAATAGGAGTTCCAGAGTTCCCATAGTAGCACAGTAGAACCGAATCCGACTAGGAACCATGAGGTTATAGATTTGATCCCTGGCCTCGCTCAGTGAGTTAAGGATCCGGCATTGCCCTGAGTTGTGGTGTAGGTCATAGACAAGGGTCAGATCTGGCGTTGCTGTGGCTGTGGCATAGGCCAGTGGCTGCAGCTCCAATTTGACCCCAAGCCTAGGAACCTTCACATGCCACGGGTGCAATCCTAAAAAAGCAAAAGAACAAAAAAGGGAGTTCCACGTTTCAGGGTAACTATTTCCAGATGGAACTGCCTTTTATAAATTAGGAAGCCTGAAGAGGCACCAAAATTGGACTCATTTCTATTTCCCATTCTCCACCTGAGAGGTAGAAACCTGACACTGACTATGAAAACAGTGAAACTTCTGGGGGCATAGGAGAACATTTCAAATAGCATTTCAGCCACAATTCAGGCATACACTAAGTACACAGTAATATTTTATTACTTAAAGCTAACACCTAAAAGTATCTGTGGGAGTTCCCGTCGTGGCTCAGTGGTTAACGAATCCGACTAAGAACCATAAAGTTGCGGGTTCGATCCCTGGCCTTGCTCAGTGGGTTAAGGATCCGGCGTTGCCATGAGCTGTGGTGAAGGTTGCAGATGCAGCTCGGATCCCGCGTTGCTGTGGCTGTGGCGAAGGCTGGCAGCTACAGCTCCTGTTAGACCCCTAGCCTGGGAACCTCCATATGCTGCGGGTGCGGCTCTACATAAAAAAAAAAAGACAAAATAAAAGTATCTGTGAAGTGTTTAGCTTAACAAGTTGAGGGAGTTTCTGCTGTGGCTCAGCAGGTTAAGAATCTGACTAGTATCCATGAGGGTGCGGGTTCAATCCCTGGTCTCAGTGAGTGGGTTAAGCATCCGGCATTGCTGTGGCTCTGGCGCAGGCTGGTAGCTGCAGCTTTGATTCAACCCCTAACCTGAGAACTTCCACATGCTGTGGGTGCAACCCTAAAAAGACAAAAAAAAAAAAAAAAAGTTGAATTATACTGAATTTCAGGTCAAAGAAAATATTTGACTACTTGTTCTTCAAAGTGCTCAAATTTCACTTTAGCCTGGGCTGGTTCTCAGTTAATTGTAAGCAACCTTCTGGTATGAATTTCAATACTAATTAATTCTAGTACATTGCTATCACCAGACGAAGGGAGAACTTTGCCCGTATCCATCTGTCCTTCCCCTCTGAGCCCCCACAGTTGTCTCAAACACACTGTTCGACAGCGTCAAGAGAAAATGTTACCTATGGCATTAGAATTTGTGAGTAAGTGATTTAAGTAAAAAGTGTACATTCAGGGCTATCCCTGACATTCACCTACAAGTATTCTCTGAGTGGGAATAAAATGACTGAAAGTGCACAGAATCCTGAACAATGGCCTTAGGCACGGATCAGCAGGTGAAAGCTACTTGTCTCAGTTTCAAGAAGACAGTCGAGAACCATTAACATCGCAACAAACTGAATGAACACACTTATAAGGCAGCTGGAATCTGAGGAAAAAAGAACTTACCCAGAATACTCCTCCATTCCAAGCGCAGCACTGAAAAATTCTACTAACAATACGTGGTTCACTGGAAAAGACCACATGTATTTAGCTTAAAATGCATTTAGGCTATTTCCATATTGTCATTCAGTAGCTCTCCTTTTTTATACCTTTTGTTGGAACCACCATTCTCTTTCCTGCACCTATTGCTCTCCCAGTGTTCTCTCCTTATGTCAATGAGAAAGGGCTAAAAATATTTCAAGAGAAGCAGTTTTTCTTAAAAGGAAAAAACTACATTTTCTAAAATCCAACACTGGAGAAGAGGTTCCGCTGTCTAAGGTTCCTCTATCAAAATCCATGTAGGTACTTCTAGACGTACCTACCAATCCAAATAACTCCTAATGGAGTTCCCGTAATGGCGCAGCAGAAATGAATCCAACTAGGAACTGTGAGGTTGAGGGTTCAATCCCTGGCCTCGCTCAGTGGGTTAAGGATCTGGCGTTGCCGTGAGCTGTGGTGTAGGTCGCAGATGCGGCTCGGATCCTGTATTGCTGTGGCTGTGGGGTAGGCCGGCAGCTGTAGCTCTGACTGGACCCCTAGCCTGAGAACCTCCATATGCCTCGGGTACAGCGCTAAAAGGTAAAAAACAAACAAACAAAAACAACAACAAGATAATTGCTTATGGTTCTCTGTTTACCATTCTGGTATTTTTTAAACACCATGACATTTTGAACTAGGACTGCTCGACTCCAGCTTAATTCAATGTGAAGGGAGTGGGGGGAAATCACCTGTAACATTTTTAGGAGGAGAAAGTACAAAAAAAAAATAATAATGGGGTATTAAAACTCCAGGTTACTACGCAGTGTCTGAATTCTATACTAAAGATCTATCATTTCCTAAAGTGCCCCCAGAAGGGGGTTCACCCAACACCAGCCTCCAGTCCTTACCTCTCCTGCTTCCTCTCTATACTCTGGGCTCTTCTCTGAGCCAGAACACTGCTTGCCCTTCTTCGACGCTGCTCCTCTCTCTTTTGTTGAATTCGAGCATCTAGCTTTGAGATGGTACAAATTCCCCAGATGGAGTCTTTGATTCCCTGTAGACAAGAGTATTAAAGAGGGAAAATTATGGATCAGAAGACTGTCCAGAGTTACGTAAAGTGAAATAGCAGTGGAAATCATTGTACCTGGTTTGGTACGTGGATTAAGGGAGCCTCGGTATTTTTGTTTTGAAATAATTCCCAATTTACAGAAGAGTTGCAAGAAAAGAGATCTTCCTAATACCCTTTTTGTATTGTACCACATTAGTAGTATTATTTACACATACATTCACAGTTTTTTCTGTGTTATCTGAGTAAGTTGCTACTTTGTCACATCTCTTTACTTTTAATTCTTCAGAATGAATTAAAGAACGATGATATTCTTTTATATAGCAATGTAATTATCTATACAAGAAATTAAATATTGGAAGTTTAATCTACAGTCCATATTCCAGTTTCCTCATTTGTCTCAGTAATGCCTTCTACAGCATTCTTACCCCTCAAGTATCAGAAATCAGTTCAGAATCACATGTTGCATTTAGCCCCCATAGCTCTTCAGTCTCCTTTAAGCAGGAACAGCTCCTTAACCTGTCTTCCTTTTTGAAGTGTACAGGTCAGTTATTTTACGGTAAGCCTTCAATTTAGGTTTGTTTCCTCATGCTTAGACCCCAGGCTATGTATTTTTGGCAGGAATACATAACCTGGGGCTCTTCCGGTTACTGACGAGTACAGTGACTTAAATGATGGTGTGCCCTTCTAGGTATTACATCCAGAGGCACTTGATATCTGTCTATCCTTGCTGGTGAAGTGAATTTTACATTTTCAGTCAAAGTGTTATCCAGCTCCATCGTATGGCTGCAAATTTCTCCACTTGCAACTAGTAAGTAATCTGTAGGCAGAGATATCTGAGACCAGACAAATAGTCTGCTCATTAAGTTCTCGCCCTTAGATTTAACCTCAATTTACAATTCTTGCCCAAACCAATCTTGAATAACATGGTTGCAAAACAGGGGTTTTCTAATCCCTCCAACACCAACCAGTACTATAGAACTAAGTTATTGTCCTCTTCTATATTCTTCTAACAGCAAGTGAACGCCTACAGTATGATCTATATCCTGTACTAAACTAGCAATATAAAGGTGAACTAATAAACACGGTCTCCGGAAAGGACCAGGGCTGGACCAGGGGTGAAAGAAGACACACAAGAAATAATCACTGTACAAGTGTGAAAAGCTGTCGAATGAGAGCACGCCACGGAAGACATTCTGGAGGACAGCGTCTTTAAACAGCGTGTGGTGGCGGAAAGGGTTATTAAGTCGGTAAGTCACTGTACTCGTCAGTAACTGGAAGAGCCCCAGCAGCAGAAAGGTTATTGGTATCACTACAAACATCAGAACTGCCTATTACCCAGTTCAAAGAACTACACTCAGTCATCCACCCACTCTCATATTGAGCATCTTCCATGAGCCAGACATCAAGTGGAAACACTCAAGAAACATAACTCAGCAAGAAAAGTACACACGCACACACAAAAGAATTACAGTTTAGTAAGCACCACGACAGATTTTGTAATTAAAAAAAAAAAAAAAAAAAGAGTAGAGTGGGAAGAACTACGGTATTCAACCTTATCAAGGGACAGAAAAAGGCATTCTGGAAGCAATGCCCAGACTG
>PVHT020000113.1:7097115-7129268 GCA_004024745.2 Catagonus wagneri
TATAAGAAAAATTTCAAAAATACTTAAAGGATTTCCTAGTCAGTTCCTGTAGCAAAGCGGTCAAGAAATGACTTGATGTACTTACCCTGGCAAGGTCCTGCAGAAATGTTTTGACACTGTCAGCCATCTCTTCACAACCCAAACTACCAACTACACAAAGGAGAGGGAAGTGTCCCCAAATCTTTCATCATGAGGGACCTAGAAACAGAGCATAATCAGGGAAAAATATTTATTTTCGGGTTACTCCGTATACATGTCTACATGATGACATTTTCCACATACTTCTCCAATAGGAGTGCAGTAGATTTCAGCACTTACGTACATACTAGCACAATGAACTAAAGTGAGATTATACCTGTAACTGCTGAAAAACCTGAGATCGGTACTTTTTTTTTTTCCTGGCCTTTTTAGGGCTACACCCACAGCATATGGAGGTTCCCTGGCTAGGGGTCGAACCCAAGCTGTAGCTGCTGGCCTACACCACAGTCACCGCCACACCAGATCCAAGATGTGTCTGTAACCTATACCACAGCTCAGGGCAACACCAGATCCTTAATCCACTGAGCGAGGCCAGGGATCGAAACGACATCCTCATGGATCCTAGTCAGATTCGTTTCCACTGGGCCACAACGGGAACTCCAAGATCAGTACATTTTTAAATCACTTGCCACCCTTTCACTTTTACATGGGGTAAATATGTTACTTGGAGTAGTCTCTTCTCTGGACCTTGATATCTCTAACTAGTCCCTCCATGTCCCAAGGGCTTTGGAGATTTGAGATCTTGAGATGGGTGATAATTACACTTCAATATTCTCTGAAGCTATATCTGTTACTTGAATGCAAATACAAGAGCAAGATGAAAGTTCTAACAAAAATTACTAAATATGGAGTTCCCATTGTGATTCAGTGGTTAACGAATCCGACTATGAACCATGAGGTTGCGGGTTCGATCCCTGGCCTCACTCACTGGGTTAAGAATCCGGCGTTGCCATGAGCTATGGTATAGGTTGCAGACATGGCTTGGATCCCGGATTGCTGTGGCTGCAGCACAGGCTGGCATCTGTAGCTGCGATTAGACCCCTAGACTGAGAACCTCCATATGCTGCGAGTGTGGCCCTAGAAAAGGCAAAAAGACAAAAAAAAAAAAAAATTACTAAATATATACTTCACACACAGGCTTTCCAGAACTCAGATAAGTTTAAAGTAAGATGTGAAATTTCCCACAAAGAGCCATAAATATGCCTTTCTTGTTTTCCAACTTTAAATATACACATATATGCACAATTTTAACAAGCAGGCAAAAAATAAACAATTTTAAACCCGGCCAAAAAGTTAAGTTCATATGTATAAATATTCTTTAACTACAGCTTTCCCATTTTAGGTGAGTGAGAAATCTAGCTTCAGAAAATAACTTGAAAGTTCACATGTGGAGTTCCCTTCGTGGCTCAGTGGTTAATGAATCCGACTAAGAACCATGAGGTTGCGGGTTCGATCCCTGGCCTTGCTCAGTGGGTTAAGGATCCAGCGTTGCCGTGAGCTGTGGTGTAGGTCGCAGACGCGGCTCGGATCCCGCGTTGCTGTGACTGTGGCGAAGGCCGGCAGCTACAGCTCCTGTTAGACCCCTAGCCTGGGAACCTCCATATGCCGCGGGTACAGCTCTAGATTAAAAAAAGGCAAAAAGACAAAAAAAAAAAAGAAAGTTCACATGTATATATATTCTAAAAATACTTCTCTTAAATACTATGTGTTTAAGGTGAATGGGAAAACCCATTTTCAAAAATTTAGTCAAGGGAGTTCCCTTTGTGGCTCAGTGGTTAACGAATCCGACTAAGAACCATGAGGTTGCGGGTTCAATTCCTGGCCTTCCTCAGTGGGTTAAGGATCCGGCGTTGCCGTGAGCTATGGTGTAAGTTGCAGACGTGGCTCGGATCCCGCATTGCTGTGTCTGTGGTGAAGGCCGGCAGCTACAGCTCCTGTTAAGACTCCTAGCTTGGGAACCTCCATATGCTGAGGGTGCGGCCCTAGATAAGGCAAAAAGACCAAAAAAAGAAAAAATTTAGTCAAGAACTTGGGATTCTAAAATTCTCAAACCTGACTAAACCAAACTAGGGTATCCTAAATTAAAAGGTAGACCTTAATGATAACTTCCTAGGCAGCTTAGATAAACCTCAAATTTCAAAACATAAGCACAGTTTCCCTGATGACCACTTCATCAACTGTACCTTACTGACCCAACTGGACTACTGCCACCCTAACAGGAAGAGCAGGGAATACAGTAGTAAGAAGGTCACTTGCACAACACTGTATGTGTACCACCTACTCCTTGGGTCAAGTCCTACACAGATACACTCACTCAGGAAGAAAGGTCTCTAGGGTAAGAAACTTGTGTTAATGTTCCCACTTAAAAACAAAAACTCCGGAGTGATAGAACTCACTGCCAGATGAACAGCTAAGGCTCAATCATGACCCATATAAGACACTAGTTTCTAAAGACTATCAGGGATTCATTCTTTTCCAGCTACTTCCTCATCGACAAATTAAGGGTATTAAAAATTCTTCAGGAGTTCCCATCGTGGCACAGCGGTTAACGAATCTGACTAGGAACCATGAGGGTGCCCATTCAATCCCTGTCCTCGCTCACCGGGTTAAGGATCCGGCATTGCCGTGAGCTGTGGTGTAGGTTGCAGATGCGGCTCGGATCCTGCGTTGCTGTGGCTCTGGCGTAGGCCAGCAGCTACAGCTCCAATTAGACCCCTAGCTTGGGAATCTCCATATGCCGTGGGTGCGGCCCTAAAATGAAAAAAGCCAAAAAAATAAGAAAATAAAAATTCTTAATAGGTTTTGAGTATAAAGTTCAATAATGTGAAAATAAAAACTTAACTTTTATAGAAACATAATCCCACTACAGAATGAGCTAGTTTGGGAGTTTAAGGAAGCGAGTTAGTCTGGATTTCTCACAGGACCCTGACACAGTTTCAGAAACCATGGTCCTAATCCAAGGAGAACAGCTGTGTTATCTGAACCATGGCCATTAACACCTGGCTTCTGCAAAGTACCAAGGGGAAGGTTACCTACTGACCAACTGTGGCCTTTGAAGAACAAGTCACTTCACTTCTATTTTATACAGAGATCCCAGCAGCCTTCCTACAGAAATATTTGGTGAAAGATCCGGTTTGACAAAAAGCTGAGGCATGGAGAAAAGCAACCTGCCACAATTTGGGACCAGACTCAATAACACGGAGGGACCCCTCCAGCTATGGTGGAAGGAAAACGATAGTCCAATCGTTTTACAGACGGAGGAACCGAGTCCCTGAAGTTAAATGGCTTGCCCAAGATGACGACACGTCAAAGGCTACAGCGAACGTCAAACCCTCGGCGTTCTAACCCTCAATCGGGTCATTTTACTCAAGATTTGCAATGAGGATTTTTGTTTAACACGAGCATCCCATGGACAAAAATGTCTCTTAAGCCTGGAAATGAGCCTGGCCGCTAAATTCCTATAAGTCACGAGAACTTATTAAGCATCTACCTAGGCACAACTCTGTACTTTCATTTCTAAGTCACTAAACCCAAGCGCGGAAAGCAAGAGACTGTCAGATCCTACTGCAGGTGCTCTAAAGGTAAGCATCCTCACTTCCCACCAGGCTCCCGGGACTGCTAAGAGCCCAGGGGTCCCTTTAGTCCTTTCAGACCGGTCTTCCCCCGCAGCTACTCGGCAATTCCAGCTGGAAGCTGGGCTCCCTCCGCAGCCCCAGTCGTGCACTAGGTGCTGGGCACGCTCACCTCCCGTCATACGGGAGCTAAAGATAGGCGCGTCGCACCTGGGCAGGGGATTGCCTACGGTTGCGGGCTGTGTCCCATGCTCCGGCCCTGCCCAGCCGCCGCAGCACCTTCCCTCCCAGAGTCCTCTCCCGCAGTCCCTGCCCGCACCTCTCGGCCCCGTACCCGGGCCCTGCTGCCCTCACACGCCCTCACCACCCCTGCCACCCCTACCACGCACAGAATGCGCGGCGCCAGGGCCTGGCTCCGCCGAGCTGCACTTACCCCGCAGCTTCGCCGCCACGGCTCTGGCTCTGCTCCTCGCCCTCCGCAGGCCCGCTCCGCTTCTCCGCGCCCCTCGGCGCCCAGCCGCCAGCTCCCGCCGGGGCGCTCCCAGGGCCGGGGCCGCTGCGCCCGCACTGGGCATGCCCGGGCCGAACGGGGCCGCTGGGAAGTCGGGAGGGAGCCGAGTCCAACAGCCCGGGCGACGGGGGCGGGGCCTCGTGGGCGATGGAGCCTGGGAAATGCAGTCCTTTCGCCCAGCAAGCCCGCTCTGCGCCACTTCCTGAAAGGCAGTTGACCCAGCGCTGGTGGGATGCTGTTCTTCCTGACCACATGTCTTGTTCTTTGCTCTCTCCCATGTACTTCCCAGGGCTGCTTGCCCTTGTCTTTTGAAGCCTAACAACGAAACAATAAAATGCAGAAGTCATCTTGGTCTCTTTGCTTGGAGATTTTCAGTAAACAAAGGGTACTAAGAAATGATGGGTTTAAATCAAACTCACTGAATGATTAAGAATAAAGTGATTAAGAATAGGTAAGGCGTTCCCTTCATGGCTCAGTGGTTAACGAATCCGACCAAGAACCATGAGGTTGCGGGTTCGGTCCCTGGCCTTGCTCAGTGGGTTAAGGATCCGGCGTTGCCATGAGCTGTGGTGAAGCTTGCAGACGTGGCTCGGATCCCGCGTTGCTCTGGCTGTGGTGTAGGCCGGCAGCTACAGCTCCTGTTAGACCCGTAGCCTGGGAACCTCCATATGCCGCGGGTGCGGCTCTACATAAAGGCAAAAAAGACAAAAAAAAAAAAAAAATAGGTAAGCCGCCATGCAATCGGCTACATAAGGCGTGTACTCTGATAGCAAAGTGTTGACTGGGGTAAAAACGATAAAGCAAAGAGAAATAAAGCTGCTTTCACCGCTATTCCCACCAGCCTGTCTCTACCCCACGTAAGGCAGTTTCTTGATACAAGTCTCATATATAACCTTTTTCTCCCCTGTTCCCAGCCTTCTGTATCCCACTCCCCATTTCTTCTTTCCACTTCTATTTTCCTTCACCTCTAGCTGCGCTTAGACCTGCTACTGCTAGGGCCACTTAAAGAATCAGGTTTTCACAGCTATTTAGTATAACCCTACATAATGTAAACTCAGGTGTGAACTAACTTACTTAAAGTCAGTGGCAGAACAGATACACAGGCCTCCTAACTCTCTTCTCACTGGGAACAGATCAATGATTATCCACTCAATTTTCCTTTACACCACGACTAAAGTCATTACAAAGAGGAGACATTCCTAAACTTATTTTTTGCCCGATATGAGTAAATACATTCAACTGTTTATTATAAGGAACTACATTGAAGAAATATTTTTTCTTTTTTTCTTTCTTTCTTTTTTTTTTGCTTTTTAGGGCTGCACCCACAACATATGGAGGTTCCCAGGCTAGGGGTCCAATCGGAGCTATAGCTGCCAGCCTACGCCATAGCCACAGCAACGCCAGATCCCAGCCGCGTCTGTGATCTACACCACAGCTCATGGCAACGCCGGATCCTTAACCCACTGAGAGAGGCCAGGGATCAAACATGCAACCTCATAATCCCTAGCCGTATTCGTTTCCTCTGCGCCACTACGGCAACTCCAACACAGGTACAGCCCTAAAAAGAAAAAAGGAAAAAAAATCCATCCAGGTTTGCCAGATTCCCAGAACCATCCATGCCTTTTTCCTTTATTTTTGCTTTTCAGGACCTCACTCGTGGCATATGGAGGTTCTCAGGCCAGGGATCTAATTGGAGTTGTAGATACCGGTCTATACCACGGCCACAGCAACAAGGGATCCAAGCCGTATCTGTGACCTACACCACAACTCACAGCAACACAGGATCCTCAACCCACTGAGTGAGCCCAGGTATCTAACCCGCATCTCGTGGATACTAGTTGGGTTTGTTAACCACTGAGCCACGATGGGAACTCCATCCTTGACTTTTTCTTTACCATACCTACCTTCCCTTATGGTTCACAAGCCTCCCAGTGAAACTGAGGCTTTGAATTATCGCCATTAAAGTAAAACAGTCCTGGTGGTTCCCTTTGTGGCTCAGCAGAAAGGAATCTGACTAGTATCCATGAGGATGCAGTTTAGATCCCTGGCCTCAGAGGCCTAGTAGGGGATACGGCCTTGCCGTGAGCTGTGGTGTAGGTTGCAGATTCTGCTCAGGTCCTGCATTGGTGTAGCTGTGGTGTAGGTCAGCAGCTGTAGCTCTGATTTAACCCCTAGCCTAGGAACTTCCATATGCTGTGAGTGCAGCCCCCCCCCCCAAAAAAAGGTAGCACTCCTCAAAGTTTAAAGTGGAGACCTTGCTAAATACAGTTCTCATTCAGTCCATCTGGGGTGAAAGCTAAGATTCTGCATTTCTAACAGGTTCTCAGGTATCTACATAAACATTTTTCTAATGCTTGTTCTCTATCTATCTTGGCTAGGTATTTAGATACATGATGCCCACAACTTGCTTCTCTCCAGTGAGAAAATAGACATGGTAATGCAATGTGATAAAAATGAAGTCTTGAGGGACAATGAGTTATCAAAGAGAAGAAAGTGTGGGAACGGAATTTTACTCACAGGAAAAAGCACAGGTGAAGCTACCCAGCATATTTAGAGCACCGTCATTTGTTCATTGTGGCTGGAATAGAATATGAGGAGAAATGGCAAGAAAGAAACTTTCTGTTTACTGAGTGCCCTTTATTTGCCAGAGTCTTTTCAAATAATAAGATTTAGTGGTAAGCAAGACAGACAAAATGTCTGCTTTAATGGAGTTTACATTTAAGTAAACTGATAGAACAGGATAAAATAGAATAAAACAAGGTAACAGTGATAAGTGATTTTTAAAAAAATTAAACATGAAAATGTCATAAAGACCAGCCAGCAGAGTGGCTGCCATTGGCTATTTGAAGGGAAAGCATGTTTGAAGAGCTGCGTTGAGATTTGAACGCAAAGAAACCAGCTACGCAGAAGGCTGTGGTTAGCAGACAGAACCAAGGACACATTCTTAAGGCAAAAATTTGCTTGGTCTGTTCCAGGAACAGAAATAAGGACAGTGTGGCTACAGATATGATGAAGTTGTATTTGACTATTTCTTTGTTCCTTTCTTTCTTTTTTTTTGTCTTTCTTTCTCGCTTTCTTTCCCTTTCTTTCTTTCTGTCTTTCTGTCTGTCTGTCTGTCTGTCTTTTTAGGGCCACACCTGAGGCATATGGAAGTTCCCAGGCTAGGGATCAAATCAGAGCTGTAGGTGCTGGCCAACACCACAGCTCACAGCAAGGCTGGATCCCTAACCCACTGAATGAGGCCAGGGATGGAACCTGAGTCCTCATGGATATTAGGTATGTTACTGCTGAACTGTGATGGGAACTCCCTTGACTATCTCTTCTTTACCTCCCACATCTGATTACCAAGTGGGTTTTTTTTTTGCTTTTGTTTTTGTTTTTGGCCACACTCACAGCATGTGGAAGTTCTCAGGCCAAGGATCAAAGCTGAGCCACAGCAGTGACAACACCAGATCCTTAACCCAATGAGCCACCAGGGAACCCCAATTACCAAATAGTTTTTTGGTTGTTGTGGTGGTGGTGGTTTTTTGTTTATTTGTTTGTTTTTGCTTTTTTAGGGCTGCACCCGAGGCATATGGAAGTTCCCAGGCCAGGGGTCCACTCGGAGCTATAGCTGCCAGCCTACACCACAGCTCACAGCAATGCTGGATCCTTAACCCACTGAGCAGGGCCAGGGATCAAATCTGTGTCCCTACGGATGCTGGTCAGATTTGTTAACCACTGAGCCACAACAGGAACTCCTACATCACTTAATTTAAACCTCAAGGCAACTCATATAGAGTTACGTTATCAATCACTTCTTTTTCAACTAACAGATAAGGAACAGAGATTTAGAGAGGTTAAGTAATTGCCCAAGGACAGACTGATAATAAGCAGGAGAACCTGTCCAAACACAGATCCAGGTTACTCCAGGTTATACATTTAACCATTGTTCTATAATGCCTCCTGAAATTGAAGAGAGAGACTTCTGGTTCAAGATGGTCACTGATCTCAAATTATTTATCAAACATCTGCCTTAGACCCAATCCTGACACGGAGTCTAAGGATATGCAAGTGCTTTCAAGGAGTTCATACAATATCAGGGCCTATTTATATACGCATAATTAAAATTATGTGAAAATGCGAAGTGAAGTTATAGTAAGGGACAACTCAGAAGGAAGCTCTATAGCTTGACCGGAGATGTTAGGGAAGGTTTTCTGAAAGGAGTAACATTAGTGTTGAGTCTGAGAGACTAATGAAAACTCTGTAGGCCAAAAGGAGGATTGACTCAGGATAGAGGTGAATTCAGGAAACTGCAAGCACAGAATCCATTTGAGAGAACAGGAAGAAGCTGGTAAGATGAGCAAGCACCGTCATGGAGGGTGATATATGACATGCTAAGGAATTTTAACAAATACACATGCATCAGTACTATGTTCATGTATATATATGTATGTATTTGTACCACAGTTGTATATATTATATATATGTGTGTTTTTTTCTTTTTTCTTTTTTTTGCTTTTTTAGGGCCGCACCCATGGCATATGGAGGTTCCCAAGCTAGGAGTAGAATCAGAGCCCCCTCAACGCCAGATCCCAGCCGTGTCTGCAACCTACACCACAGCTCATGGCAATGCCGGATCATTAACCCACTGAGCAAGGCCAGGGATCGAACCCGCAACCTCATGGTTCCCAGTCAGATTCGTTAACCACTGCGCCACAATGGGAACTCCCTATGTGTTTTGTTTTTTTTTTTTCATATCAGTTATAGCTGAATGAGTTCATTGAACTCAGTTTATCTGTCATCATTGGTCTGGGCAAAGTCTTGCTTGTTTTGTTTGTTTTCATTTATACATCCCACCCTATTACCAATATAGATGATAAAGGTGATTTTGCTCCTCCTTCCTCAACCCTTTCCTATGCAAATCTTCCAAAATGTTCCATATGTATCATTTTATTTGAACTCGTTCTTGTAAAATGTGAATTGTATTATGTGTACCTAATTTTAATTTCTATAAATGAGGTGCTATGGATCTCAGCTATTTCTTGTTTCCTTCCACCTCAGTTCTGTTTGGAAATCGCACCATCTCAATACTAACTGACAGCTAATCCTTTACCTCTCATTGCTGCCCAAGGAGATAGTTTTGTCTTGCCTTTTTCTTGCAGAACCAGGGTAGCCATTCAGACATGGTTTTTAAAGACAGTTGTCTGCAGGCCCAGGGACGCAGGCTGAGTAGGATGGACTACTCAGTAAAGCAGTAACTACCTTACTCATGTCCAGGTAGTTGCTGCCATTTGGCAATGCAGGCAATGGTGCAAGGTTAAATTTATCAGGAGAGGTCAGAAATCAATATTTTCATGTGAAATCTCCTGACTTTTTAAATGCTGGAAAAACTGAAGGCCGAAGAAAATACTTCTGCAATCTGGATTCAACCAAAGACTGCCATAGCCTAACTTTTGCATTAAAATATTTGAATCCGGAGTTCCCATTGTGACTCAGTGGTCCAAACCCACGCAAGGATGTGGGTTCAATCCCTGGCCCTGCTCAGCGGGTTAAGGATCCAGTGTTGCCCTGAGCTGTGGGGTGGATTGCAGATGTGGCTCAGATCCTGTGTTGCTATGGCTGTGGCATAGGCAGGCAGCTATAGCTCCAATTCGAACCCTAGCCTAGGAACTTCCATATGCCACGGGCGCAGCCCTAAAAAGCAAATAAATAAATAATTAAATAAGAACTTTTGCATATGGAGGTTCCCGGCTAGGGGTCTGACAGGAGCTGTAGCCGCTGGCCTTCGCCACAGCCACAGCAACGCGGGATCCGAGCCGCGTCTGCGACCTACACCACAGGTCCCGGCAACGCCGGATCCTTAACCCACTGAGCAAGGCAACCCGCAACCTCATGGTTCTTAGTAGGATTCGTTAACCGCTGAGCCATGATGGGAACTCCATAAATTGAGTTTTGAATGTGAATAAACTTATGGAATGAAATCCCGACACTCCATGCATGAACCTTGAAAACACTGTGCTAAGAAGGCAAGCATAAAAGGACAAATATTGTGTAATTCTACTTACGTGAGGTTCTTAGAATAGAGACAAGAAGTAGAAAGAAAAGTGGTTACCAGGTGTTGGGGACGGGAGAATGGGGAATTATTGTTTAATAGTTAATTAAGTTTCAGTTTGGGATGATGAAAATGTTATAGAGATGGATGGTGGTGTTGCTTTTGCCACATTGCTTTCGTTAATGTGAATATACTTAATGCCATTGAACTGTATACTTAAAAAAGGATGAAAATGGTAAATTTTATGTTGTGTATACTTTAACACACATACACACACACACAAACACACTCCCGCACCAGCCTCTTAGGTCAAAAGAACGAAGCTGAGTTTATTGCTTAGGACAGTAAGGGAGAACACCACCTGATCAGAACTTCCACAGCGTCAAGAGAGTGAGGCTGGGACAAAATTTATTGAGAATTTGAATTTTGATTCCAGGCAATTCTTTCAATATTGTTGCCAAAACCCGGCCTCTGTTTTCTATTGCTGAATAGATTGAGACAGAATTTTGGATGAAAGAGAAAAAGATAGCTTTATTGCTTTGCCAGGCAAAGGGAAACACAGCAGTCTAATGCCTTAAAGACTGTGTACCCCTTGGGAGAGATTAGGAGGTGGTTTTATAGTTTGGGGAATGGAAAAATTGGGCCACAAATAAGGATCAGGATAGAGGCAAGCTTGGATTGTCTTTCAAAGGTGGCTCCAGGACTGGTTCTGGTGGTCCTTCTTTCAGGAATGAAGAATGTTTCATCAAGCAGTTCTTCCATTTGTTGAGGCTTTTAGTTCTGCAGAAAGGCTCAATGCTGTTATGTTTATTGTTACATATGTTCCTTGAGGAGGAATCAGGACCCTACCCCAAGGCTGCACTATTGTTTCTCCTCCCAGGTCTCTGCAACCTCGCCCTTACCCAATTAGCAACTGCCCTTTGGAACTCAGGGAAGGTCCCGGAGGCTGAAGCTAATTCCCTAAAAACAAGAAATGGAGGACACAGAAATGCTTGCGTGCCCAGGAGCCTCACAGGACCCCGCTTTGTTACACTACCAGGGACTTGATTGGATAAGACTGAGCAGAATCATGATAAACAGTCTAAGAATGTTAGAAAAAGCAAGGTAAGGACTTTAGAGGGGGATTTAAAGGATTTATTTATTTATTTATTTATTGTCTTTTTTTTTTTGCCTTTATCTAGAGCCGCACCCACAGCATATGGAGGTTCCCAGGCTAGGGGTCTAACTGGCCTTGCTCAGTGGGTTAAGGATCCCGCGTTGCTGTGAGCTGTGGTGAAGGCTGCAGATGTGGCTCGGATCCCGCGTTGCTGTGGCTGTGGCGAAGGCTGGCGGCTACAGCTCCTGTTAGACCTCTAGCCTGGGAACCTCCATATGCCGCGGGTGCCGGCCTTCACCACAGCCACAGCAACGCGGGATCCGAGCCGCGTCTGTAACCTTCACCGCAGCTCATGGCAACGCCGGATCGTTAACCCACTGAGCAAGGCCAGGGATTGAACACGCAGCCTCATGGTTTCTAGTCGGATTCGTTAACCACTGAGCCACGACAGGAACTCCTTTAATTACTTATTGATGGGGAGGTACCAACATGGGGTCCAGAAAGATGTGGTTTTCTCCCATTGGCCTTGTTCAATTACCTATATCTATCCTTGCCCGATAGGGCCTTAGGGATGAAAATGTCCCCATAAGTTTGATGACTTCTTTGTCCTTCTCTTCCCTTGGACTACGTCACCATTTCTCTCATTCCTCTTCTATCACTTGAGGGGTGAGTTAGAGATTATGGTCTGTTTGGGGGAAGGCACATTTTCCATAGTAAACAAGGCCTGTGGGGAATTACTGTCAGGAGCCCTTAAACCATAAATGTTAGTGAAAGGCCATATCAAAAGAATGCATCGAACCCACTCTCCTACACGAACTACCTGAGTTAATATTCTGCCTCAAATCCTTTAGTAAATGTTTACTCTTTCAATTTTTGTGTGCATGTGTGGTCTTTTTAAGGCCGTACCCACAGCATATGGAAATTCCCAGGCTAGGGGTCAAACTGGAGCTGCAGCTACCGGTCTATACCACAGCTCACAGAAATGCCAGGTCCTTAACCCACTGAGCAAGGCCAGGGATTGAGCCCTGCTGCATCCAGCGCTGCAGGGTAAAGGGGAATCCTGGAAAAGGAATGGCGTGGTATATCAAAACACACAAGACTCTTTTACATTTAGAAAGCGGGGGACCAGGAGGCACTCTGCTCACGGAACAAAGGCCCTGGGCTTTTGCCCACAGGACTTTTATTAAGGAAGGTGCTGCATGTAGATTAGTGGGCAGGAGCAGGCATAGGCAATGACAAGCCTACCTCTTAGTGAATAATAAAGGAAACTACTAGCATTGGTGCATACCTCTAGCTGTATACAATGCAGCTGCTTATAGATTAGCATAGTTTAAACATAATGTCTATGAAGGAGACCCTGTACTTTAAAACTCTGAGTCTGCAGAGATTTGCTTTCAGCAGAGTTCAGCTGTTCAGTGGTCTCCAATAGAACCTGTAACCTCATGGTTCCTAGTCAGATTCGTTTCCACTGAGCCACAATGCGAACTCCCTCAGTTTGTCTTTTTGTGACTCATTTATTCCACTTAACACAAAGTCTCCAAGGATCATCTATGTTAAAGCATCTATGTCAGAATTTCCTTTTTTATTAAGACTCAATAATATTCCTATTCCACGTATACTACATTTTGTTTATCTATTCATCCATTATTGGACATCGTTGGTTGTTTACACCACTTGCTTGTCTATTGTGAATACCACTTCTATGAACATGTGTGTGTCAGAGAAGAAAACTTTTCCTCTACTCTTTTAAGTTCAGTTCCTGAGGGCTGGGAACTAAACTGGCAAAACACTGATTAACAGGAGAACAGGCACTTAATTTTTATTAATGTTCATGTGCATGGGAGGCCACAGAAAAGTGAAACTCGAAGAAATGTTTAGACTTGGGGGCTTATTTACCCTTTTAACAAAGGGTTTGGGCTTCAAGGGACAACAAGTTGTGGCGACCCAACTAGAAAACATAGGAAGAGCTGATAGAAGATAAGAGCTATTTTTAGTAAGATCTGTTTATGGAAACTTATCTTGGTGTCAAGCCCCCATCTTCAGAGATAAATCTCTTTCTCTCAAAGAGAAACTGACCCTGCTTTCAGGCACAGACGGTAACAATGTTTTTCTGAGGAGTTGCCATTTTTTTATTTAACAACGGATAGAAAATATAGCAAAATATAGCACTTTAGCAAAATCTGAGTAAACTGTATTTCAAAAATGATGTTCTACAACTATGTAAGACAGACCAGTAAAAATAAAACTGTGTGTGTGTGTATGTGTGTGTGTATGTATATATCTTTTTAGGGCTGCACCCGTGGCACATGGAGTTTCCCAGGCTAGTGGTCGAATTGGAACTGCAGCTGCCAGCCACTGCCACAGCCACAGCAATTTGGAATCTGAGTCGTGTCTGCAACCTACACCACAGCTCACGGCAATGTCGGATCCTTAACCCACTGATTGAGGCCAGGGATGGAAGCCAAGTCCTCATGGATATTAGTCAAATTAGTTACCACTGAGCTACAATGAGAACTCCAAAACCTGTATATTTTTAAAAGAAGAAATAAACATTTTGGAACTGGGAATGTTTTTTTCTTACTTTATCTTTGAATTTTAAATTAAAAGACACGTCTTTATGCTTGAGAGAAAACAAATTTTGTGAACAACAGAAACAAAAAAACCTCGTATAGCCTAAGAGTCAATCCAGGGAGGAAACACCCTAAGGAGAAAGCCGATTCTCAGACAATTTAGCCAACGGTGTAGACTGCAGAGCATGCTTTGCATTTTGCCATTATCCTAGTTAGACAAAGAGCCCAGATGTATTAATGTATTTATACATTAACATGATCCCCACAATGTGGTGTCTATTTGGACCCCACACTAGGTAAAACAATGGGCTTGAACTAGAGCCAGGTGCTTCCCTCCCAAGTCAGGGAAGAGAAAACTCGAGTGGAAGGATTTGGCCCAAGGTCCAGTCTGGAGACATCAGAGATAAACAAATCTGTCCTCCTATATCCCCTGGACTGAGACTCCTTTGTCCTTTGTCCCCTTTTTTGGGGGGGGAACCCCCCCAGGGTAATACTGGTCACTCTTTCTCTTTTATTAGGTAGGTACTGCCTATGGAAATGCAGCAGCTCTTCTTAGTAACCATGGGAACCTTATTGGCATGGCAACCTGGCAGCTGCAGGGAAAGGCAGCAAGGGGAGGAAGGGGGGATGGAAGTGGTGGGAGGTGGTTCTGTGGAAGAAGGGAGGGGGTTAAGCAGGCCGCCCTTCCTGCTGAGGAGAGAAAAGGAGGAGGAAAGATGCCCAGCTCTCTGGTGGTCCCAAGGAGAGGCCCTGATGAGTTCAAACCTCACTGCATAATCCAGTTCAGGAGGGGCTTGGGACATGGCTACAAGCCAAACTGAGCCCCAGGCCCTAGACCTACTGATGCTTTTCTCTTCTGTGGTGTGGCCTGGCAGCATCAGGAGAGGCGAGAGGAGGAGGGGAGACAGAGGGAGGCGTCTCACAACACGTGAGCACATTCTGACATTAAGTTTGTTTGTTCGTTTTTGTCTTTTGCCTTTTAAGGGCTGCACCTTCGGCATATGGAGAGTCCCAGGCTAGGGGTCTAATGGGAGGTGTAGCCTCCAACCTACGCCACAGCCACAGCAACGCCAGATCCGAGCCATGTCTGTGACCCACACCATAGCTCAAGGCAACACCGGATCATCAACCCCCTGAGCAAGGCCAGGGATACAACCCGCAACCTCATGGTTCCTAGTCTGATTCATTTCCACTGCTCCACGACAGGAACTCCTGACATTAAGTTTTGATTTCAGGCAAAATACCACACAGAGCTATTGTTGGGCTCCTAGAGCCCAAGCATCTTTTGTTAAAGATGTCTGGGGATGAGGAAATTTCTAAGCAGCATCTAAAGCAAGAAACACATCTATCAATGAGGTTGGGGAAGGCTGAGAATGTGGTGGAAACAAAACCAAACAAGATCCACTAGGGAGAAAATACTTCTGATGAAAGGAAGGAGTGAGCAGCAGGGCAGCTGGCAGTACCCTGACAGTCCTGTTTCTAGGCTTAGCCAGAATCCCTGTCATTCTGGGTTTCTCCGATGGACAGGTGTAAACTGGCTCTATCCTGGAATCAGATGCTGCCCTCTACTTTACTTACCTGTAGAAGTCTCAAACTAGTTAGTTTCTCTGAGTCCATTCCCTCTTTTCCTAAAACAGAAGATAATAATACTCTTTGGGGCCACTGTGAAAAATGAAATGAGATTTAAAATACTAATAAAAAAGGAAACAGAATACACAATAAAATAACTTTAATAAACTATAATATTAATCAAAACTGATAGGCGCACAAATAATGGCTACTGTTGTTATTCCGCTGGCTCTTTATTTTTTTACGGCCCCACCTGGGGCATATAGAAGTTCCCAGGCTAGGGGTCTAATTGGTTGCCACAGCTACAGCGACACAGGATCTGAGCTGACCCCAGCTCACGGCAACAACGGATTCTTAACCCACCGAGTGAGGCCAGGGTTCGAACCTGCAACCTCATGGACCCTAGTTGGGTTTGTTACCACTGAGACACAATGACAAATCCTCTGCTGGCCCTTTAGCTTTTTTTTTTTTTTTTTTTGCCTTATCTAGGGCCGCACCTGCGGCATATGGAGGTTCCCAGGCTAGGGGTCCAACAGAAGCTGTAGCTGCCGGCCTTCACCACAGCCACAGCAACGCGGGATCCGAGCTGTGTCTGCAACCTACACCACAGCTCACAGCAACACTGGATCCTTAACCCACTGAGCAAGGCCAGGGATCGAACCCGCAACCTCATGGTTCCTAGTCAGATTCGTTTTCCCTGCACCACGATGGGAACTCCAAGAGTCGCCCTTTCAAAATATACAGTTCAGTGGCTTTTAGGATCGTCATAGAGTTGCACAATTATTACCATTATCAAATTTTAGTACATTTTCATCACTTCAAAAGAGACTAAAGAGGAGTTCCCATTGTGTCTCAGTGGATTAAGAACCTGACATAATCTCTGTGAGGATGCAGGTTCAATCCCTGGCCTCACTCAGTGGGCTAAGGATCCAGTGTTGGTGCAAGATGCAGCACAGGTTGCAGATGTGACTCGGATCCCGTGCTGCTGTGGCTGTGACTTAGGCCTGAGCTGCAGCTCTGATTCAACCTCTAGACTGGGAACTTCCAAAGTCCCTTAAGTGTAAAAAGAAAAAAAAGATAAAGAAACTACACACCCATTAGCAGTCACGCTGCATCCCCCTCACCCTCCACCCCCAAACACACAGCCCTGGAAACTATGGATTGACTTTCTTCATGGATTATCTATTCTGGACATTTGATATAAACAGAATCATGCAACTTGTGACTTCTTGGCTCTGGCTTCTTCCACTAAAGTGAATTTTTTTTTTCTTTTTAGGGCTCTACCTGCAGCATATAGAGGTTCCCAGGCTAGGGGTCCAAACGGGGCTACAGCTACTGGTCTACACCACAGCCACAGCAACATCAGGTTCAAGCTGCATCTTCCACCTGCACCACAGCTCACGGCAATCCCAAATCCTTAACTCACTAAGCGAGGCCAGGGGTCGAGCCTGTGACCTCATGGTTCCTAGTTGGATTCTGCTCCATGACAACAGGAACTCCTAAACTAAATATTATCGTGGTTCATCCAAGTTGTAGTATACATCAGTACTCTCCCTTTTTACTACTGAATAATATTCCATTGGTGGCAGTTTATGCATTCATCTGTCAGTGAACATTTGGGTTGTTTCTGCTTTTTTGGCTATTGGGAATAAAGCTGCTGGAAACATTCAGATACAAGTTTTTGTGTGTATGTACTGACCAAGTTTTAATTTATAGTTTATCAAGCCCCATGGCCTACGTATGATCAGATAAAGAAATGATAAATATGGTGTTCCTGTTATGGCTCAGAGGGTTAAGAACCTGACTAGTGTTCAGGAGGATGTGGGTTTGAATCCTGGTCTTGTTCAATGGCTTAAAGATCCAGCACTGATGCAAGCTGTGGTGTAGGTGGCAGATATGGCTCAGATCTGATGTTGCCGCAGCTGTGGCGCAAGTGCCAGTTGAAGCTCTGATTGGAGCCCTAGACAGGGAACGTCCATATGCCACAGGTGAAGCAGTAAAAATAAAAACAAAACAAAACAAAAAGAAATTATAAATATGATAAAAAGGCTGACATGATTTCTTTTGAATTTCCCCCAGACTTTCCTTTTTTTTTTTAATTTTTATTATTTTATTTTTTGCTTTTTAGGCCTGCACCAATGGCATATGGAAGTTCCCAGGCTAGGGGTCTAATGGGAGCCACAGCTACAGACCTACACCACAGCCGCAGCAACACCAGATCTGAGCTGCAACTACGATTTATGCCATAGCTCGAGGCAATGCTGGATCCTTAATCTACTGAGCAAGGCCAGGGACTGAACCCACATCCTCAGAGAGACAGCATCAGGTTCTTAACTAGCTGAGCCACAGGAGGAATTCCCCTTTTTCTGGCCACGCCTGTGGCATATGGAAATTTCTGGGACAGAGAACAAACCCAAACCTCAGCAGTGACCTGAGCAGATGCAGTGAGAATGCCAGATCCTTAACCCGCTACACCAGAAGGGAATACTCTGGATTCGTTCCTAAAGACTGCCTTAGCAATGAGACCAAATCATTGGATTTCGGGCCCACCTTAACCCAGGATTATCTCATCTTAACTAATTACATCTGCAAAGACCCAATTTCCAAATAAAGTCACATCCCGAAGGTTTGGTTTGCTTTGTTCTGAATATTTGTGTCGTTTCCAAATTCATATGTTGAAAACCTAATGCCCAATATGAGGGTGGTTCTACGAGGTGTGGCCTTTGGGAAACCTCATGAATGGGGTGGACCTCCCAAGAATGGGATTATAAAATGTGGCTCTAGGAGTTCCGGTTGTGGATCAGTGGTGAGGAAGCCAAATAGTATCCATGAGGATGCAGTTTTGATTCCTGGCCCCACTCAGCGGGTTAAGGATCTGGCATTGCCGTGAGCTGTAGGTCACAGATGTTGCTTGGATCCTGAGTTTCTGTGGCTGTGGTGTAGGCTGACAGCCGCGGCCCCAGTTTGACCCCTAGCCTGGGAACTTCCATAGGGCATGTATGTGGCCCTAAAAAAAAAAAAAAGACAAAACAAAAAAACAACTCTAGAGGGATCCCTAGCCCCTTCCACTATGTGAGAACTCAGTGAGAAGTGGGCAGTCTGCAACCTGGAAGAGGGCCTTTACCGGAACCCTACTATGCTGGCATTATGATCTGGGACTTTCAGCCTTTATAATTTAGGAATACATGTCAGTTGTTTATAAGCCAGTCAGCCTATGGTGCTTTGTTATGGTAGCCAAAATGGACTAAGACTTGGTAAACATGAATTCTGGGAGACAGGATCCAACCCACTAGAATCTACCAATTGGCCCCTCAACATTCATGTTCACCCCTTGCAGAAAAATACATTCATTCTATCCCAACATCCCTGAGTCTTAACCCATTCCAACATTGACTCTAAATCTCATCACCTCAAGAATTTCCAAATCTCATCATCTAAACAAGATTTAGGTGAGACAGGGTACATACATCCTTGGCCAAAATTCCTTTCCATTTGTGGACCTGTGAAACTGATCTTCCAAAACACGATGGTAAAGAATTCCCTGGTGGTCTAGTGGTTAAGGATTCGGCATTGTCACTGCTGTGGTTCGGCTTTAATCCCTGGCCTGGGAACTCCTTCTTCTTCTCTCTCTCTCTCTCTTTTTTTTTTTTTTTTTTTGTCGTTTTAGTGCCACACCTGAGGAATGTGGACCTTCCCAGGCTAGGGGTCTAATCGGAGCTACAGCTGCCGGCCTACACTACAGCCACAGCAATACCAGATCTGAGCTGCATGCTACACCACAGCTCATGGCAACGCCGGATCCTTAACCCACTGAGTGAGGCCAGGGATGGGACCTGTGTCCTCATGGATACTAGGCAGATTCATTTCCGCTGAGCCACACCATAAGCTCCATGGCCTGGGACCTTCGATACATTTCAGGTGTCCCCCCCAAAAAAAAAACAAAGGAAAGAAAAAAGAAGGTAAGGCAGACATAGGACAGACAGTCCCACTTAGAAAATGAGAAAATGGGAGTTGCCGTTGTGGCTCAGTGGGTTAAGAACCTGACTTACAGCAATGCCGGGTCATTTAACCAACTGAGAACCCATTGAGGGAGGCCAGGGATTGAACCTGTGTCCTCATGGACACCAGCTGGATTCTTAACCCAGTGAACCAAAGTGGGAACTCCTCATTCTTCCTTTTTATTGAAGGATGACTTCTGCAGCAGTTAACCTTCTTTCTTGAAGGAAACCTCTGTCAGCTTGTTTCTTGTATACAATATTCCACAAATCTACCAGGCTTCCTTTGTTATGTCCTGTCTCTGTACCTTTTGGCCCAGAGTATGTCTGTTGGTATAAAATTCTCAGAAATCTTATATGCAATTTGATATTTTAGTAGTGAAGGGAGTCCAGATCATCATGCCTCTGCATTTTGCCATAAGCAGCAAGGAGAAACCAGGCCACGTCTACCACGCTTTAAAAATCGCCTCAGGGAAGTTCCCATCGTGGGGCAGTGGTTAAAAAATCCGACTAGGAACCATGAGGTTGCAGGTTCGATCCCTGGCCTTGCTCAGTGGGTTAACGATCTGGCATTGCCGTGAGCTGTGGTGTAGGTTTCAGACACGGCTCGGATCCCGCGTTGCTGTGGCTGTGGCGTAGGCCAGTGTCTATAGCTCCTGTTAGATCCCTAGCCTGGGAACCTCCACATGCCGTGGGTACGGCCCTAAAATGACAAAAAAGGCAAAAAAATTGCCTTTTAATCCATGGCACAAGGATTCGGTGTTGTCACTATAGTGGCTTGGGTCTCTGCTCTGGTGCAGGTTCTGTCCCTGGCCCGAGAACTTCCACAAGCCATAAGCACAGCCAAAAAAAGAAAAAAATCCTCAGCTAAATATTTAAGTTCACTGCTCACAAATCTACTTGCCACCCAACAGCAGAACACAGTTCAGCCAAGTTTCCTGTCTCCTTGTAACCAGATTGCCTTTTGTCCAGATTCTAATAACATGTTCCTCATGTTCATCTGAAACCATAATTACAGGAAGCACCTTTAACCTTCATATTTCTATCATCATTCTGTCCGTGACAATATGTGGACTCTCTATGTTGACAGAAGCTTTCTTTACAACTCTTCCCATTTTTTTCTGTGCCTTTGCCAGAATCACCTGTAACTCATATTTCTAACAACGTCTTCTAGGTAATCTAGGATTTCTTCTGTCATGTGCCTCTAAATTTTTCCAGTCTGTCTATTTCCCAATTTCAAAGTCATTTCCACATTTAAAAATATTTATTTCAGCAGCATCCCACTACCAAAATCTGTATTGGTTTCCTAGGGCTGCTGTAATAAGTTGCCACAAACCGGGTGGCTTAAAACAAGAGAAATTTATAGTCTCAAGGTTCTGGAGGCTAGAAGTCCAAAATCAAGACGTCAGTAGGGCCGCACTCCCTCTGAAGGCTCTAGGGAAGAACCTTCCTTTTCTCTTCCTGGTTTTGGTGGTTCCTGGTTGCATCATTTCAGTTTCTGTCTCCATCATCACATAGCTTCTTTCTTGTTGCTCTACATGTCCTCTCTTCTTATGAGGACATCAGTCATTGGATTTAGAGCCATCCTAATCCAGTACGGCCTCCTTTTAACTAACCACATCTACAAAGACCCTGTTTCCAAAAAAGGTCATATTCTGAGGTTTTGGTGGATATAAATTTAGGAGAAGACATCAGGCAACCCACTATAGGTTCCAAGCAGCAGAGTTTGGAAATCAGTGCACTAAATTCTGCACCTTTTAAAGGCAAGCCTTCATTTTACCTCCCCAGCTTCTAGCACAGGTCATAGAATGCCGTTTTTCTTTGTTGTTGTTGTTGTTGTTTGGTTGGTTTGGTGATTTGCTTTTGTTTTTTTAAATGTTGCCTCGATTTTGTACACCTATGTTCATAGCAGCATTATTTACAACAGCCAAAAAAGTAGATACAAACCAAATGTCCATAGACAGAAGAATGAATAGACACTATGTGTTATATAATGCAATGGAATATTACTCAGCCTTAAAAAGGAAGGAAAGTCTGTCGCATGCTGCAATCTAGATGAACCTTAAGGACATTAGGCTAAGTGAAATAAGCTAGACACAGAAGAACATATATATGATTTCTCTCATAAGAAGTACTGGGAATAGTCAAACTCATTGAGACAGAAAGTAAAATGGTGGTTACCAGAGGCTGTAGAGAAGGACTGGACAGTTGATGTTTAATCGGTGCAGAGTTTCAGATTAGGACGGATGAAAGTTTGCAGCTAGACTGTGATAATATTTGGAACTTTCTAAGTTCACACTGTCGTTTAGCGGTAACGAACCCAACTAGTATCTATGAGGATTCAGGTTCCATCCCTGGCCTACCTCAGTGGGTTAAGGGGCCAGCGTTGCCTCCCAGAGGTGGCTGGGATCCCACGTTGCTGTGGCTCTGGCAAAGGCCTACAGCTGAAGTTCTGATTGGACTCCTACCCTGGCAACTTCCATTGGACTCTTTCCCTGGGAACTTCCGTATGCCGCAGATGCGGCCCTAAAAAGAAAAAATAAATAAATAAAATTTAAAAAGGGCAGCTTTCTTAGCCTGGATCCAGTCCCTAGCATCTTTGGGTGATAAATGCGTTTATTACTTTGGACATGAATATTGAACCCGATTAGAGGTGGCAGGGATCTCTCAGCTTGCTCATGTCAGGCCCTAGCAGAGTAGAATGGGGAGTTTGGAAAGTCCAGGGAGGCCTTTGAGAGTATGTGCCTGCATCCGCCTGCCCGTCCACTCAGCCTATGTTTTTATGGAGAATATACATGTCAGGCCCTGTGAGAAATTCACACTGGGAGTTATTGCAAGCACACATCTTGAGCTTCTAAATATTTATGAGGGAAGCGGAAAGGCCAGTGTTAAAGGAGGGAGAAATAGTAAGTCATAAATATTAATAAAGGCAGGCCACATGCACCAAGGAGGGCTATGAATGTTAACCAGAGGATGACGTCCGGGGCCTGCGCGTGCCCGGCGAGAGCGCGTGTCCGGCGCAGGCGCTTCCCCCGAGCCGGGGCACGAGCGCGGGGGAGGGGCCGGAGGGGGGTGGAGGAGGGGAGCGGAGCCGGGCGCAGGCAGAGCTGTGGGGGGAGCGCTGACTTCTCCGCTGCCGCTGCCGCTGTCGCTGCGCTGCGCTCTGGCCGCTCGCCGCGGCCCTTGGATGGGGGTGTCCAGCTGAGCCCCGCGATCCGCCTCCCTCCGCCAGGACCCGCACAGGTGCCGTCGCGGGGGGCGACCTTAGTCCGGACCGACTCACTGCTGCGGGTGAGGGTGGGACGCGGGTGGTGAAGGAGGCCCAGTTACTCGGGCACTGCTGGCAGGTTTGGGGGCGATGCAGCTCTGCACCCCATCCTGTCCCATCCTGGAATCGGAAAGGAAGATCCCGGAGGCCGTTCCTCTCCCGCCCAGCCCCTCACGGGAGAGCAGCGGGGAAGCAGTGCCCAGGGCCGGGAGCTACGGGGTGACAGGCACGTCAAGCATCATCAGAGCCTCGGCCCCCCAGCCAGGCCTGGGTGTGTGTGTGTGTGTGGCGGGGCGGGGGTGGGGGATGCGGCGGAGTTTGAGGGTTGGGGGAGGCAAGGAACGCTGCCCGGTGGTGCTGGAGCAGTGGGTCGGTACCTCCTCCCAGGACCGTTATCTGGTCTGGCTCACTTAAACGCCCCAGAATCGTCTATGCCTCTTAAGAACCTGACCTCCCACCCTGCTCGCGCCCCTCCCTGGGTGCCGAGCCTTTCTCCAAGACTGTGCATTCCTGCAGTGTCAGAACCGCTGGCAGCTGCAGCAGACGCCCGCGGAGCGATTGTTTTATGGTGGAACAGGTCGGAGAAAGGACAAGTGTGATGCTGGTGGGGACGCGCTGCCCTCCTGTGGGCCCAGGGCCTCTGGAGCTGGGAGCCGGTCTCTTGACAGAGCCTCCTTTGCTTCTCTCTTGCCCCCTTCTCTTGCCTGCTCCCATGTCCCAGTCCTGTTTGACCAAAAGGGCCTTGGAGTAGGTGTGCGGCCGGAGCAGGATGAGCCTGGCTTTCTTGGAGCACCAGGCATTGTGCTCGCTGCTCTGCTCGGAGGAGCTTTTCTTTACCCCATCAGCCTGAGGGGGAGGAGGTGTGTGAGATGAGGGTGAATGGGGCAGCACGAGGAGGGGGAAGGGGGGAAGCCGAGCCACAAAGGGGTTGCTGACTTACATGCGCTGAAATATTCTCTTTCCGTCAGAATGTGAAGCTGGAACAAACATGTACACTGGCTGGGTTTTACTGAGGAGCAGTGGGAAACCCAGGGTGAATCAGTGGGGGGCAGCTTTGGAGATGCATGGGGGAGGGCATAGAATCAATTGATCTATGGGGCAAGCAGGGGAGATGGAAAGGGCCTGTGTGGCTGTGCAGAGGCCCAGCAGGGGGAGGCATGGTGAATTCTCTGCTGCTCAGCTCAGCAAAGGAGGCCCTGGGAAATGGTACTGCAGCCCCAAGCTGCAGCCAGTGCATCATTATGCTGCACGAGAGGCTTACGTGTTTCCTATTTGGTCTCTGTTACGCTCTGAGCAGTCTTTTCTTCTCCAACTTACACCATCTACTGGGAGCCAAAATAAATGGAATAGATTATAGGACATAAGCAGACTGTAGTCCTGCACTCCTGTGACAAAAAGACAAGACTATCCTCCTATGGTTTCTTCTTTCTGCCACTCTTCGTATTTTTTTTTTTTTCTAAATTGGTTTTGGGAGTATAGAAAAAGAGGATAATTTCTCAGTTGAATTAACCCTAGCTTTTAAAGGGAGGAGGTCTCTGAGAGGAGCTATGAGTGGAAGACAGGGGCAAGCCTGCCAGGATACGAGGGTAGGACATCTCCTTTGGGGGACAAAGGCACCCCACCAAGAGAGAAGAGCAAAATAAAGTGAAGTAAAGGAAGTAAAGGAAGGCGCACCATTTAAGGACTGCTGGCTCCAACCTAGAGATCCCCTGATTGAGGCCGTTGGGGCGCTGTCAGGTGCCTGGCTCTCACCTCCTCTGCAATAGCCAGGGGTCTTTCTACAAATGCTAGGCTCCGTTTTGGCGTCCAGTGACTTCCAATTTCCAATATGGGCTTTCAGTTTTAGCTTCATCCCCAGCTGGTGGTTCATGCAGAGCTTCTTGGCCCTGGGGTAGTGAGCTGATGCAAAGAAATCAGGCTGCATTGTGGACTGTTCACGGGATTACATTTCTGAACTCTAGAGCTGTGATATCCATTTTTTCTTTCGTAATCTTCTAGGCGAACCCATTTTCTCTTGTATGTGCCTAGGCTGAGGATAAGTGCTTTCACAATAATCGACCTCGTTGCCAACATTCAAAACTCATAGTCCTAGATCCTGGTTGGATCGCCCTCTTATTGCTCGTTAATGGTGTAGACTGTACAGTTTCAAATCAGCTTCCTCCTTGGTGTCACCTTCTAATTCCAGCTTCTTGTCCCCTCCAGAGAAGAGTAGAAATTTAAAGGAAGTGTTAAAATCTGGAGTACCAGCTGGTTAGCTTTCATGTCTTTTTTGAAACGGAACTGGTGATGTGAGAGGCTTTGACCAAATGAATTGAAAATAGTAGGGGTGCCTTACTAAAAATGACGATAAAATTCATTCGACAATAGTTCCCTCATTTGATAAATATTTGAAGCATCTTACATAGAAAATCATGACAAGGATAGTTTGTCCTTTATTTGAAGCACTCTCACTTCACATTTCCATGTACTTAAGCTATCCTTGCTTTCCAAACGTCATTGACATTTACTGGATATGCTGTATTCCACACGTTGTGCTTAGCACTTCAGAGACTATCTCATTTACTCCACAAATTAATTTCCAATATAAGTACTATTTGAACCCCCATTTAATGGATGAGGAAACTGAGGCACAGAGAGGCTTACAATTTGCCTGAAGTCTCATAGCTGGGAAGTGGTAGGACCGGGATGGGAACCTGGAGTCCAGGCATTTAACTGTCCTTCCCTCTCACAATACAAATCCCTGGTCTGTAAAACTTCCTTACTATCTACGGCACTCAGCAATCTTTTCTGACCTCTTTTATTTATTTTTTTGGCACTCAGGGATTCCTAATCTTTTTTTGTGTGCTCTGGGTCACTTTGGCAATGTAGAAAAACCTTTAGGATCCTTCTCCAAATATGTTTTTGAATGCATAAAATAAAATATAGTTATATTCAAAGAGCCCTTGGCCGTCTGGAGACCACAGGTGAGGTGGGCAATTGGTTGTGTATTGCTTAATAGTTGGGTTGTCCAGTATGGTAGCTACTGGCTACATGTGGCTATTGGGCACTTGAAATGTGGCTAGTCCACATGGAGATGTACTGTAAATATAAAATAGATACTGGATTTCAAAGACTTGCTATGAAAAAAGAAGGTAAAATGTCTCATTAATATTTAAAAATATGGATTACATTTTGAAATGTAGTATTTTGGGTATATTGGATTAAATTAAAATATTATTAAAATATATTATGATAGGGAGTTCCCTTCGTGGCTCAGTGGTTAACGAATCCGACTAGGAACCATGAGGTTGTGGGTTCGATCCCTGGCCTTGCTCAGTGGGTTAAGGATCCAACGTTGCCATGAGCTGTGGTGTAGGTTGCAGATGCGGCTCGGATCCCGCCTTGCTGTGGCTGTGGCGAAGGCTGGCAGCTACAGCTCCTGTTAGACCCCTAGCCTGGGAACCTCCATATGTCGCGGGTGCGGCTCCAGATAAAAGGCAAAAAGACAAAATAAAATAAAATAAAATAAAATATATTATGACAATTAAAATAATTTAAGTTAATAAGTTATTAAAATTAATTTCCAGAGGTGTTATCTCTGTACCAACACTTTCATTTTAATAAACAATTAAATTAGGACCCACAGTGCTTGTCACTGAACCAGCCATTGACAGATGTGTTGGCTCTTGAGCCTGTGTTCTTTCCAAGCTTTCACACTGCTTTTGTACCTTTTTGTATTCCAAGGTCCTATCTTGTTGCCTTTGCAAACTATAAATTCTCAGAATATGTTTTGATGTGGTGTGTTGGTAATCAACTTAATCCTGGTAAAATCCCAGTAAGAACTCTCTGGGTCCTCACCCAGCATGCCTTTTGCCTTGCTTATTTAGAATTTTAGTTTTTTAAATTAATTTATTTCTTTTTATTTTATATTGGAGTATAGCTGATTTACAATGGTGTGTTAGTTTCAGGTGTACAGCAAAGTGATTCAGTTATACACATACATATATCCATTCTTTTTCAGATTCTTTTCCTGTATAGGTTAGTACAGAATATTGAATAGAGGGTTTTTGTTTTGTAGATAGAGGTCTTTGCTGTCTGGTTCTGCTCAGGTTGTGGTTCCAATGTAAGCATCTAGCTGGATCAGTCATCACATAGCCAGCAGAGAAAAGTTTGGTTGCCCTTCTAGGTTCCAGGAAAGGAAGCTGAGCAGGTAGAGAAAGCAATGAGACACAATAACGCTAATGCTTGTGCTGCCTGAAATGGAAAACGAACACTGTACTTGGGGGACAGAGGACCGTTTTTCAATGAGCATGCATTGATTGATGGCCTCACTGCAAGCAGCGTGTGCCAGAAACCGAGGAGGGTGTCCAGAGGACGTCTGCGCCCTCGAGGAATTTAAATTAAAATTGGGGAAGGGCTTGGATATACACACAGATGGAGAAATCACTGTTGAAGGCGGTGTGAAAAGAGGGCCCGGAGCTGTTGGGAAATGAGGGCCTGAGTGTACAGATTTCCAGGGTGCAGTGCCCAAGGTGGTTATGGGGTCTGGCTCTGGAGGTGGGTAGTTTGGTCTGTCTCTTAGAAGATAATAGTCATTTAATCCATTCTTCTGGTCCCAGACATATGCCGTGTGACTGGGAAAAACTGAGGTGCTTCTTTGGCTGTCTCCATTCGTGTTCAAATTAGTCCATGATTTATTAATGAGGGTAGTAATACCCAAGTCCACAAAAACCCCTACCCAAAACCCTCGGGGCCAGGTGTGTTTTGGAATTTAGATTATCTCAAATAGTAGAGTGATAGAGTGCATATTCTGCATAGCATCCTCTGGGGGCTGGGACGGCAAGCGCTATAATTTAAAAAATTGAACCTCCTGTAGCAAACCACAGTAAATGGGGTAAATTGAAACCATAAGCAGCTCTGTATTCATGTGTATCAGGCTTAGTTGCCAAATGAGTTTAGGGCAGATTTTTGCCACCAAATAAGTTAAGAAAAACTTTCAGTTTTTAGAGCACAAAGGATGTAGACCTTTGGTGGTGATAATAATAATAACAACAACAGAGAATATAAATTGAACAACATCGATGTTTATTATCTGCCAGGCACCATTCTAAGTACTTACTTATGTTGATTCCTCTAACTCTTAGGACAGCTATTTAAGGTAGGTGCTGTTATTTGTCTCCAGAAGAATAAAAGGGAGTACAGAGAAATTAAGTAACTGCTAAGGTCACACAGCTGTCAAGGGGCAGAGCAGAGTGCAAACCTAGGCAGTCTGGTCCAGGGGCTCTGTAGTTCACCACTATGCTTTGGTTTTTGGAGCAGGGGATTGGAAACAGGTGTGTTTCCAGAATTTATGTTAATGAAGTTAATATTGTTCACACTTACAGTGGTATTTGAACTCCTTAAGGGTATAATGGTGAGGAAGTACAGAAGCAATGGATGCCAGTAAAGTAGCATCTTGGTTTTTAAAGGGATGAGAGTAATGGAATAAGTAATTACGTTTCCTCAGCAGAGCTGGCAGGAAAAGCCCAATCCTAGCTCACATTGCTACATATTTATTTCTTCCAGCTAAACAAATCCTGAACGTTGCAGTTGTCTTATTGCTGTGCAAAAATGGAGGCCCCACTGGTGAGTTTGGATGAAGAATTTGAGGACCTTCGGCCCAGCTGCTCGGAGGATCTGGAGGAGAAGCCCCGGTGTCTCTATGGCTCATCTCCCCACCACCTGGAGGACCCCTCCCTCTCTGAGCTTGAGAATTTTTCTTCTGAAATAATCAGCTTCAAGTCCATGGAGGACCTCGTGAATGAATTTGATGAGAAGCTCAATGTCTGCTTTCGGAACTACAACGCCAAGACCGAGAACCTAGCTCCCGTGAAGAACCAGTTCCAGATCCAAGAGGAGGAAGAGACTCTGCAGGACGAGGAGTAAGGCATCTTTTTTTTTTTTTTTTTTGGCTTTTTGTCATTTTAGGGCTGCACCAGAGGCCTGTGGAGATTCCCAGGCTAAGGGTCTAATCGGAGCTGTAGCTACTGGCCTGCACCACAGCCACAGCAACGCAGGATCCGAGCCACGTCTGCAGCCTACACTACAGCTCACGGCAATGCCGAATCCCCAACCCACTGAGCCAGGCCAGGGATCGAACCAGCAACCTCATGGTTCCTAGTCGGATTCGTTAACCACTGTGCCACAACGGGAACTCCTGTTTTCTTTTTTTAGGGCTACACCCATGGCATTTGGAAGTTCCCAGGCTATTGAACTGGAGCTGCAGCTGCCGGCCTACATCACAGCCACAGCAATGCAGAATCCGAGCTGTGTCTGCCACCTACACCACAGCTCACGGCAATGCCACAGCTCACGGCAATGCCACAGCTCACGGCAATGCCAGATCCTTAACCCGCTGGGCAAGGCCAGGGATCGAACCCACAACCTCATGGTTACTAGTCACATTCATTTCCATCGCGCCACAATGGGGAACTCCTGAGTAAGGCATTTTAATTGCTCTCTTGCTTCAGACAAGAGTCCCAAGGTTTCTATCCTTGGGTTCATGGCATGTTACTTATATTTTTCCATCAGAGGGGCAATGCCGTGTTAGCTGCTGACATTTTTCTATTATGTCGCTTATGATCCCCTATAAAGCTTTCTTAAGTTGAAACCACAAAGGAACAAAAGATTTTTAGGCAATACGTTTTCCTAGATACAAAATCAAATTTCAAGGGCATGTAAATTTAGGGGTCTGTCTATCTTCACCTTTCTTGATATCTGTAGTAATCCACCCAGATATTAGAGATAAGGACCGGGGTGGGGGGAAGTAATTAACTGTGACGAGGAAGCTTATGCCTTTGGAACAATTTGTTTCATGAAACACTAGAATTATGAAAATCTTCAAGCAGTTTGCAACCCTCTCAAGACTGGAAAATTATCTACAAATAATAAGATAATGTCCAAATAAGAAAGCGTACAAATTGAACCTAGAGTACAAGGAAGTATCCTGTACAAAATAAAGATGAAAGCAGGCGAAGTGGCTTTTGAGCATGCAGATCCCCTGTGTCACTTATTAGCCACCTTTTCGGGTCGTAACAGAAGTCAAGGACAGGGATTTGAGAAAAGTGCTGTTCCAGAAGGGACTAGAAAGAGAAGAAGGGGGTGATTATAGAATTATAGAATTATAGAAAGGTGTTTGGGGTATTTAGTAAAAACAGGCATCGATTCCCAATGGGGTAAAATATGCATCAGCTGTTCTTTAGGGATCACACAAGAAATGCCAAACAGTTGGTAGTAGAAGTTTAGGGCAACTGTACTTTTGGCTTCTCTTTTTATGCACTTGGGTGGGAAAAGTTTCCCGTACGTAAGTGGGGTAAGAGGTTTGTTCTGCAGGATTGAACCTGATTGTATTTGGCAGATAGTTGCTTATTTGATGACCACTAAGCCTGTATCTTTGTGAATACAAGGGCTACATTTGTGTCTGTCTTATTATTATACCCCCACTAACATAATGCATGGTGTATAGAAGTGATCAAATGATATTTTTTGGAAGAAATATTGAATATTGAGTGAATTGGATGAGCAATAATAGCTAGCCTCAGAGGTGCATGTAATGCATTCTCTTCTTTTCTTTTAAATTAATGCTCCTCTGAAGTCATGATCACAGAGAACATTTCGTTCTGGTGACCAGTGCTGTAACTGTGGTTATTTGTTTCAGTTCAGAGTTTGAAACTGATTCTTTTAGATTCTGAGCATGTTATAATTTGCTCAACTCCTTGCAGTCAAAAAAGAATGGCTCTGGGGCATTATTATACTGAGTAATTTTTACTCCAGTTCATTGCACCAGGCAATGAACTAGAAACACTAAGGCTATGAATGGTCATTTTCGTACTCTCACTAATTCTCTGTGTGACCTTGGGCTCGTCTCTTAACTCTAGTTGACTGCATGGGCTCTTATCTTTGAAACCTCTGGAGCTCGATCTTGATGAAGCGGGGCTAAGGACTAGCAAAGAACCTAATTTCTCACCTCACCCAGACTGTGCTCTGAAAATCCCTTTTGCTTCCCACAAATTATTTCTTGCCTGTCTAAGCCACCCCTCTGCCTCATTAAGGATGGGGGCTCAGCACACAGGTCCTTACTCTTTTCTAGCACATTAGCAGAGGCCACCCAATGTTAATTGCTGTCACACATGAGATTATTGGTCTTTTCATCCTGATTTTTCTGACTTGCCTGCCTCATTGACTACCTCAGCTAAATGCCCAAAGGTTGAATAATTCCTTAAAGATAGAATATGATTTGGGGACAGTATAGTGGGAGGAATCTAAGAAGATTTAAAAAAAAATTTTTTTATGACTGCACCTGCTGCATATGGAAGTTCTCTGGGCCAGGGATCAAATCTGAGCCGCAGTTCTGACCTACGCCACAGCTGCGGCAATGCCAGATCCTTAACCCACTGTGCCGGGCTAGAACCCGCGCCTCTGTGCCTCTGGGCTGACTTGAGCCACTGCAGTCAGATTCTTAACCCACTGCACCATGGCAGGAACTCCAGGAAGAGAAATATTAACACTGTGCTTTCTAGGCATTCCGTTTATCTAAACTTAAAATAAAAATTAGAATTAAATTACACACTTTGTTTTATAGACACCTCCCAGATATTACAACTGTAAAATTATGGCGAAGTAAAGGAAAAAGATAATTTAATGTCCAACCTAGTAATAATCTTCTGATTCCAGCTCTGGTGTTCTAACAAACTTGTTTAGGTTTAGTAGTTAGAGATTTCAGCCTCCGACGAATTGAAAGTGTTTTGGGCGGGTTGGGACGACATAGTAGAAGCTTAAAACAAAAAACAATGAAATTCTTTGTCAGACTATCCTCCTTAAAAATAGCACAAATCATAAAGCAAATGGAATGATTCCCTTTGGAGTTTTGATTTCTTTAGGTCTCCTTTGTAACCATTGGCTGAGGTATCAACTTATCTTTGATTTGCCAGGACATGGAAGTTCTAGGCATTGAAAGAGGGTCAGATTTGAATGTATATTTCCTGTTGTTAAATTTAGAAAATGTTCTGGAGTCTTTTCTTTACGTAGGTGGGATCCTCCTTTCCTTCGTGAAAGATCGGGCTTGGAGGTCTCCAGAGTAGGAGTGGACAGCCCTCACCCCACTTCCTGCCTCACTGGGGTCTCTGTGAGCCCTCCTACAAGGACCCTGGAGACAGAGGGGCCAAACATGTGAGAACCTGACAGTTTCCTGTTCTTCAGATAGAATTATTGGGGTAAAAGTGATGTTAAGGAGCTCCTGTCGTCGCGCAGCGGTTAACGAATCCGACTAGGAACCATGAGGTTGTGGGTTCGATCCCTGGCCTTGCTCAGTGGGTTAAGGATCTGGCGTTGCCATGAGCTGTGGTGTAGGTCGCAGATGTGGCTCGGATCTGGCATTGCTGTGGCTGTGGCATAGGTCGGCAGCTGTAGCTCCAGTTCGACCCCCAGTCTGGGAACCACCATATGCCGCAGGTGCGGCCCTAAAAAGCAAAAAAAAAAAAAA
>PVHT020000113.1:7130268-7202566 GCA_004024745.2 Catagonus wagneri
GGAAAGTTGGCAGATAAATGTGACTTTTAGGAAAGTTAGTTCTTTTCTCAGAGGTTCCATTTCCTCATATAGAAGGCAGAAATAGTATGGTTTCTATATAAGCATTTGTAAGAATCTAAAAAATTGTTCAAAGTCATTAATGTGTTAATAATTGCTAAGTATTAACAGCAGAAGTATACTCATGTTAATACACATGGAAGTGTGGCTACTGGCCTGACTCAAAACAAGTAAAACACTTGGACAAGGGCAGTAGCCAGCCTAGAGGGAGGGGCTTAAGGGAAACGTCACCAAGGTGTAAATCTAAACACCACTTTAAGCTGTCTACTGTATTTCTGGAAACTGGTATATAGGGGCATGTCTGTGTATAGCAGGATTAATGTAGCCTTGATGGCTATGTTGCCAGTTTCAGACCCAGATTTTTGTATACATGTCTTGTCCAGCCCATTCTGTTCAGTTTGCTTCTCCTTTTCCAAATCCCTAGCCCTCCCCAGTGAAAGATCTTAGCTGGTTTTACAGGCATCTAAGCCCAAGATGTACAATATGCATGTGAAGAGGCTTTTGTGTTATGACAGGGACTGAGGGAGCAAATTGGATTTCCATACCAGAGCAGTGTAATGACAGCAATTGAGGGACCCGTTTAAACTTAGTTCTTTGATGAAAGATATAGTGGATGGCTTTCCAAGTCTCCTTTCCCCAAGATAAGGAAGTGGAATTTTACAGTCCACCCAGAGTACCTCTAAGAGGGCTTATCTCTTCGCAGGGATTGCTTAAGCTGGGATAGGTCAGCTCTCTGGGGAGAAACGTCAGCCCTGTACTCTTCCTCACAGAGGCTTTGTGTTCTTCCCTCCCACCACCCACTCTTCATTCCTGGGGGTGCCTTCCTGCCAGTGTGCCTGCCTCTGCCTTCCATTTAACCTTCCCCGGGGCTGGAGATCCAGGCAGAAAGCAGGCGTGTGTCCCGCTGCTCTTGCCATTTCTCCTTCTGTAGATTGATGAAAGCACAATGTCCAGAATCATGTAGCTGTGGACTTTTTACCCACAGTCAGATGCTGAACTGCCATTCTGGGTTGGGATTTGGAACCTGGCATATTGTTCTGATGCCCATGCCAATGGCAGTTGTAAAATTCATGAAGAACTGGAACAGTTGTGTGGGTAGGAATATAGGCTCTGTAACAGTATTGCCTGGGTTCAAATCCCTCCTCTGTCATTACCGGTTGTATGAATTTAGACAAGTTAATTAACCTCTCTATGTTTCAGGATTTTTTTTTTCTTAGTATCTGTCCTATAGAGTTGTGAGGAATGAATGAATTAATCCACATAAGAAATTTAGGATACTACCTGGTTTAATATAGTAAACCCTCAGTAAGTCTTATATATATAGTATATAATATAATGGTATAGTATAAATATATATATTTATTTTTGTATATAATATATGCTATATATTATAATGTGTAATGTAATAGTATATATTCTAAATATATATAGTAATAAATATATACTATAATATGTCTATAATAATAAATGTTGTTAAGGTTAAGTGAGAAAGGGGGTGCAAGTGATGTCAGGGAGATGATGGCGGCTGTATTTTAAAGGTCATCTAAGAACCTCAAAGGATAAAAAGTGTGTCAGTCAGAAAGCAAGATGAAGACCTGAAAAAGAATGAGGATGGCTTGAAATCTCAGATAAAGTTTTAGGGAATTGCCACTAAAAATCTAGAATTAGGAGTTCCCATTGTGGCTCGGAGGAAATGAATCTGACTGGTTTCCATGAGGATGTGGGTTCCATCCGTGGCCTCCCTCAGTGGGTCAGGGGTCCGGCGTTGCATTGAGCTGTAGTGTAGGTCGCAAACATGGCCTGGATCCGGCATTGCTGAAGCTGTGGCGTAGGCTGGTAGCTCCAGCTCTGAGATGACCTTTGGCCTGGGAACTTTCATATGCCGTGGATTCGGCCCTAAAAAGCAAAAAAAAAAAAAAAAAAAAGCATCTAGAATTAGAAAATGAAATCCAGAAGGCTCAGGCAAGAAAACTTGCCTCCCTAAATGGTTTGAGAGCATCACTTTAAGGCTGCAAACAGTTTCAAGGTCATTAGAAAGTGCAGTCTGTTAAAGATCCCAGCTTCCACCCTGACTAGGAGAGGTTCAAAAGGCTCCTGCCTATTTGGGGCTTTGCTGAGTTTCATTTTTGCAGGCGCTTGCTGCAGGGACTGACCCAAAGGTCAGTGTCTGCATGCATGTTGTCCATTCTCCTGGCAGAGGGTGTAATGCATGATGCAGAGCGGGCTTGTCTGCTGACTTTTCTAGTGTGGGTGTGGTGCTGGGGGAGTTTAGTCTTGGAGGCAGCAAATCATATTTGCCTATTGGTTTTGGAAGGCTAATGAGACTTGAATTTAGAATTAGGCTGGATTAATGAAGTTCTAATAGTGCTTGGTGGAAACTGGATTATCAGCTATGTTTAAGGTGTAGACTCTGATATCTTGCTGAATAGATGTTTAATGAATACTTGATGACCTCTCTCCAAGTGCATTCTTGTAACTGTAAGAAAAAAATCAGTGGGTAACAAAAACAGTGCTATCAAATTGTGTTTTCTTGAGTTCCTTTTGTTTCATCACCAAATTGTATGCACGGTGCACCAGGAAAATCTCCTTGTTTATACCCATATATTATATATCATTCCTTCCTAATTTTATACGTTAAGAATGTTCCTCTCCCCCACTTTATGTATCTGATTCCAAGTGTCTGTTATATATATATACACACACATATGTAGACACATATTATATATGTATCTTGATATATATATATATATATATACATATATGAAATGTGTACTTATTTTTTCAGCATCTTTTTTTTTTTTAGGGCCACACCCATAGGACATGGAAGTTCCCAGGCTAGGGGTCGAATCAGAGCTGTAGCCACTGGCCTACGCCACAGCCACAGCGATGCCAGATCCGAGCTGCGTTTGCGACCTACACCATAGATCGCGGCAATGCAGGATCCTTAACCCACTGAGCAAGGCCAGGGATTGAGCCTGCATCTTCATGAATACTAGTCAGATTCGTTTCCGCTGAGCCACAAGGGGGTCTCCCTCTTTTCAGCATCTTATAGCATAATTTGTCATGTTTCGAATTTGATCCATAGGTATACGTACTTGCTTATTTTAAAATGGCTATTTCCTCATGTTAGTGTATCTAAATAAAAAGTGCCTTCTTTACCTTGTTTCTCTGGTATCACTACTGTTTGACGAGCACAAGCACCTGAAGGAGATGCCCTCATTTATCACTATGTGATGTTAACTGAAGTGCCGCTGGCTTCCCGGAATGGTATTATTTTTGGGAGCTTGGTTTACTGACTTACAGTCATCTCTTGATGTTGGCTAATTTATTTATTTCCCATATGAGAGTTTGTGCCTTCAGGATTTCCCCCAATCCCCTCCCCACTTTTTTCCACCCAAGAAAATCTTTCTGAAATGAGTTAAGCAAAAAGAATAGCAGATTATCCTTTCTTATAATGTACATATTAGAACTTTAATATGTACATATTAGAACTTTAATATTTAGAAGTTTAATATGGGAACCACATCTTCCTGCACTAAAAACTAATGTGAGAGTTCCCATTGTGGCAGAGCAGAAACAAATCTGACTTGTAACCATGAGGTTGTGAGTTTAACCCCTGGCCTCGCTCAGTGGGCTAAGGATCCAGCGCTGCCGAGGGCTGTGGTGTAGGTCTCTTGGATCCTGTGTTGCGGTGGCTGTGGCATAAGCCAGAAGCTGTAGCTCCGATTCAACCCTTAGCCTGGGAACCTCCATATGCTGCGAGTGCCGATCTAAAAAGCAAAAAAAAAAAAAAAAAAAAAAAGGCCAAAAAACACAAACCTAATTGTGTAGACAGTGGTGTAGTCACTGGTTCCTTTCCTCACTTAAGAGTCTCATGATGGGTACCTTACAGGTAGACTCCACATTGCTAGAGGACAGGATTGTGTCACCCTGGGTTCGCTAGAACGTTAATAGCATTAATAGCATTGGCATCCTCCTTTTACCTACGTTAGATGTCAAGGAGTTAATCCCCCCCCCTTTTTTTTCCTTAGGGCCGCACCCATGGCATATGGAGGTTCCCAGGCTAGGGGTCTAATTGGAGCTACAGCTGCTGGCCTACGCCACAGCCACAGCAACGCCAGATCCTAGCTGTATCTGCAACCTACATCACAGCTCACGGCAATGCCAGATTGTTAGCCCACTGAGCAAGGCCAGGGATCAAACCCGCAACCTCATGGTTCCTAGTAGTATTCGTTAACCACTGAGCCACAACGGGAACTCCAAGGAGTTAATTTTTTTTTTTTGTCTTTTTGCCTTTTCTAGGGCCGCACTCGCGGCATATGGAGGTTCCCAGGCTAGGGGTCTAACAGGAGCTGTAGCCACCAGTCACAGCCACAGCAACACGGAATCCGAGCCACGTCTGCAACCTATACCACAGCTCACGGCAACGCCAGATCCTTAACCCACTTAGCAATGCCGCATCCTCATGGTTCCTAGTCGGATTTGTTAACCACTGAGCCACAACGGGAACTCCTCCAAGGAGTTAATTCTTTACCATTTAGATTGCAACCATCTGAAACTGAAATACAGCTGACCCTTGAACAACATGGGTGGGAGGTTGGGGCCCCCGCCCCCTTCGTAGTTGAAAATCCACATCCTGCAGTTTCTGCCTCAAAAACAAAGGAATTGATAAATGACAAGGAAGCTGAAACAGTTTCAGTCGAATCAGGACTCAAAGCCTAGGTCTTTTGAGTCCACATATTGTGATCTCTAATCCAACACAAACTCTTCCCCACACTTAGTTAATTCAAAGATCTGTAAAATGAAAATAGTTGTACTACAATATTGAGTGAAAAAAAAATCCACATATAAATGGATGCTCACAGTTTAAACTCCTGTCATTCAAGGGTCAACTGCACTGTATAAAGGAGAGGATGACCCTGATCTTAATGAGATTCAGCCAGGAAATCTGCCCAGATCTCATTTGACCTCTCTCCCTCCCTCCCCGCTTTCACTCTCCTCTGCCCATAAGAAAGGGAACAGGGACATTCCTTAGGTTCAAGAGACAAGAGCCATTTGGCTAAGGGGCAGATTTAGTTTCAGGGGCAGTTTATCTATGGCCAGAGGTGTTTGTATGGCTACCATTTGTATCTCCTTGGTGAGAAATTCCTCTTCCCTTGAGGAAAAAAAACACCTTTCACACCGAAGCTGCTGGCCAGGGTCCATTCTCTTGGCTCTTTTTCTCCTGGTAGTGCCTGTAATTCAGTTTTTAAGCTGCTTTGGTCCCGCATGCTGGAAGGCAGATGATCTCAGCCCGGCACACACAGAAGCCTCTCTCCTCCCCTGGCCCAGCTCTTCCTTCCTCCAGGCGGGGCCAGGCCACAGATGTGCGCTAATGAGAGCTTCTCTTTGTTTACAGGGTCTGGGATGCTCTGACAGACAATTACATCCCTTCACTCTCGGAAGACTGGAGGGACCCAAACATGGAGGCTCTGAATGGCAATGGCTCTGACACTGAGGTACCTCTCTGGGGTCCCCAACTTAACAGGGCTTGAGAAGAGGTGGATTTCGGTTGGAAGAACATCCAGTAGCTCAACAGTCTTCCCCATTAGGTGACGAAGCTCAGCACCATTGCTGGGGAGGTAGGAGTTGTAGAGGAAGTGAAAAATAAGATGAAGCGGGCGTCCAGGGTATATGATGTGATTGGAGTGACGGTAAAAAAGGCAAACCCAGGGAACTTCTGTGGTTCATCTGTGCGCTACAACATGCAGAATAAGGTGATCTAAGTAGGAAGGAGACGGAGTATCCTGGGCTTCTTTTGTGTTCAGATAATGATAGCTAAGGAGTTCCCTGGGGGCTCAGCGGGTTAAGGACCTGGTATTGTCACTGCTGTGGTGTGGGGTCTGTCCCTGACCCGGGAATTTCTGCATGCTGTGGGCACTGCCAAACATTTGAAAATAACAAATAATGATGATGTCTAAAAAAGAAAATCAGGGTTTCCCATCCAAAATGACCAATCAGTCCAATCCAAAACAGTACTGACAGACTTGTGACAAGCTCAGGGCCAGGCTAATTGCCAGAGTTGGGGCCCAGGTAATAGTGAGGTGGCCACACAGTGAGGAGGAATTGTTTGTGAAACTCAACCAATGAGACACTTATGACTACACTTGAGTCACAGTTGTTTTTTTTGTTTTGTTTTGGCCAGTGATCGAACCTGCACCATGGCAATCAGCCAAGCCACTGCAGTGACAATGCCAGGTCCTTAACCCACTGAATGACAAGGGAACTCCCCTCTGAGTCAGTCTGATTCCTGATGCCAGAGAAGAAATTAGCCTACAAACTTCTGAAAGAAATTAAGAGAATACTTATTTTGAGTTGATATATGTATGATTAATATTTTATGCATGATTTAACGTTTTTTAAAGTTATGAGGGGGTGACCTTTCAGAAGATCCAAATTGCCCCTTATAGTTGAATAGATATATATAGGAAAGCCTTTTCCTGCCTTGCTTGGTTTTCTAGTTTCAGCTGTAAAGGAAATGTGACAGTTTCTTATCAGGAGGGGTTGTCACAATCCTGTGGGCTCAGCAAATGGGGGTGGGGGTGGACCTGACTTTCCTAGGTGCTCCAGAATGGAGTCCAAGGAAAAGAGGAGGAACCAGATTTTCCTTACTGGGTGGTGTTTCTGCAGGTCGTTGTCCAAAAAAGCACAGCAAAGACATCAGCAATCGGCTGCTTTGTTGAAAAGGTGGCTGTGCACCCTTTTAAATGCTTCTAATAATCAGCCGTCCAAAATAGTCCAAACCTCTCGGTTTCGTTACTGGGGCAGAATAGACATCGAAACTAGATTTGCTACCACGCTACTTGGCATGGGTGTGGGATATCTCGGGTCCTGTTTTAAACTCCCGACTGCTTTTTCTTCTCTTGCAACGCTTATATGGAGAATGGTTATTACATACCCCAAATGCAAAGGGAAGATAGGCAGTAATGGAATAAACCTAATTACTGAAATTAAATCAGGTTCATCGTGGTGCAAAAGGCAGATTTTGCTTTATCTCCTTTGCCACTTTCCAACTCATTTTGTGGATTAAGCCAAAGGATGTATAAGATAGCTTGCCCTTCAGAAGGACTCCAGTTTATCCTCATTTGCAGAATTTGCTCAAGAGGGTTAATATTTCAGGGCAAATGAGATGACCCTGAGAAGGATGATCTTGAGCTCTGCTCCTTGTAGAATTTCTTCCGTCTAACTCTCGGGAAAAGGACAGGGTGGCAAAAGTGGATGGATTAAGATCGTTTTAGTTTAGCCTCCTTTATTATCTGGATTCATTACAGTGGAAGCTCTTTAACTGACTTCATTTTAAACGACTTAACCATTGCTTTTTTTTCTTTCTGTAAAATATGCTGACCGAATGCCCTTGGCACATGGAGTGCACACGGCTGGTTGGCTTCTCTCTGGCAAGATTGCTTATCTCTTCTTCTTAGTCCATTTCCAAGAATCAGTTGTGTTTGTTCCCAAACCTGCTCATGCTTGTCCTTGTGACTGTAACTAAATAATTTAATGAAATATTATAGAAACTGTAGGGTTATGACTGCAAAGAGACTCGTTTTTGCTTTTTATAAAATCAAAGCAACACATGTACATAATTTTAAAATAATACTTTAAAAATAATATAAGACTTAACAAAAAATACAAAGTGCAGCCCCCGACTTATTTTTCTCTGTTCCATAGAGGCCAACACTTCTACTTCTTTTAGCTGTTTCTTTCGGCAGATACCTATAGTTTTCTAAATAGCACATTTATATTGCTATTTGTCTGATTATTTAAAATGAACAATTTTGGCTGTTATCTGTTATGGAGCATAAGATTTAATTCTTTTGCATCACCTCAAATACTCACACTTGGCCTTCTCTCTTGTCACCAATCGATGGTTAAATCAATGTTCATATACACACTAGTGAAACTATGTAGATACTATTTCTTGCTGAATCATGTAATGTTCTGTAAGAATAGCTTCAACCTGGAGTGAACAATTGCTTTGTTTTTTCATTTCCCTAATTTCCTGTATATCTATCATTGGTTCAACCCCAAACTCTGAGTGAACTCTGAATCTCATAATGTGTTTTTAAAAAATCAGATAATCTTTCAACTCAATTAAAAAGAAAAAACTAGTATCCTCCATCTCCCTACTGTAAACTAGCCTGGTTGTACTCTAGATCTGGTGTACACCTGTTGTCCTGGGAATTCTTCCTCCCTCTCTCTTCTGTCCTCTGACTGGTGTATATTTCTCTCTCTGGGTATATTCCCTTGTTTTGTGAAAAAATTCAGTTTTTTCTTTTTTTTGCTTTTTAGGGCCGCATCCATGGCATATGGAGGCTAGGGGTCAAATCGGGGCTACAGCTGCCGGCTTGCACCACAGCCACAGCAATGCTGGATCCTTAATCCATGGAACAAGGCCAGGGATTGAACCTGCAACCTCATGGTTCCTAGTTGGATTTGTTTCCACTGTGCCATGAAGGCAACTCCTTCAGTATGGTTTTTTTTTTTTTGGTCTTTTGTCGTTTTAGGGCCACACCTGCAGCATGTGGAGGTTCCCAGGCTAGGGGTCTAATCAGAGCTACAGTTGCCAGTCTTCGCCACAGCCACAGCAACACGGGATCCGAGCTGCGTCTGCAACCTACACCACAGCTCACAGCAACGCCGGATCCTTAACCCACTGAGCGAGGACAGAGATCGAACCTGCGACCTCATGGTTCCTAGTCGGATTCGTTTCCACTGCGCCACTACGGGAACTCCATATCCCAGTAACTTTAATTAATAGCTGATGGTGGTTCTCTTGGATGTCAGGAAATGGAAGTCCAGGACAGTGAGTTCCATCTTTCTGTTTTCCAGGTAAATAAGCAGTGAACTTATCTGTGGAGATGGGACTGAATATAAGAGGTGACAGTATTACCGTTGAGTCCTCACTTCTTCATTTCTTCATTAATCCTTTCAACACACATTTGTTGTCATGTGCCATTGGCTGTGCTCTGGTGCCACTCCCCTCGGGGAGACAGAAGCATTGACTTGACTCACACAGATGGGAGAGAGTTGCTTTTCCTTGGACGGGATACATATTGGTGATGTTTTTTCTCTGCTTTTGACTGGAGGTGAAATGAAACTTTCTTCTCTTAATTTGGGTCAAGAAGGCGATCACCCACATGAAACCATCGTGGTAAGAGGAGGGAAGTATCCTGCGGTAGAAATTTCCTCTCCTGTGAATGGACTTATCTGAAATGCTTTCACAAAAGACACTGGTTAACAGTCCTTACTGGACTCAGGGTAGCTTTAATTTTCTCTCTCAGACTCCAAAATTTAGTGCTATTATAGTCTCCAGAGAAGATACCCTGGGAATTCCTGTTGTGGTGCAGCGGAAATGAATCTGAGTAGGAGCCATGAGGTTGCAGGTTCGATCCCTGGCCTTGCTCAGTGGGTTAACGATCTGGCATTGCTGTGAGCTGTGGTGTAGGTTGCAAACGCGGCTCAGATCTGGCGTTGCTGTGGCTCTGACGTAGGCCGGCAGCTGCAGCTCACATAAGACACCTAGCCTGGGAACCTCCACATGCCGCAGGTATGGCCCTCAAAAAGACAGAAAGACAAAAAAAAAAATGCAGAGAAGATACCCTGCATTTATTTTCAAGTGACCAAGTTACAACCCTAAATGCACCCCCCTTTTATTTTTTTGCTTTTTAGGGCCACACCTGTGCGGCACATGGTAATTCCTAGGCTGGGGATGGAATTGGAGCTACACCTGCTGGCTTACGCCACAGCCACAGCAATACCAGGTCCGAGCCAAGTCTGAGCAAAGCCAGGAATCGAACCCATATCCTCATGGATACTAGTCAGATTCGCTTCCACTGCGCCATGACAGAAACTCCTAAAGGTACCGCCTTGACCACAAGTAGGAGGAGGAACAGTCTGCTGAGTAGCATGGCCAGACTCGTGTCTGGATCTAGGTCTTCTTTTCTCGATTTGGGGAAGAAGTCACACAGAAGAATGATTTTTCTTGGAAGAGCCATAGTTCACTTCAGCAGTATAGAGACCAGTTGAAGTTTTAGTCTACAAGGAATTTCAGCCCCAACATTAGAGCCTTCGTGTTGCCACACAAGAAGCTAAAGAGCTCCCTGCAGCGATTTCTCTGTGTCATATGTTAGGAATAAGGGTATCCATCTCTTCTGTATACATATGTGTGTGAATAAGTGATGAATACTCTTATCAACATACATAAATGTGGAGTTCCCATTGTGGCTGAGCAGGTTAAGAACCTGATGCTGTCCCTTGGAGTATTCAGGGTTGATCCCTGGCCTGGCTCAGTGGGTTAAGGGTCCGGTGTTGCTGCAAGCTGAGGCGTAGGTCACAGTTGCGGCTTGGATCCCGTGTTGCTGTGGCTGTGGTGTAGACCTACAGCTGCAGCTCTGATTCCACCCCTACCCTGGACTTCCATACACTGCAGGTGCAGCCCTAAAAAGAAAAGAAAAAATAAATGTAGATGCTTTCATTTAAAAAAAAAAATCCTCTTCTTTCTCACTGTTAGCTCCCTTCCAGCTTTCTGCACTCAGTTCGAGACACCATCATCCGGGGAATGGAGGGAAGGCAGAGTGTCTGTAAATGGCATTGGAAGGAAAAGGGGTTGTTGAAAACTGATGGAAGCCTGGAGCTCCAGAGTCCACTAGGATTGAGAGCAAATGTGGGACCAGGCGTAGAGAGGGTGAGGAAGACAAGGGAGCCAGAACGGAAGCCGGGGAGGGAGGAGGAAGCGTGAGGGGCAGGGCAGGTGCCGTGAGGCGCGGGTGTCACCCCCCCGCGGAGGAGGGAAGGAACCAGGGCTTTCTGGGGAGAATGTACGCCTTTGCCTTTTTTTATTTTATCTTTTAGTGGCACACTTCTGAGATCTGAGAAAACACGGGGTAGGCATAGCTCCCGTGATACTATGAACTCACGGTAACTTTCAAAGACTTTTCATTCATTTGCAGACCTCATTTTACCCACACCTGATACACCACACCAGTAGGCTTTGTGCCAGAGAGGGGAGAGGAGGAAAGCCTTTAACTCAGATTCATCTGTTCCATTGCCCAGGTTCCCTAACATCTGAATAGCAAGAAGATTCTAGGCCTAAAAGCTCCTTCCCTGCCTTCACTGGGGGCTCAGAGGGTGGGGCCTTGGGAAGGCGTGCTGGTGCTATAGTTGGAAGATGCAGTATTAGGAGATCCCGTGGTGGCTCAGTGGTTAACGAACCTGACTAGCGTCCATGAGGATGCAGGTTCGATCCCTGGCCTTGATCAGAGGGTTAAGGATCCGGCGTTGCCATCAGCTGTGGTGTAAGTCACAGACGCAGCTCAGATCCCGCGTTGCTGTGGCCCTGGCTTAGGCTGGTGGCTACAGCTCCGACTGGACCCCTAGCCTGGGAACCTCCATATGCTGTGGGCGCGGCCCTAAAAAGACAAAGAAAAAAAAAATAGGAAAGATGCACTATTAACAGCCAGTGAAGTAAACTCACTAAGATTGGCCACATTTCAGAAAATGTAAACATTCTATTTTAAAAATACACTGTCCAAAAAAAACCCCCCAAAAACAGTCCAGTTATAGACTAACACTTGCTGTCAGATGCTTATGAAAAATAATGCAAACAGAAAATAAAACCTGGTTTCCCAGCATGAGCCTAACTTCTACCATAGGACGTTCTAGCTCTAAGAAAGTTCTGCCATGCGAGAGAGGTTGTGAACAAACTGTGGCTATAGGAGCTTCCTTCTGAGGGAAGCAGGCGGGTACCACAGGTGGTAGACTTGGCAGAGAGAGGAACATATGGGTTCGACAGCAGAAATAGATGTCACCATCTGGCACAAAAGCCCCTCAAATGATCCTTTTACCTCCCTGTCCTACCCCTTATCCAGGTTGAGAACAGATGGCCTTTGAAATATATTTGATTTTTTTTCATGACATAGTCCTGGTTTTAAGCAAATGTAGAGAGAAGGTGATGTGTTTTGTTGCAGGTGCCTGGCAAAGTGGAGTTCAAGGAAGAGGGGAGAAGTTCCTGAGGCTAACTCCCCCTGACATGATGGCTTGGATTGGAACTGGGGCGTTTCCTGGGGGTGTTAGAACAGGAAGAGTATAATCCCAGGAAGGAGGCAGATCAGCAGGCCAGCTGTTGGTGTGCAAGTGAAACTGATTCCTGGGTAAGAAGTGTCTGCAGAAAGATTTCCTGGAGGCCCTTCTTGCCAGGCCCTGGATGACTTTCAAACCAGACTCCTGGACACAGACAGCTTATTAGGTGGTTTAGTAGCTTATGTTGTTTGCAGGATGTGAACAACAGTGCAGGCGATGGCCATTTGGGATGCGGTCAGTAAAGTTGGGTACGCTATGAATACCCGGCTGGACTTTAACATCTAGAATCTCGGTGATTGTGAACTTTCAGAGTTTCACCTGGGATGATGGAATTTTGGGGACACAGGGCAAACATTTCAATATTTGCTCTTGCCACTGAGTCTGGTTTTGGTTCCTGTGGTCAGGTTGTTCTGTGTCATGTCCCATGCAGCTTCAGCATTTCTTTCATCAGCTGTGACACCATGCCTAGATTCCAGTGACACAACAGCATCTCATCAAATTTTAAAAGCACATCTAGCTGGGAGGTCCTTTTGTGGTTCAGTGATGATGAACCTGGCTAGTATCCATGAGCATGTGAGTTTGATCCCTGGCCTCGCTCAGTGGGTTAAGGATCTGGTGTTGCCATGAGCTGTGGTATAGGTCGCAGATGCGGCTCATATCTGGTGTTCTGTGGCTGTGGTGTAGGCTGGCGGTTGCAGCTCTGATTTGTTTTCTAGCCTGGAAATTTCCGTATCCTGAGGGTGTGGCCTGAAAATAAATAAATAAATAAATAAATAAATAAATAAATGCACAACTAGCTGGACTGGGAAAACCTATGCCTTAAAATGTCTAATAAAGTAAAATCTGGAAACAAATCCCCAGATTGAAACTCTTATATAAACATGTGCCTTTGCTGCAGGAGTTGTTTGCCATTGTAACTCACCTTGAGGAGGTTCCTTGTTCACTTAAAGATGACCTGTCTGTGGGTTAAAGAACATGCTGCTTCCTTTGGGTCAGAGTGGTGCTGGCCACACCTGCCTTATTGTCTTTTTCTGACCAGGCCAGACCCACTGATGCATGCTGTGTGGGCGGGGTATGTTTGGAATTGCGTGAAACTCCGGACGCCTCTTCAGAGTCTCTCCTTACACAGTGGATGGCTGGAGTGGCCTCTGTCTGGCCTCTCATCTATTCTAGAGCCTGGAGAGGGTCCTAGCTCTGTTGATGGTCAATCAGAATTCCACACACACCCCCCTTCCAGATCCTTGAGAAGGAAGAGGAAGAGTTCAATGAGAAGAGTGAACATGATTCTGGTATCAACGAGGAGCCTCTACTCACAGCAGATCAGGTACAAATCTTTCTTGGCTCATGGAACTTTCTGTTCTTTTGACAGTGAGAAAGTTGGAGTACACACTTGCCCACATCCCCTTCAGGTGATAGAAAAACGTATGGCCTTGTGGTGGCTGTGTCGATAACTTAAGGTGTCTTTGATAAGGGATTCATGTCTCTTTATGCCTCGCTTTACCCGCTTGCAGCAAATGGCAATATAATTCCTGATGTGTGTGTTTAGTGGGATCCGTGTTTGGTACCAGCCAGTGATGGGCACAGTGTTTACTGCCCTCATTTTCTGCTAAGCCTCTTAATTGCAACTCATTGTGCTTGGAGTCAAGATTCTTATTAAACAAGCGATCCAGATAAGTGTTCTCACAAGAATAGAAACGGCAGATGAAGCTTTCAAGTGACGGATATTTTCTCATATTTCATAGAACACTGAAAAGGTTGAGCCTTCCAAAAGGAGTCTTAGAGACACTTGTTTGTATATACATTGCTTCACATTTTATTGTTACTTATGTTTTGGGTTTAATAATTTGTTACTTAGGGAGATTATTCCTGGGTCTCTGGATTCCTTATTCAGCCTTTCAGTCAACAAAAATTTATGAGCACTTTGTCTTTTTAAAAATTACGTATTTATTTTGCTTTCTAGGCCCGCACCTGCAGCATATGGAAGTTCCCAGCCTAAGGGTCAAATTGGAGCTGCAGCCGCTGGCCTATACCACAGCCATGGCAACATCAGATCCAAGCTGCATCTTCAACCTACACTACAGCTCACGGCAATGCCAGATCCCGGACCCACTGATGGAGGCTAGGGATCCAACCCTCATCCTCATGGATACTAGTCAGATTTGTTTCCCCTGCGCCACAGTGGGAACTCCTATGGACACTTGTCTTGAGCAAACTCCTTTCAAGTGTTTGCACAGAGGGGCTTCGAAAAAGCTCCAGCAGGAATCTTCGGTGCCAGGAAGTGCTTTCCAGTAAAAGGAACTATTTCATATCTGTGGTAAAAGGTGGGATATAAACAGATAAGGATATAGCAATCAAAGGGAACCGGATTAAAAGGCACAGTGGCTAGCAGTTATTCTTGAGAATTTGGGGGGAGGTACAATCCAGTGATGCAAGTTCAAAGGCGACTATGCTGAGAGAAAGGGAACTTCAGCCATAAAGTGCTAAGGTTCGATCCCTAGGCTCCATCAGTGGGTCCGGGATCTGGCATTGCCGTGAGCTGTAGTGTAGGTCGAAGATGCAGCTCAGATCTGATGTTGCCATGGCTGTGGTATAAAGTTCTGAAGGAGGTTGTGACCTTTGCTTGCGTTCCATGAATGGCTTAGAGTGGTCAGAAAGTTTCCCCTAAAATTGTGAGTGGGGATGGAAAATCTTGGAGATAAAACAAGTTATTCTAAAGGAGGGAACCTTACGTGCCTTTGTCTTTGGTCAGCCTAACGTAAAGGAATCCACTTCAAAGACCAGTGGCCTTGGAGCCAGAGCCCATCACAGCATCGAGAACAGACAAATAAAACACAAACCAGGTGCACTGTTGCGACCAGACTCGTGGATGGCTCCTTTTCAGAAGCGGTCTTTGCTTCCTCCATTTTCTTTATGTGTGAACAATTGTTGTACAAAGTCATTCAGTCTTATTCCTTTTGGCTGTTCCCTAATTTTACTCTCTTTTCAAGGTCCTATCCCCCGTGCCCACAGGAGTCTAGATTACAGCTGGGCTTCTTATCTATTTCCTATTCTCCAGACTCTCCCTATCCTTTTTTTGATTTTTTTATTTTGCCTACTTTTTTTTTTTTAAGGGTCATACCTGCTGCATATGGAAGTTCACTGGCTAGGGGCTGAATCGGAGCTGCAGCTGCCAGCCTTCACCACAGCTACAGCTACATGGGATCTGAGACTCATCTGCGACTACACCATAGCTCGTGGCAATGCCAGGTCCTTAACCCACTGAGGGAGGCCAGGGATCCAACCCGAGTGTCCGTGGATACTAGTTGGGTTTGCTACCATTGAGCCACGGCAGGACCTCCTCCCCGTCCTTGCATTATTTCCCTGTCTTCATTTGCACTTGTTGCTGGGCAGCTTTTGTTCCTGTCCAGGCGAATTCTGGAGGAGTAGCTGTTTTCCTCTCTGTAAAAAGTAACTCCCCATTTTGAGTTGTCCGAGGAACACTTTGTGTTTTTCCCAGTCATGAGCACTCTAGCAATTAATGATCTGGGTTTTGTGTTAGAGTTGGGCGGGTAAAATATTTCCCCACTTAGAAAGAAAATGCTCAGCAAATTGAAGTAAATGTTCCCTTCCAGGCAGCTCTGCATCGTTTCCTGAAAGAGCAGTTTATTTCCAATAAAGCACTCATCTAAATGGTGTTCTTGGAAGAGGTTTTCCATTATTAAGAGTGCTGTACATTAAAGGAAGAGTATATGGAAGCCTTCAGTCAGATCTATTTTTATGATTATTCAATATTTATTAAGTCACAATATTGCTTAAGGAATTTTACAGACAGCAAATTAGGGACATCCTTTTTTTGGGGGAGACATCCTTAACTGATCAAAATTTAAGCTGGACTGTCCCCACAGCAGAGAAGAGCGAGCTCTCCCTTGTGTCCCTTCCACAGGTGATTGAGGAGATTGAGGAGATGATGCAGAACTCCCCGGACCCTGAAGAGGAAGAGGAGGTTCTGGAAGAGGAGGATGGGGGAGAGACCTCCTCCCAGGCGGACTCTGTCCTCCTACAGGAGATGCAGGCGTTGACCCAGACTTTCGACAACAACTGGTCCTACGAAGGTGAGGGTCATGGGGGCGGGCTTGCCCGCGGTGAACAGGCCTCTGCCAGGCAGGGCACCTGTTTCACACACAACTAGCAGAGCCTCGAAGCTGGGTATTTGGCAATGCCTTTCTTCCTTCCTTCCTTTCTTTTCTTTTTTCTTTTTTTTTTTTTTCCACTTTTGGCCGCCCCCGTGGCATATGGAGCTCCTGGGCCAGGGATCAGATTGAGCTGCAGTCCTGACCTAAGCCAAATCTGCAACAACGCCAGATTCTAAACCCACTGTGCTGGGCTGGGGTTCGAACCTGCCTCCCAGAGCTCCCATACGCCGCCAATCCCATTGCACCAAAGCAGGAGGCAATGCCTTTGTTAAGTTAAGCAAAATGAAAATGGTAGAACTAATCAATGGTTCTAACCAAAGAAAAAGTCTAAAGCAGAATAAGTAGAATCTGAACCCACTATGCAAAAGGATGCTGCCATAAAGTCAATGGAAAAAAAGAAACAAAACTACGGAGTTCTCCTCGTGGCTCAGCACTAAGAAACCCGACCAGTATCCATGAGGATGTAGGTTCAATCCCTGGCCTTGTTCAGTGGGTTAAGGATCCAGAATTCCTGTGAGCTGGTCAGCAGCTACAGCTCTGATTCGACCCCTAGCGGGAACTTTCATGTGCCTCAGATGCAGCCCTAAAAACCAAAACAAAACAAAAAAATGGGAATGATAATAATAGCTAATATTTGTGTTTTATTTTTTTAATTAAATTAATTTTGGGGTCTTTTTTAGGGCCGCACCTGTGGCATGTGGAGGTTCCCAGTCTAGGGGTTGAATCAGAGCTGTAGACGCTGGCCTACGCCACAGCCATAGCAACGTGGGATCGGAGCCTTGTCTGCCACCTACACCACAGCTCACAGCAACACTGGATCCTTAACCTCCTGAATAAGGCCAGGGATCAAACCTTTGTCCTCATGGATACTAGTCAGATTCATTTCCGCTGAGCCATGATGGGAACCCCTACATTATTTTTTTTTTTGTCTTTTTTAGGGCCTCACTCACGACATATGGAGGTTCCCAGGTTAGGGGTTGAATCGGAGCTGTAGCCGCCGGCCTACACCACAGCCACAGCAACGCGGGATCCTAGCCATGTCTGCAACCTACACCATAGCTCACGGCAACACCAGATCCTTAACCCACTGAGCGAGGCCAGGGATCGAACCCACGACCTCATGGTTCCTAGTCGGATTAATTAACCACTGCGCCACGACGGGAACTCCTCCTACATTAATTTTTTTTTTAAAAAGTTTTATGGCCACACCTGTGGGATTGAGCTGTTAGGACTGAGCGGAGTCTTCTGAGAGGTTAAGTGACCTGTTGGAGGCCACTGTTTGGGGAATATAATTAAAAACTAAAATCCCTTCCCCATCCAGAAAACCTCTCCACAGAAGTAGAGGAGAAAGAAAACAATTTTATTATTGAATAACTTTAAGCCGGAATGTGCTGCACATCCCAGTCAGCTGCAGCCTGGAAAGAAATCTCACAGTTGTCTACAGCTAAGTGGACACAACTCCTTCATTGACTGAATTTCACAATTTGGAATCAGGTGACAAGTTAGGTCCCTGTTATCTTTTTCAATGATGACTTTCAAAGCAGCAGCTCCCAGGTCCTTGAGGAAACATTCCTGAGTCCCGAGACTGGCAAGAGGCTGCTTTAACCATTAAAAGGATTGGCATACATTCGAAAAGGATGGAGAAAGAGATTCTGAAAGGAAAGCGAGGTGATGGAGAGGGGAAGTCTCTTCCTTTACTTTCAGTAGGGAGAATGGGCACTCATTATTATTTTTATTATTGTTGTATTTTCAAGCCTCTTATTTTTAATTCATATTTGCCCCTAGCCCGCATTCAGTTGTAAGGGGTGGAGCCCAGACTCGAAGGCAGGCAGGGTAACAGCAGAGTCCACATTCTTAATCTGCGTATCGCATTAACTCTCTGACAACAGGTTCGTAGTAATTACGATACTGCAGAGAAAGAGGTGGGTGAAGCGTGAAATTAAAAGATGTGACAGCAGCGGCAGAACCGAGTATAAATTTCATCAACCTGTAGGGATAATGGCAGCCACACCGAGGGAGGAGCCTCGCTCCTAAGGAGCAGATCCTGGGCGGGGATCGGGCTGTGGGACTTATAAACAGTGGAGAGAGAAGGCGGGATAGTCAGGGTATAAAAGTCCCAACGTGGACTCAAAGAGTGGTGGAAAGAGAGGCGTGATCTGAAGAACCATGCCCTCCGAGCAAAACTCCGAGGCTCTGAAGAGCAGAGGCAGGCGATGGCGAGCAGAAGGAATCCCGTTAGGAGCCTTGAAGTGGATTTGGCGGTGGCGCTGCTTTCACAGCTGCCCCAGTCAGGCTATTCTCCGCCACACAAAGGTCCCACACATAGAACTGTTCAGCCCGGACCCGGGAAAACAGCTGAAGTGCAGAGCAAAATGGAAAAAACAGAAGGAGGAGGACAGCTCCCAAGAGTGAAAGAAAGGGGAAGGTCAAACCAAGTCAGCAAATACCCAGGCAGAGCAGGAGCGAAAAGGAAAACGGGTCCTGATGTAGAAACAAAAGATGCCATTAGCTGAAAAAGAACGGATGTGTGTGTATAACTGAATCCCTTTGCTGTACAGCAGAAATTAACGCAATATTGTAAATCAACTATACTTCAAAATTTTTTTAAATGCAAAAAAAAAAATGTCATTAAAAGAGGTCACATTTGAAAAGATGCTCCTGAAACTATTTTATTTATTTATTTTTTCTTTTTTAGGGCCACACCTGCAGTACATGGAAGTTCCCAGGCTAGGGGTTGAATGGGTGCTGCAGTCACTGGCCTACGCCACAGCCACGGCAGCACCAGATCCAAGCCCTGTGTGCGTGCTACACTGCCGCTCATCTCAACACCAGGTCCTTAAGCCACTGAGTGGGGCTCGGGATTAAACATGCATCCTCATGGATCCAAGTCAGGTTCGTTACTGCTGAGCCACAATGGGAACGCCTCTACTTTATTTTTAATAATTAAATTTAATTGCTAAATGCATAGCCTTTTTTTTTTTTCTGCACTCGCTGCATGTGGAAGTTTCTGGGCCAGGGGTTGAACCCACACCTCAGCAATGACCTGAGATGCTGCAGTGATAATGTTTAACAGGAGAACTCCACCTGAATCTACTTTTATTATCATTATTATTAAAATATTATTGCTTTACAGTGTCGTGCCAATTTCTGCTATAAAGCAAAGTGACCCAGTCAAACATATGTATACATTTCTTTTGCTATATTTTCTTACATCGTGATTTGTCACAAATGATTGGATATAGTTTCCTGTGCTATACAGTGGGACCTCTTTGCTTATCCATTCTAAATGGAATAGTTTGCATCTACTAACCTCAAACTCCCAGTCCCTCCCACTCCCTTCTTCTCCCCCTTGGCACCACAATTCTGTTCTCTTTGTCTGTGAGTCTTTCTCTGTTTTGTAGACAGGCTCATTTGTGCCATATTTCAGATTCCACATTTAAGTGATATCATACGGTATTTGTCTTTCTCTTCCTGACTTACTTCACTTAGTATGAGAATCTCTAGTTGCATCCATGTTGCTGCAAATGGCATTATTTTGTTCTTTTTTATGGTTGAGTAGTATTCCATTGTGTATATGTACCACATCTTAATCCATTCCTCTGTTGATGGACATTTAGGTTGTTTCCATGTCCTGGCTATTGTGAATAGTGCTACTATGAACATAGTGCATTTATCTTTTTGGATTATAGTTTTGTTCAGATATATTCCCAGGAGTGGGATTGCTGGATCATACGGTAGTTCTATTTTTAGTTTTCCGAGGAGTCTCCCTAATCTACTTTAGATGAAGAAGTCTTAGGGGACAAGAATTTAAAATAAAGTGATCTGTGTCCCATTATCCAAGGTTCCCTTTCCGTTTCCTTAACAGTAGTAGGCGACTTGGTACCAATGAGCCAGGCTTATTTTCCTATGCATGTCGCCCATCTTTACACATTTCACATATTGTTGGATACATGCCCTGCGGCACAGGACAGCTAGTGTAAAGAAGGTCTCAGACCACTCTGCCTATTTTTCTGTCTGCTGTTTCTTGATAAGTTTGGGGAATAAACACTACCTCTCTATTGCTCTTCAGCTCAGATGCCAAACCTGTTTTTCATGTTTCCCCCCTCTAATTCTTGACCCATTTCACATGTGGAATATTATAGAGACAGAGGAAAAACAGGAGGATGAGGATCAAAAATCCACATATCTGCCCAAACACATTTTTGTGGACAGAGTCCACAGGGCTCCTTGGGGGCTGATTTTACTTCTTAGTTTCCCTAAGATGATGTTCTCTTCCGTAGCTGATATCGGGGCCTCCCTTCCTGGCACGCCCCTAAATTGTGAAGGGCTTTCGTGGCCCTCTGGGGAGCCATGGGCGGGGGGTCTCCTCCGGACCCCTCAGGCAGCCTAGGCCCAGGGAACCTCTCCAGCGGGCTGGGCTGGATGTGGGGTCCCTCCGGGATGGTGTTCCCCTGCAGGACTGAGGCACATGTCTGGGTCCGAGCTGACGGAGCTGCTGGACCAGGTGGAGGGCGCCATCCGAGACTTCTCGGAGGAGCTGGTGCAGCAGCTGGCCCGCCGGGACGAGCTGGAGTTCGAGAAGGAAGTGAAGAACTCCTTCATCACGGTGCTCATCGAGGTGCAGAACAAGCAGAAGGAGCAGCGAGAAATGATGAAGAAGAGACGGAAAGAGAAAGGGCTGAGCCTGCAGAGCAGCCGGATAGAGAAGGGAAGCCAGATGCCTCTCAAGGTAAGAGGACAGCCCAGCTGGGGGACCAGGTTCCCCATCGTCGGCCCCAGGATCAGCCCTTCCACGGCTTCAGACAGACCTGTCCTGAGCGGTGACCGTGAGCAGGACAGGCTGGCAGACAGCGGGGCCATGAGATGGGGAGGAGCCCACCCCTCTCCTCTGCTTCCCGAGAGGACGCCTAGCCTAACTGGAGGAGACGGGAGGAAACACTAGAAAATAAGCGACCGTGGATATGCTGCCAAAGGCGAGACCACAGAAAGTGGGGTGAGGGCATTTGGGATTAAGGGGACTTGGGGTCTTAGTCCCCGCTACCAGCACAGCTCACAGTCCTGACTCGTCTCTTTAAGATGTCAGCAGGGTGTTTCAGGATTGAAACATATGATGCCTCACCTTACTGTTTTCTTTTTTTTTTTGGTCTTTTTAGGATCGCACCCATGGCATATGGAGGTTCCCATACTAGGGGTCAAATAGCTGTAGCCACCAGTCTGCACCACAGCCACAGCAACAAGGGATCCGAGCCATGTCTGCGACCTACACCACAGCTCATAGTGGATCCTTAACCCACTGAGCAAGGCCAGGGATCGAACCCACGTCCTTGTGGATGCTAGCTGGGTTCGTTACTGCTGAGCCACAATGGGAACTCCTCACCTTATTGCTATATTGACTGATTCTTCTAACCAGTGATACTTAATCAGAGACATTCAGCAGAATCATCGAAGGAGCTTTCTCAAAATACCTTTTCCTGGGCTCTTTCCAGACCTACTGAATTGGGTCCAGGCACGTGCATCTGGAAAAAGCTTTCCAGATGAGGACACTTGCTGTACATCTGCCCTTCCTAATAGCCGGGCATTTGTTTTTTTCCCCTGAGGTGTTTGCATCATCATCTGTCCAAATTTCCCCATGCTGTTTTATTTTTCTGTTTGCACAAAGGAGGCTGCAGTGGGGAAAACCAGGAGCGCACAGTTGGGGGAGGAGGGATACTCATTGCGGAGGAGTCTTTGAAACTCTGCTCTTTCTTCTGGCAAAGCTCGAGCTGAAATCCTGGCCTGTCTCTTAGCCCAGGTCCTTTACCCTCCAGGAGCAGTAGCTGGGGCTGCGACTGGGGACCCTGTGGAGACTGATGGGTCTGGGTAGCTTAGGGAGGAGCCAGGAGTCCCAGGTGATGAAAATTGAGCAGAAAGTGCTTGCCCTCTGAGTCTCCCTCCCTCCTCCCCCAGCGCTTCAGCATGGAGGGCATCTCCAACATCCTGCAGAGCGGCATCCGCCAGACTTTTGGCCCCTCAGGAACTGACAAGCAGGTACCACGCATCTCCTTGCTCCCAGTTTTCTTCTCAGACTCTTGCAACTTGGCCTCAACAATTGGGAGGGCGGGGAGATGGTGATTCCCTAGAATTATCTCCAAGCTCGGGTGCGGGTGAGGGAGAGGGGCTGTCCTAAGAATTTCCTCCACTCCCAGGAGGAACAGAAAGTGTCTTTATAAAGGCAAATAGTTTTTTGAGCTCTGATATCATAGGGCACGGATAAAACAAGACTCAGCACTACGCGTAGACCTCTGAGTTACGCTGTTTTAAGAACAGATTTTGGGGAGTTCCCATTGTGGCTCAGTGGTAGCAAACCCGACTAGGATCCATGAGGACATGGGTTCAACTCCGAGCTTCGCTCAGTGGGTTGAGGCTCGCACGTTGCTCTGAGCTGTGATGTAGGTCGCAGACATGGCTTAGATCTCATGTTTCTGTGGCTATGGCATAGGCCGGCAGCTGTAGCTCCGATTCGACCCCTAGCCTGGGAACCTCCATGAGCCTCAGGTGTGGCCCTGAAAAAAAAAAAAAAAAGAGAGCGAGAGAACAAACTTCATTAGAGGGGAATCCACTCCATGAACGATTCCATCCAAGAGATTCACTAAGTCCCCCACACTGGGCCACCAGCGAAGCCCGTCTCACCAAGACTGCCCTTTAGTTGCCCCACTGACTATAACCCACACCGCAGTTTCTTGTCTGGTTCCGTTTAGTCAATTACTTGTCTGAGGAGTAGCTTGCATTTCTGGCTGTTGGGAGCCTGCCCTGTGCTAAGCTCTGATGCTGGGCTCTCGGGCCATGCAAAAATGAGCGAGTCCTGGTGCTGCCCTCACGGAGCGCACCGTCTAATAGAGGCCGTGTGTCAACAAGACTGAGATTCTGCACAAAACTGTGCATGTCTTTGGCATATTTGTAGCTGAATCCTAAGTGTTCGAATTCTGGAACTTCGGCCTGAGAAGAGATTTTCAGAAGTTTAACCCAGTACCCTCGTTTCACAGCGGTGAGAACTAAAGCCCAGAGAGATTAGGCATTTCCCCAAGGCCACACCGCTAGTGGCAGGGGCAGGAATAAACAAACAAGACAGGCCAGGAATAAAACACAAGCCTCTCCGCTTTTAACTTAGCGCTCTTCTCGTTCGCGACCCCAGGCTCCCTCAGAACCTTCCAGGTCTCTCTGGCCAGTGTTCTGTGCCGTCCACCTGGACCCTAAAATGATTCTGTTGTAGGAGCAGCTCATCTCCAGCAGAGGGAGCAAACCCAAATCACAGACCCAGGGCGGGGTGGAGGTTTTCTCACCTGTCATTTTGACAAAAGAGAAACCATTCATTCTCAAATTACACTGCAGAGGATAAGAAAAATATAATCCCTCTGCCCGCTTAGAATATTCTCTGCTCTCAGCCTGAAGGAAAAAAAGCTCATCAGGATTCCTAAATAATCAAAAATTCCCTAGTGTCAGAAGAATATGTCAGTTGGAGTGGAGAGACTTTTTTCCTGGCTACTGCGGGAAAGTCTTACTTTTTTTTAAGGACCGCACCCACAGCGTGTGGAGGTTCCCAGGCTGGGAGTCAAATCGGACCTGCAGCTGCCGGCCTGCACCACAGCCACAGCACACCAGATCCGAACCAGGTCTGTGACCCACCCCACAGCTCACGGCCACGCCAGAGCCTTAACCCACGGAGCAAGGCCAGGGAATGAACCTGCATCCTCACGGATCCTAGTCAGATTCGTTTCCGCTGAGCCACAACGGGAACTCCGGGAAAGTCTTACTTTTAAAGAGACTTTTTCTAAAGATGGAAATAAGGTCCCGAGACAATGGTGGGCACGTTATATGGGCATTGTCGAGGACGTCACATTTGACGGACAGTGTTTCTTAGACAAAAATCACGATCCCCATATGCAAGTTGTCTTGTCAGCCGTGTCTCGGTCCCCTGGGGACCATGCTTTTGTCTCATGCGCTGCGTGCCCCGTGTGTCTCCTAGTATCTGAACACAGTCATCCCTTACGAGAAGAAGGCCTCGCCCCCGTCGGTGGAAGACCTCCAGATGCTGACCAACAGTGAGTTTCTCCCATCCTCGGCCAGACCGGCTGCTCATTTCTCTCCCTTCCGCCCCGTGGGCTGTACCCTTGGTGTCATCGAAAACGTGCCTAAGGTTGGAGCGGTTTCGATGGGTCGAAATGCGCTCCACACCGTTGCATCGTGTCGCGTGCATGGGGTACCGGGCTCTGCAGCGGCACCCAGATCTGCCTTGTCTGTTCCCAGCTCCTGTAAGGGAGGAGGCTGGGGTGGCTGGGGGGCCGCCGTGGTGTGCAGGGACTTTTTGTGGGTCACGCACAGTTCCCAAGGCTGGGCACTCTCTGCCTTGCCTGTTCTTCTGGAGACCGAAGTTGTCTTGTCAGAACTTGTGTCCCCAGAAGCAGGCAGCCCGGTCCATGGACTGGCTGTATTTTTGATGAGAAGCAAGGTTTCGGAGTTCCCATTGTGGCTCAGTGGTTAACAAATCTGACTAGGATCCATGAGGACGCAGGTTCAGTCCCTGGCCTCGCTCAGTGGGTTAAGGATCCAGCGTTGCCATGAGCTGTGGTGTTGGTTGCAGACCTGGCGCGGCCCTAAAAAGCAAAAAAAAAAAAAAAAAAAAAAGAGAGAGAGAAGCAAGGTTTCTTGGGTGGGGTAAGACTGAGTGGAGAGATCAGAGACTGGTTTTCCTTCCAGGCAATGACCGTCTCCTGTCCTGCACTTGGACTCTATTGTCAAGTAATATTAATACACATTGTGAGCTCTGGGAGAAAACAGCACATGATAAAGAGCCTTTTGTAGGCAAAATCTCTTTACATACGTCAAACACTACAACCCCCAAAGGGCCAGGGGCACATGATGTTAGCCATCAGTGTCAGCTTAATTCTTTTAGGAAGAGAAGAATCCTAGGCTGAGATGTGGGGATGGGCTCAGTGAATCAGGAGAACATCCGTCTCCCTGGCAACCGTGGGCTGTGGACTGCATTGAATGACACGCTAACCAGGCCGCCCAGCCCATTGCCACGCCGCCTCTGGGGACGGGGTCTGCCGCAGGGCTATTTGATGCCCTAGGGGATGGGAAGAAGAGCTTCATCTGTTTCACTGAGGGAGATAGGCCCAGTGCTAAAGGTGCCCAAATAGTTTCATTTTTCTAATTTTGGAAAGCTAAAGCAGGAGGTTCTGGTAAACAGAAATCTTGCCTACATCAGTGATACTGCGACCTTGAGAATCTGGAATTTTAAATTCAAAGTACATTGGCTTCCTCTTAACTCGTTTGAAGCTCCTTTATTTGCATAAATACGCACTAAGTTTTTTTTTTTTTTTTTTTTAAGGGAGCAGATAGAAATGAGCTGACATTTATCGGTGTTTGTGTTTTCACAAGGAGTAAGCGTTTGGAAAATAATTTGGACAAATTATGAAGGTTGATATATGAAGGTGGTGTTTCATGCTCTTTGAAAAAAAAAGGGAAATTTGCTGCAGAGGAGTTCCCGTCATGGCGCAGCAGAAACGAATCCGACTAGGAAACATGAAGTTGCGGGTTCGATCCCTGTCCTCGCGCAGTGGGTTAAGGATCCGGCTTGCCATGAGCTATGGTGTAGGTTGCAGATGTGGCTCAGATCCCACGTGGCTGTGGCTGTGGTGCAGGCCGGCAGCTGTAGCTCTGATTAGACCCCTAGCCTGGGAACTTCCACATGCCACGGGTGCAGCCCTAAAATGACAGAAGACAAAATAAATAAATAAATAAAATAAAATAAAATAAAATAAAATAAATTTACTGCAGAAACCTGTTCAGGAACTCAATGTAAAATCCTTTCATCTTAATCAGGAAACAGTGGGTTTGTTTATATTTTTCAAGTTCATTTAAACATTCAAAGCTAGAGTATACCCATCACATAGAATACTTTGGAAACAGAAAAGTGAACAAAGGAAAATAAATAACTTCTGGTTCCCTGCACTGTGGTATTTTTCAGCCATAGTATTTTATGCCTTTTCCATATAGTTGGGATTATACTGGCTATAAAATTTCATATCATGATTTTAGTCACATCAGTTAACATTTGGTTAACATTCTTTTTATGGCTCTCTCTTCTGTCGTATGGACATACCACATTATAATACTTTATTCTTTTTCAAAGAAAAAGCCGCCAACTTTCCTGAATACCAATTCTCCTGTAGGTTATGAAAGCTCTGTTTTTGGGCATACCCTTGTATGGGTTTGTGAACACTGTCTTCTCTTTGCCCCACTCCTGAGTCAAGGATGTAGGCCAAAGACCAGCTGGGGGGACTGGACAATTCATATACATTTTAGATTTTGGAGATCACCTTGGTCACATACTGACCGAGTGAAATTATTGTATTTTTACAGCTCTGTTTTCTTGGTGGGCAGCATTTAGTCTGCCCATGCTCAGGTATAAAGTATTTCCAGTCTATTACACCAATATTCATGTCAAAAAAATGCACAAGAAATGAAACAAAAGAAACCAATGCTTAGAGGGCCTTCGGTCCAGTTCATTTTCTGGACCCGGCCACGGAGTCATGCCACCTTCAGGCTCTGTTCCTTGCCCACTCCTGAGTTTTGGAGTCAAGCTTCATGACTCCGACTTGCAACTAGGCAGAGCAAGGACCTGGGAATGGACTGAGGATCCCTCCATTGTCACGACTGCCTCCTGATCCCAGCCTTTGGGGCCGGCCGATCTGTAGTGTTTTCACCGCTTGAAAAAATCATACGTGTTCATTGGAAAAAGCCGGACACTGTAGAGACACAAGGCAGAAAGGACCATCCCCTGGGGCCTCATACTCGGAGGTAACCACTTGTAACTGTTCCATGCACATTCTTCCAGATTTGTTCTGTGACTATTGGCATTTATTATTTATTCACTTAAAATTAATACACAAAGCTCTGCAGCCTTCTTTCTCCTTTGACAAGTATGTCTTGTACATATTGATCTCTCTCGTTTTTCATAAAGCTGTTAAGACTGCATGTATATCATATATACCATAAAGACATCTGGTAATAAAGTAATCTGTCATTGGATAAACCCCCATCCTCATTTTTTTATATTACAAACAAGGTCCAGATACTTTCTTAAAGGGTTTTCTACAAAGCTGACTTTCACAGCATGAATTATGAATATGGGAAAGTGCCACCTAGTTTAATAACAGAAAAAAATCTGTTTTTAAAACTTTTTTTGTTTTTTTAGGGCTAGCATATGTGGCATATGGAAGTTCCCTGGCTAGGGACTGAATCGGAGCTACAGCTGCCGGCCTACGCCACAGCCATTGCAATGCAGGATCCAAGCTAGATACTTAACCCACTGAATGAGGCCAGGGATCAAACCTGCAACCTCATGGTTACTAGTCAGGTTCATTACCGCTGAGCCACAATGGGAATGCCTCTGTTTCTAAAACTTGAAAAAGGAAGCCTTGGGCTATAGTAAGTTCTTTATTGTTTGCTTCATCAGTAAGTCATATCCCGTTTCAACAGTAAGTCTGGAGTTCCGTCGTGGCTCAGCGGTTAACGAACCCAACTAGCACCTATGAGGATGTGGGCTCGATCCCTGGCCTCGCTCAGTAGGTCCAAGATGAGTCCCAGATCCCACATTGCTGTGTCTCTGGTGTAGGCTGGCAGCTATAGCTTTGATTGAACCCCTAACCTGGGAACCTCCATATGCTGCAGGGACAGCCCTAAAAAGACAAACACACACACACACACACACACACACACACACACACCCAAGAAGTCTGTAAACTCCTTGAGGGTCATTAACACTTTTGCCTTTCTGCAAATTCTAGCACTGTGCTTAGCTTTGAGTAATTGAGTAGGGGAAAAATATGTATATATATATATATATTTTTTTTTTTTCTGCTTTTTAGGGCCACACCTATGGCATATGGGAGATCCCAGGCTAGAAGTTGAATCAGAGCTTACAGCTGCCAGCCTACACCACAGCCACAGCAAAGCCAGATCTGAGCTCACGTCAACGCTGGATCCTTTTACCCACTGAGCAAGGCCAGGGATAGAACCAGCATCCTTATGTTTACTAGTCAGGTTCATTACTGCTGAGCCACAGCGGGAACTCCTGAAAATAAATATTTGTTAAATTAAATTCCTTTGCCATTAGTGAACTGGAGATGAGAACTTTTCTGATAATGATATATGTTCATATGAATAGAATGTCTTTAAAGATAGATTTATCAATAATTCAGTGATATGACAGCTGTTACTAACATTTGGATTGCATCTGAAAGCTGATTCTTTTAAAACTTGCTTTATTTATTTATTTTGCTTTTTAGGACTGCATCTGTGGCATAAGGAAGTTCTCAGGCTAGGGGTCAAATCAGAGCTGCAGCTGCCAGCCTATGCCACAGCCACAGCAACACCAGATCCAAGTTGAATCTGTGACCTACACCACAGCTCACGGCAATGCCAGATCCTTAACCCACTGGGCAGGGCCAGGGATCGAACCTGTGTCCTCATGTATACTAGTCGGGTTTATAACCACTGACCCACGGTGGGAACTCCACTTTATTTATTTTCATAATTATTAAAGGTACATAGTTAGGGCGCTCCCTGGTGATCTAGCAGTTAAGGATCCTGTGTTGTTGCTGTGGCTTGAGTCACTGTGGCTCGCGTTCAGTCCCTGGCCTGGGAACTTCTGCATGCTGTGGGTGTGGCCAGAAAAGTGGAAATTATAGATGACCAAGAAATAAAAAATTTAAAAAGTAAAGGCCAAAGAGAAAATCGAGTCACCAGCAAGCCGCTCTGGCTCTCTTGGCAAGTTCTCCTTCATCAGCAGGTGGAATGCTGACTCTTCTGAGTTTTCTAGACTTTGCTCACTACTCGGCAAACATCTGCTGTCCTTGTTGCCTCTCTCACTCACGCGGGGTAGGTGGGTGGCTGGCCCTGGAAGAGCTCTGTACCCTGATGCATCTCGGCTCCTTTCTCTCCCCCTCCCAGTTCTCTTTGCCATGAAGGAAGATAATGAGAAGGTGCCCACTTTGCTGACGGACTACATTTTAAAAGGTAAGAGAGGCCCTGGCCATGGGACACAGAAGCGGCCTCGGGAGGCCCTCCCCCGGGACAGCTGCCCTCCCAGACTGTCCCCGCTGGTCTGGACCGGGCAGGGTCGGGAGACTCGGGGGACAAGTGTGAGGAGGCTGTTGCCTTTGGATGTTGCTAGGAGGCCTGAGGAGAAGATTCCATCACCCCCAAGTCACCAGAGTGACTCCACGCAAAGAGCAGCCGAACCAACAAAAGACTTATTGTCCAAGTTCTGTGAAGCTTGGTCTGCTCAGTTGGCAAAAACAAAGCCTGGGGATACGTTTAACAGTTTCAGCTACTTGAAAGGCAGCGAACTAGAGTCACGATTACTTCCACGCTCCCCTAACTATTTCTTTGTTTCATCTTTCCCTCTGGAAACTTCTAACGGATATAAAAGTGCAGTGAGTGTGCAATAGTGAGCTCTCCTGACCACAGCATTTGGCACTAACTCATGGCTGATCTACCGTCGTTTATATCCCTACCAAACCTCTCACCTCCGTATTATCTTGAAGCAAAGACTGAACATTAGCTATTTTTTCATTCATAAATATTTCAATGTGCATTTCTTAAACACAAGGACTATTTCAAAAAACAATCCCAATTTCATGATCACAACTAGCAAAATTAAAATTTAAAAAATATCTTCGGAGTGCCCGTCGTGGCTCAGTGGTTAACGAATCCGACTAGGAACCATGAGGTTGCGGGTTTCATCCCTGGCCTCGCCCAGTGGGTTAAGGATCCGGCGTTGCCGTGAGCTGTGGTGTAGGTCGCAGACGCGGCTCGGATCCCGCGTTGCTATGGCTGTGGTGTAGGCCGGTGGCCACAGCTCCAATTGGACCCCTAGCCTGGGAACCTCCACATGCCGTGGGTGTGGCCCTGGAAAAGACAAAAAGACAAAAAAAAAAAAAAAGCTTCGACTATTCAACCAGTGTTCAGATTTCCCTATAAAATTTTTTTTGTTTGTTTGAATCGGGATCCAAAGAAGGTCCATGCATTGCAGTTGCGTAATATAGCTCTTAAGGCTCTTATTTATTTGTGCTGATTGAAGTATAGCTGAGATACAGTGTTGTGCTAGTTTCAGGTCACAGCAAAGTGGTTCAGTTTTATGCATATTCTTTTCTGGATTCTTTTCCATTATGGAAATATTATAAGATATTGTCTCTTTCAATATATGAAGGTCCACCTTTCCTTCCTCTCTCTTATTCTTTGAATTTTATTTCTTACGGAAACCAGGTTGCTTGCCCCATAGCGTTTCCTCATTCTAGCTTTTGCCGGGTTTAATTTAAAATGTTCTTCCACCTTTGGTTTTTCCCTGTTGCCCGCAGAGCTAGAAGCTTGATCAGATTCAGAATGCCATGCCAGACCAGAGCGGGCAGGGCCAGAGAACTCAGTGGACAATCATTCACCAATCATTTGATAAGCGTTACGTTATCGGGGACTGTCAGCTTCCAGTGAGAGACACCCACCATCTAGTTGTCTTCCTCTGGAGGTGTTAATATCTGTATTTGTCTGCTTAGGCTGCTAAAACAGAAGACCACTGGGTGGCTTAAACAACAGAAATATATCTCAGAATTCTGGAGAGCAGCAGTTCGTGACCAAGGGGCAGTGACTTCAGTTTCCAGTGAGGGCTCTCTTCCTGGCTTGTAAACAGCCACCTTCTTGCTATGTCCTCTGTCCTCACATGGTCTTTCTTCTGTGTGACTGTAAGGAGAGAACACCAGAACGTTCTGGTGCTCCTTACAAGGACACAGCTCCTACCGGATGAGAGCACCACTCATACGGCCCATCGAACCCACTTTCTCAGAGGCTCCATCTCCAAGTACAGCTGCACTAGGGGTTAAGGCTTCAGCATGAATTCTGCAGGGTTGGGAGTGGAGAGGGACGCAAACATTGACTCTCTAACAGGATCCACTGATGCTCATTCATTGTCAGATCCTTTTTCTCCCTTAGGTTTTTCTCCACGTGCACAGACAACTTTGGGTACAGTTTGAGGACCTCAGTTTGGAACCTCTGAATTGTATTTTGTCCATAAGGATCAGAGAAATTAATCTTAAATTTCTGCAGGATGGATTTAGGCCAGACCTGGGGAAGAACTTCTGACTCTCATAGGTTTTTAAAGAGCAGCAGATTTCTCCGAGGAGGTTTGTAGAAATGGGTTCTGGATGTCTGGGAGCCTGAGCGCTAGACTTTACTGCTCATGATCCACTGAAATGTCAGCGAATTTATAAAACTAGTTAACATTTACTGAGCACTTTTTATTTGCCTCTGAGAAGCCTTGTGGGGTAGGCAGGGGCACAGTCTACTGTCTACATGGAGAAACAAACACAGGTAGGTAGGAAAAGTTATTTCCGGAAGGTCATAGAATTAGTAACAGTCAGACCCAGGATTTGAACCCAGGCAGATGAGTGTCAGAGACCACACCCTTCGTCAATACACTGAACAACCACCTAACATAGTCTCCTCCTCCTTCGGGAGGGAAGACACGTGATTGTCATCGTTCGCTGGTTCTAAGGGGCAGTTCTCTGTGCTGGGGACACTGGCGAGAGGCTGGCAGGTTGCTCCCGGGCCTGGCCACCCTGGGCTGGCAGCTCCGGCCCCACACTGGCTCTGACCTATCTTCTCTCCTCTTCTCTTTCCAGTGCTCTGTCCTACCTAACCTTGCCCTTGGGAGCAGCCTTGCTGTGGAGGTCACTGAGCAAGAGCCATCCCACCACAGGGACTGCATGACACCACGTAGCCTCCGACGTGTATTTAAACGTGTATAGCTTAACCCGGATTAAAATGAGCAAACGCGCGGGGTCCTTTGCTGTTGGCTTCTAGTCCTAGTAACCATTGGATGCATGACCGACGGGCAGGGCCGGTGTGGCTGCCTCCTCCCGCCTGTGTTGGAGGGTGGCACATGCTGTCGCCACTCATGATGTATTCCGGCTCCAGCCCGCAAACCCAGCTTACACCCGAAGACTAATTTTGAAATAAACCTTCATTTAATTAATATTTTTCATGTGCTTCAGAGTGTGGTATCCCTTGGCCCTCTTGCACAAACCTCTAGAGAAAGGATGTGGGGCTGCCTTCCTGCCGTTTGTGGCCTGTGGCAGCCAACGCTGTGTCTAGGGACCAGTGGGGACTTGCCCTGCTGTGGGTCATGGTGGTGGCTGTCCGCAGACTCCTAAGAGCTTGCTGCCTGGCGGCTTTAAAGGGAGCTACAGAGTGGGTTAGTTTAGAGAGGAGATCGTGCGGTGAGCAGACACGAAGTGAGGCTCAGTGGGGAACCGGACGGCCGTGGAGCTCCTGTTTGGATGCCCAGGGTGCTTCCTGCAGGCCCGAGGGCATCAGCTCTGCTGGGCTCTGCCAGCCTGGGTGATGGCGGCTGCTTTCCCCACTGCCCCCACCGACCCCTGGTACCCCCTGACCCTGGGTGCCCTTCCTATCACCCCTGCAGGCCTCGGCTCCTCCCTGCAGGCTCCGGCATCAGTGGCAGGCAGCTGCCAGCCTTGATGGACCAACAGATGAAAGCTGTGGTTGTATCCGGAGGGGACTCAACTTCACCACCACCTGAAACCTCCTGGCTTCCATCTTCTGGCTTGAATGTTATAGACTCTGCAGAATCTCACAGTCCTGTCTTGAAACAAAACCTTTTTTTTTTTTGAAGTCATACCTGGGGCATATGGAAGTCCTAGGCTAAGGGCTGAATTGGAGCTGCAACTCTGGTTTAGGCCACAGCCATGTCAACATCAGATCCGAGCCACGTCTTTGACCTGTGCCTCAGCTTGCGGCAACACTAGCTCCTTAATCCACTGAGAGAGGCCAGGGATCGGACCCACCTCCTTGTAGATACTAGTCGGGTTCTTAACCCACTGAGCCACAATGGGAATCCCTTGAAACAAAACTGTTTATCAGGTATTTGCTATGTGCCTGCCATAGGCTTTATCACCCCTACATGTCTCAGCAACCTGCGAAGGTAGTGGCATTACCCTGAGAGACAGCTGAGACCAAGAAGCAGAGACGTTCCCAGTGGTGGAGGCAGACTGGCTCTTGGCCTCTGCTCCAGCTAGACCTCTACCCCTCCCGGGAGCTTGGTGTTTCTACACCACACAGAAAGCCATGCCTTGTCACACGGGCAACTCCACAGCAGGCCTCAGATGGGTGCAGGTGCCAATGGAAGGCATCCTTGGTGCCCTGCCTCTCTCTCCCTGGGCCTTTTTCTAGCCATCTTCCCGGAGGTGAGGGGGACTCAGCCCAACGGAGAAACCAAGCCAGTGCCTGCAGCTCCGGTCAGGCGTCCATACAGAGCAGGACTTGTGCATAAACAGAGCTCCGGCTGCTACAGGAAGATGGAAGGAAGCACCCCGAGGTCGCCGTGCAAGTCCTCAGAGGTCAGCAGAGGGACCCAAGTACCAGAGCTTTGACAAAGGGAACAACTGCAGCCCTGCGTTCACTGGTGCTATGGCCATGGGGCAATGGGCCACTGGCGGGGCGAGAGGCTCTCAGCACGATGCACACTTAGCCCATTACGGGGAAGCGGTGACTCCCCAAGAGCTGTCCTTCCTGCCCTGGGTTTGACAGATCTGGGTCAGCCGCTCCTTTCCCCCAGTTTACCCTGCCAGCAGGTGTCTGAAGCAGCAGAGACAAGCTAATCAAAGCTGCTGGCAGTTAAAAATAAATCTCAAGTGGCAAGGGGACGCTCCCATCTCGGAGGTGAGTCTAGGAGGAGGGAGGGTGGGAGCAACGGCTGCTGTTTCTCTCATTTTGTCTAAGGTCCCTTAATGGAGGTGTGTCCCCATCCTTTAAAGGCCTCCGTGTGGGTTTTCTAAGCCTAATCCGGTCTGGTCTTGGTAAGGAAATGCCACTATAGGCCCTGGCAGCGGCCTCTGTGCAGAGCCTTTGTGCAAAGGCTCCTTTAGGGACAAGCTCTTGTCCAAATGGAATGTCCCCACCTTCTCTATCCTTGCCTCTCTGTTTCAGGACGGAAGGCAGAGGTGGTATCTCAGAAAGAAAACCCAAAGGGAAGGGTGTTGGTACACTAAGTTTTATGAGATACACTGGATTATTATTATTATTATTTTGTCTTTTTAGGGCTGCACTTGTGGCATATGAAAGTTCCCAGACGAGGTCAAATCGGAGCTGCGGCTACCAGCCTACATCACAGCCACAGCAGCGCCAGATCTGAGCCGCGCCTGCGACCTACACTGTAGCTCACGGCAACGCCAGATCCTTAGTCCACTAAGTGAGGCCAGGGATCGAACCCTTGATCTCATGGATACTAGTCGGGTTCGTTACTGCTGAGCCATGACAGGAACTCCAGATACACTGGATTTTTAGGATGAAATAAACCCTTGGCATGTTCACTGGAATGAGAGCTACAGTGTAACTATCTTCAGTTACTGGGTGGGGAGGAGATGGCGACCGTTGTGGTCCTGGCGGTGTCTTAGGATGAATGAAGAACCAGGTCCTAACGGATGTGGGTGAGTCCTCTCCATGCGTGTGTTTTGAGCACAGTGTTCTAGGGGCTCCCCACACCGTCCAGTCACAGGGAGCTCTTGGGGTCTCAGCAAAGGCCGAGAGCAGGGTGTACCCCGGGACCCGGCCCTTCACAGGCAGAAGCATGAACTGGGAGGGGCAGCCTTGTTTCCAAGGAAGCTGGGAGCGGCGACTCCCACCCGGGCCAGCCTCCGTGATTAGCATGCGTGGAGGAGACAGTAATTAGATGCTGCTCTTGGAGACGGACGCTCCGTTCTTGATGGCACCTGATTATTTATTTCCTTGGGTGGATAGAAGAAGTGTCCTTAAGATTTCTGTCTGAGCCTGAGCTCGGCTCTCCTCCTCCCTTCACGAGAGGGGACACAGAGGCCACTCTGCTGACCAGGAAGGTGCTTGGCTTCATATTAATGGCTTTCTTTTAAAAGAACAATGAGCCACCTTAGCCCATAGCCCAGCAGCTCCACACACCGCCCAAGCCCTCATGCATATTCATCCTGCTTCAAAGAGCACAGCATGGAATATGCAAATTGGCCAGGCAGGCGCTGGTTGGCATTTTGATAATAGCTTTGTCTGAAAAACCCCAGAGACATGCACACACACATTTAGTTCCCTCTTTCTCTCTGTCCCTCCCTTTCCTTCCTCTATCCTCTGTCTCTCTTCATTCTCTCTTCCACTCCCCACCTGCCCGAGAACAAGAAAATGAATCACACAACCAGAGAAGCCAGTGAGTGAAAGGCCAGGTGTCTGCATTCAATCCCAGTGTATTTCTACTTTTCTCTCCTCTCCTCCTGGAACAGAATCATTTTGCTTTTCCAGATCTGACAGTGCCCTGGGCCCCGGGCCTGCCCTCTGCTCTCAGTGGCCTCCACTACTTTGTCTGGGACCCATTCTGGGCTTTCTCTCCCAGAGATAAGCTTCCTTTGTCCTTCCATCGTTCAACCTGGTTTTACTCTTAGCAGTCAAGACTAAAAAAATCCAAGAACCTGGCCTTGCCCTCTTTCGGAGTTCCCAGTGCGGCTCAGCAGGTTTAGAATCCTCACTCCTCGGGACAGCCCCACCTCTGCTGAGGAAGCTGAGACTGACATCTCAGTCCAGGATATAGGTTCGATCCCTGGCCTCTCTCAGTGGATTAAGGATCTGGCGTGGCTGTGACTGTGGTGTAGCTGCAGCTCCAATTCAACCCTTAGCCTCGGAACTTCCATATGCCCTGAGTGCAGCCCCAAAAAGACGAAACAAAAAACAAAAAAAACAAAATGCACCCTTGGACAGTCTGGTCTAGCAGATTGAGGAGGAAGTGACCTCCAAAGGTGCTGGGTGATTTTATTTTATTATTTTATTTAAATTTTTTTTCTTGTTTTTTAGGGCCACACGCGGCTTATGGAGGTTCCCAGGTTAGGGCCTGAATCGGAGCTGTAGCCACCGGCCTACACCACAGCCACTGCAACGGGGGATCTGAGCCAAGTCTGCAAACTACACCACAGCTCAGGGCAATGCTGGATCTCCAGCCCACTGAGTGAGGCCAAGGATCAAACCTGCAACTTAATGGTTACTAGTCGTTTCTGCTGAGTCACAAGGGGAATTCCTGCTGGGTGATTTTAAAGGGCCGCCAGCTGAGAACTCCCTGGGGTTGGGGCTGGGGGAGAGACAGACGAATCTGCCACTGGGCCCGGAGGTGCTGGAGGATTTCATTAGTAGGTTATCACCTCCTTCTCAAATATGAGCCCTTGTGGATACACGGTGTCAAAAAAGCATCAGGAAACGTGCAGCAGACGGGCTGCCGGGAGCCTGTACTGATATGTCAGCCTCAGCTTCCTCAGCAGAGGTGGGGCTGTCTGGAGGAGCTGGGGACCTGCTGCTCTCGTCACAGGACTCGAGTTTCACAGAAGCTCAGGTGAAGGACATAGCGACATAGCGACATATGAGGACATAGCGACCATCCCTTCTCATCCCGGGCTGTGCAGGTGAGTACGTTAATTTAGATGGTCCCTGTGTGTGAGGGGACATATTGGCAGAATCTGGGCCAAATCCGGGGAACCCAGAGATCTTCCTTCTCCTGCCAAGGAGTCAGGAGAGGCCCGCAGGCAGGCAGGGCTGGCCTGAAATGAGTTTGCTGTAATATAAATGTTGCAAGACCACGGGGGGGGACAACCACCCAGAAATTCATGAAAGAACAGGTGGATGTGAGAGCTGCACATCCAAAGTGAGTTCTCTGGATAATGCTTGGGTGTAATAAGACAAAAAAAAAAAATCTGAAAATGAAAAGGTATAATGAGATATACACAACTGAAGGGAATTGTCTTAAATGGCTGATTGTAATGAGATGTACATAAATTCTAAGGCTTGTAATGAAATGAAAAAAATTTTGCCTGATAATGCTGGGTGTAATGTCTACGCCTGAAAAAAGTCGTCTCAGTGCACTGAGTGTAATGAGATGCACATAATTTTAAGGAGTGTAATGAGATGAAAAATAAATCAAACCCTTGTCTTAAAACGAAAGAGGTGCCAAGATGCACACACCTGAAGGGCATTGTCCTAAATGCGTTTGGTTTAATGAGATGCGTTTAATTTGCAAAGAGGCTAAATTAGATGGGCCCACGGACAGGCTGAGAAATGCAAAAGTATAAGGTACACTTGAAAGGGGTATAATCAAGCCCGCCTGGTCTGTGGGATGGAAATAAGAGGCCACCGTAGAAATGCGTGGAGTAGGGAGCCGTCGGCTCGCTCTCTGCCAGGCCTCTCTGACCCTTGGCTGGGACGCTTGGTGAGGTTGAATTATCCTCCGTCCGCCCTATGATGCCAGGCACACAGTAGGCACATGTGGAAGCCCCTTGAATGATAACTGGCTCAGGGGGTTGTAGTGTATTTAGCAAAACGAAGTTAAAGGGAACAGCTATAAAATGAGGAACTTTTAAAAGGCAACAGAAAGCTATTTTCTGAGAGCAATGTTTCTCAAAGTTTTCAGGCAGCTTGTCTTGGAATCTGGGAAAAAGCTGGTTGTGAGGCCTAAACTGCATATGTAACAAGAAACCAGGAGTTCCCGTCATGGCGCAGCAGAAACGAAACTGACTAGAAACCATGAGGTTGTCGGTTCGGTCCCTGGCATCGCTCAGTGGGTTAAGCAGAAACAAAACTGACTAGAAACCATGAGGTTGTCGGTTCGATCCCTTCCCTGGCATCGCTCAGTGGGTTAATGCTACGGCGTTACTGTGAGCTGTGGTGTAGGTTGCAGACGTGGCTCGGATCTGGTGTGGCTGTGGCATAGGCCGGCAGCAAAGCTCCAATTAGACTCCTAGCCTGGGAACCTCCATATGCTGTGGGTGCAGCCCTAAAAAAAAAAAAGACAAAAAGCCAAAAAAAAGAAACCTTTAAGAGTTCCCGCTGTGGCACAAGCTGTGGGGTTAACAACCCCTCTGTGGGTTAAGAATCTGACTGCAGCGGCTAAAGTTGTTGTGGAGGTGTGGGTTCGATCCCTGGCCTGGCCCAGTAGGTGAAAGGATCAGGTGTTGCTGCAGCTATGGCATAGGTGGCAACTGTAGCTCATATTTAATCCCTGGCCTGGGAACTTCTGTGTGCCCCAGGTGTTGCGTAAAAAGCAAAGTGAGGGGAATTTCCCTTGTGGCTCAGGGGAAACAAATCTGACTAGCATCCATGAGGATGCAGGTTCGAGCCCTGGCCTTGCTCAGTGGGTTAAGGATCCAGCATTGCTGTGAGCTGTGGGTCAGGCCAGCAGCTGTAGCTCTGATTCGACTCCTAGCCTGGGAACTTCCATATGCCCTAAAAAGACCAAAAGCCCAGAGCTCGGCAGTAACGAACCCCACTAGTATCCATGAGGATGCGGGTTGCAAAGTGGGTTAAGGATCTGGCGTTGCTGTGACCTGTGGTGTAGGTTGTAGATGTGGCTGGGATCCTGCGTTGCTGTGGCTGTGGCCGGCAGCTATAGCTCTGATTCAGGTCCTAGGCCAGGAACCTCCATATGCTGCACACGCGACCCTAAAAAGCAGAAAAGCAAGGAAGGAAAGAAAGGAATAAAAGAAAACCTTCAGGCTGAAAGTAACAGGAAAGCTTGCCTCACTCAGCGGGGAGATGAGCTGCCTCTAAATTTCTTCCACCCCAAGGAATGCAGTGCTGAACTCTGGGGTTCAAAGGGTAGGCTCCCCTCTGGACTCAGCTCCTAGATTCAGTGTGGCAGTCAAGACTGCCTCTCCTTCCCCGATTCCTGGGGCTTTTCACCTGAGTGCAGGGTGAGGTGGGTGTGGAGGGTTGGGGAGAGCATGTTCTGAGCTCCTTGCTGTGACGGCGGGCTGCCAGGAGAGGGCAGTGCAGAGCCTCCTGTCGTCCCTCTTAGTCTCAGGGAGAGACACACGTGCGGTGTGTGTGCCCAACTCCGCCGTCTTCCTCCCCAGGCAGGTAAACTGAGGACACCCAGAAACCCCTCTTCCTTGGTCCCTTTCATGGGTAGTCGGGCCAACAAGGAGTATGCTGAGACCTCCAAATTTTCTCTGGTCCAGGGTCCCCCAAACCCTCAGCCACAGAAAAAGTTAATTGCGCACCACACTTATGGTAGGTAATAAGGTTTACTGAAAACTCGGCCACATTCAGTACTGGTTTGGTGGATACATCAGAAGAGGTTGCATAACATTAGGCAGGTGGAGGGGGCTGGGAGGAGGACGTGTGGGCACGTGTGTGCAGGTGTGCCTGTGCTGGGGTGGGATGCCTGTCCAAAGTGATAAGTGGAAGTGTGTGTGTGTGAGTGTGCAAGAAAAATGAACCAGAACAGGAAATGTATCTTATCCCACTGCACATTGCAAAAGTCTCACGCCAGAAAAGCTAGACTTTCCTCTACTTATGGCATCAAAAGGGAGTAAAAAATGATTGGATCACCCAGATTATAAATAAGGTTATCTGTTTCTCAAAAATCCCTATTAAAACATTAAATATCAGCTCTTTTGGGAAAGAAATACATTCATTTCAGGGAGACCTTGGGCAAGCCACCATCCTTTTGCTCTACCTTGGAGGGCCCTGGGGTGGGGGCGGGGGCGCCTCGGGTTGAGCCAGGCAGCCGCTAACATCCCGCCACTGATGGTCATGGTCGACGCACAGCTGACAAGTGAGGCTGCAAGTCCGTTCAGTTCGGCTCAGTGGAAAACGCGCGTGATCAGTCCCGGCACTCACAGCCATGGGGGTGGGGGGGACGGGAGGACGGAGTGCCAACCCCGGGGGCCCGGCTGGGGTGCGGGGGCGTGTGTGAGGGCGGACGATGGCGAGGCTCCTGCTCCTCGTGGAGCCCCAGTTCCTCCAGTGCTGTGAAAATGATGGTGCAGGACAGTGAGGTGGGGGGCGGAGGGGGGCACCCCTTGGCATCTGGGTGCCCCTTTTCTGGGCCTCCCCCACGCTTTGGATATTGACGGGAAGAGGATGTAGCACCTTCTCCAACCCCTGGCTTCCCACTGGGCTGGATGCTTCTTTCCAAAGTTTCTTCTGCCCTCTCTGAGGGAGAGTGTGAAGACGAGAGGATGAAGGCTGGTGGAGCCAGCCCGGGAGCAGGCGGACAGTAGTGAGGGACCGGAGGGGTGGGCGGATTCCAGGCTAACTTGGCTCTACCCCCTGTGACGCCTGTGGAGGGGGCGGAAGGACCGAGGAGCTCCATCCGAGGGCTGGAACTTCCGGGATGAGACACTGTTGTCCTGTTGGTACAGGAGCTGAGTTCTGTGGCCACCTAGGGATGGCTGTGATCCCCAAAGTCACTCTGACGTGACTCCTAGCCCAGGTTCTGCCATCTCCTTGGGTCCTGGAGCCAACCCAGGTGAAGGGATTCCTCTTGGCCTCCTATAATTTGAGCCATCAGCTTAGCGTTCGTTTCCAGGAGAGAGAGAGAGAAGGCGGCGCGGGGGCACCCACCCCTCTCTCTCAAGTCCACGGTTGCCTGTGCCCACAGACAGGGCCTTGGAGGACTGAGTGGGGCCCTACCGGATCCAGGACCCACCCCGATCTGCAAGGTGTGACGCCTCGTGTCCTCCCCCTTCTCAGGCCGCGGGTCACGTGTTCAGGCTCCCTCCTGCCCTTGAATGTCTCTCAGAGGATCTGAGAACCCCCTGGAGGTGGAACCCAGACCCTCTTTGTCTCTCCCTTTCCTCCTAATTCTGCTCCCTGGCAAAGGCTCGCTCTGAGCAGCACTGATCCACCGCACAGTGCAGGAGGGGGGTGGGGGAGGGGACCGTGGTGTGATCTGTCCTCAGCGATTCGGTGAGTCCAGGTCTCACTCCTGCCTTTCAGTTCAGGCTGTTTGATGGGCCCCAGCAAACGGAGGCCTCTTCAGTTCCAGGGAAGCGGGGCTGGGGTACTCGCTGAAGCCTGGTGGTTGGGAAGGAGCAGGTGTTTCCTTTGCATTTCTTCCAGCTACTGATTTGGGGAAGCCAGGGCCCAACTTCCCCAGTGCTGCCTGCCCGTGTCCCCTTCCCCCCCACCCCGAAGCCCTCCTGACCACACTCCTCTCCTGCTCGGTGATCAGTGCCATCTGGGCTGCCCGACTACTCTAGGGAGTCACTGTGTTCCAAGCCCAGGTCGCTGACATTCGTCGTCTGCAGCTCGTCAGCTTCCTCCTCCAACTCCTCTTCCTCCTCCTCTTCCATCTCATCCTCATCCTCTTCTTCTGTCCCGTCCAATGAGTCATCGTGTGCGGCCATCATAGCCTGCTGCATGGCCATGGTGGCATTGTCTGAGGACAGGGACTGCAGGTTGTCCAAGCTGATGGAACCTACGTGAGAGAGGAAGGCAAGGGTCAGGCCCAGGAAACCCAGTGCTGGGCCGAGTTAGATGGGGTGGTGAGGTCCTAAGCTGGACAGTTCCCTGGTGTCAAGTCTCCCAGTCAGCTACTCCCTGCCCCGGCCCAAGCAGTGGCACTCCCAGGTACCACAGCAGGAGCATCTTCTATGTAAGTATGTCAAACACTGTGGACTCTTGAAGAACTCTGTAAGTAGATTTTATCGTCCCCATTCTAAAGAGGAGGAAACAGACTCGAGTCATTAGCTCAAGGTGACCCAGCCAGGCCCGATACGGCGGGGATTCTGTCCTCTGGTTGGTCGAGCTCACAATCTCTTGATTCCTACTGTACCTCTGAAGACCACTGCCCACCGCACAGGAGCTGGTACACAGCCGATTACACGCACGTGGACACCTCCACTCTGCTGCCCACACAGAGCCAGCTGTACACGCCAAGCTATAAAATGTCGCGCTCATTGAATTATTCATTGTGCACCAGGAGACCGGCAATTAGAAAAGTGTATATGCAGGGTGTGATGGAGAAGCTGGGAAAACAAAGCTCTTCCTGGCCTCCGTTCACAAGCCAGCTGCCTGCTCGGTATTTATAGATGGCCCTGGCTCTTGGGGAACTGCACAAGCACGGATGGCTCTTGGGGTGGGTGTGGGAATGAGGGGGGGCCCTGCTAAGCAGCCATCGACTCAGATGACCGCCGGCTGACCCCCACGCATCGCTGGCAGACGGCTTTCGGCTTGTTAAAGTACCTGCACACGTCCTCCTTTCGGGCTTGCGTCCGTCCTGTGGTGGGGTCGGGCGGGGATAACTCCCCCGCCGGCAGAGCCGACACGCAGGCCAGGAGACGATCCGCCCTTGCTCTGTGCCCAGCCTAACCTGCAGGAGCTCCAGGGCCCCCTCCCAGCCGGCCCCCGGCCACAGTGCACTCAGCTCCAGTCCTTACCGTCGGGGTTTGTCCCTGGGGCCCCACCCTGCTGCTGCAGCACCCCTGCAGCGATGGAGTTAGGCCAGAATCTTTGGGTGGGCCGGTGCTGCGACTTGATTTTCTTGGCTTTAGGGGCAGGGTCGGGGTTGCTGGCATCGAGCATGGGCTGTAGGATGCGCCTCCGGGCGTTGATGAACCTGCTCAGGGGTGAGAAGGGGACCGGTAGTCACCAGTGGGGGAGGGGGCGCGTGCGTGTGTGTGCAGAGAGCGCCGAGCTGCTTCCAGACTCCCAGCAGCCGTTCTTGTATGGGGAACGGACTGGGGGCTGGTCTAGGCTATGAAAGCGCAGCTGTGAAGAGCCCAGGCACTGAGGGGCTCGTGAAGTCACCGGGCGCTTGGTGACCACAGACCAGTGGGGGACGAATGCTGAGGAGGCTCAGGCATCGGTGCTCTGGATGCGTCAGGACTGAACAGAGAAGGGAAGAGCCCCCTTAACCGAAGCCACTAATCTCTGACCTCTCTCCAGGGCCAAGGGTCTGCTCCCATCCAGCCAGAACCTGCCCTCTGAGGTTTCTGTGACAGCCAGCCAGCCACAGAGGAGAGGGTGGGTGTCCCTGTGGGGTCAGAACCGCAAACTCCTCCCCCACTTCACACTCCCAGCTCTGCAGGAGGCTTTGGTTTGAGCTTCACACGCGGTGGCGAGTAGACCAGATGAGCACTGGCGGCCCCTGGGATGCAGGCTTTCCTGTGTGTCTGCAGTGCAGGTGGGGCTGGCTTTTCTAGTCGGCAAGAAGCTTCCAGTGGCTTCTGACCCAGGTTCCCAGCAGAGGGCGCAGGGAAGCCGCAGATGAAGCTACAGGCGCCGGATTCTGGCTTTCAGCTTCTAGGCCAGACGCCAGGGCTGGCCTGGTGTCTGCGCTGAGCCTGAGGCCCAGCTGTGCACTCTAGCCTCTTTCCCCTGCTGCACCTTCCCCGCCCAGCAGGCGGCCCGGGGTCCGAGAGCCTCTGCGCATGTGATGCCAACTCACCAGTTATTCACTTGCAGGAGGGTGAGGTTTGTCTGGGCCGCGATCTGCCTCTTCTCATCCTCCGTGGGGTAGGGGTGCTGAAACGAGAGGTGGAGGGCTGCTGAGGGTTGGGTGGTGACCTGGCTCCTACAGACCATGCCCAAGACATGGCCACCATCCTGGACCAGGTAGCCTCAGTGGTTTAAAAGCCCAAACAGGGGAAAGTGTAATGTTTGTTCCCCAGACAGAATGGGCCCAAAGCTTGGAGGGAGACTGCTCGGGGCCTGTGAAGGGCCACCGGCCCTCGGCTCATCTCCCTTATGACGAGGGACCATGTGGTTTCCAAGAATTGGTACAGTTCAGTATTGATCACTTCCAAGGCACTTTCACAACCTCGCTTGGCCTGCACAGCCGCCCCCGAGCAGGCAGGTCAGGCAACATCTGTACTAGGATTTACAATGGCCTCAAAAGCCCGTGGGACTCTCAGAAGGTAGTAACGGGGGTGAAGGAATCCATTTAATTTGAACTGACATTTACTGAATATCTACTCTGTGTCCAGATTTACACAGGCATCCTAGGAGACAGAAGATAAATATAATGATAACTACGACTTGCATGACACTTTATAGCCTATGAAATGCTTTCATGCACTTAATTTCACTTAATAAAGCATATCACTAAAACTCTGCAAGAGGCAGCTTAGATGCTGTTATTCCCACTTTACAGATGAAGAGACTGAATGACTCTTTCCACTGTCCCCCAGATGGTGGTGTCAGCTAGAAACCCAGTTCTTTTTTTTCCCCATTACTTAATGAATTTTATTACAATTCATTATAATAGGTGTACAAAATCATTAGGTGTACAAAAATCATTAGAACCAAATTTTATAGCCTTTCCATCCCAAACCCTCAGTGCATCTCCTCCCATCCTGCAACTTGTCTCATCTGGAAACTATAAGTTTTCCAAAGTCTGTGAGTCAGTATCTCTTCGGAAAGGAAGTTCATTGTGTCCTTTTTTTAGTTTCCACGTGTAAGTGGTAGCATTTGATGTTGGTGTCTGATTGGTTTCATTTCTCATGACAATTTCTAGGTCCATCCATGTTGCTATAAATGTTGTTATTTAGTTCCTTTGTAATATTCCATTGTATATATGTACCACATCTTCCCTAGCCACTCCTCTGTTGATGGGCATTAGGTTGTTTCCATGACTTGGCTATTGTATAGAGTGCTGCAATGAACACTGGAGTACATGTGTCTTTTCGAGTCATGGTTTTCTCTGGATAGATGCCCAGGAGTGGGATTGCTGGATCAAATGGTAATTCTATTTTTAGTTTTCTAAGGAATCTCCATACTGTTTTCCATAGTGTTTGCACAATCTGCATTCCCACCAACAGTGTAACAAGGTTCCTTTTTCTCCACACCCTCTGCAGCACTTATTGTTTGTAGACTTTTTGATGATGGCCATTCTGGCTGTTGTAAGGTGGTACCTGATAGTGGTTTTGATTTGCATTTCTCTAATAAAGAGTGATGTTGAACATCTTTTCATGTGTTTTTGGGCCATCTGTATGTCTTCTTTGGAGAATTGTCTGTTTAGATCTTCTGCCCATTTTTTGATGGGGTTGTTTGTTTTTTTGGTATTGAGCTGTAGGAGGTGTTTGTCAATTTTGGAGATTAGTCCCTTGTCAGTCGATTTATTTGCAAATATTTTCTCCCATTCTGTGGATTGTCTTTTCATTTTGTTTAGGGTTTCCTTTGCTGTACAGAAACTTTTAAGTTTAATTAAATCCCATTTGTTTATTTGTCTTTTTATTGTCATTATTCTGACAGGTGGCTCTGAGAAGATGTTGTTGTCATTTATGTTGGAGAGTGTTTGGCCTATGTTTTCCTCTAAGAGTTTTATAGTATCTGGTCTTGTGCCTAGGTCTTTAATCCATTTTGAATTTATCTTTGTGCATGGTGTTAGGAAGTGTCTAATTTCATTTTTTTTTTTTTTTTTTACATGTGGCTGTCCAGTTTTCCCAGCACCACTTATTGAACAGGCTGTCTTTTCTCCATTGTATATTCTTGCCTCCTTTGTCATAGATTAGTTGACTATAGGTGCGTGGGTTTAATTCTGGGCTTTCTATCCTGTTCCATTGATCTATATTTCTGTCTTTGTGCCAGTACCATATGGTTTTGATGACTGTAGCTTTGTAATATAGTCTGAAGTCAGGGAGCCTGATTCCTCCAGCTCCATTTTTCTTTTTCAGGATGTATTTGGCTATTCTGGGTCTTTTGTGCTTCTAAACAAACTTTAAAATATTTTGTTCTAGTTCTGTGAAAAATGTCCTTGGTAATTTCATAGGGATTGCATTAAATCTGTAGATTGCCTTGGGTAGTATAGTCATTTTGATAATATTGAGTCTTCCAATCCAAGAGCATGGCATGTCTTTCCATCTGTTCATGTCATCCTTGATTTCTTTCATCAGCGTCTTATAATTTTCAGAGTACAGGTCTTTTGTCTCCTTTGGTAGGTTTACTCCTAAGTATTTGATTCTTTTTGATGCGATGGTAAATGGGATTGCTTCCCTAATTTCTCTGATTTTTCATTGTTAGTATATAGAAGTGCAGTTGATTTCTGTGTATTCATTTTGTATCCTGTGACTTTGCCAAATTCATGGATGAGCTCTAACAGTTTTCTGGTAGAGTCTTTAGGATTCTCTAGGTATAGTATCATGTCATCTGCAAATAGTGATAGTTTTACTTCTTCCTTCCCAATTTGGATTCCTTTTATTTCTTTTACTTCTCTGATTTCTGTGGCTAGGACTTCCAAAACTATGTTGAATAGTAGTGGTGAGGGTGGACACCCCTGTCTTGTTCCTGATCTCAGTGGGAATTTCAGCTTTTCACCATTGTGAACGATGTTAGCTCTGGATTTGTCATAGATGGCCTTTATTATGTTGAGGTAGGATCCCCCTATGCCCACTTTCTGAAGGGTTTTTATCAGAAATGGGTGTTGGATCTTATCAAAGCCTTTTTCTGCATCTACTGAGAGGATTATATGGTTTTTATTCTTCAGTTTGTTAATGCGGTGTATCACACTGATTGATTTGCGGATATTGAAGAATCCTTGCATCCCTAGGATAAATCCCACTTGATCGTGATATACAATCCTTTTAATGTATCGTTGGATTCAGTTGGCTAGTATTTTGTTGAGGATTTTTGCATCTATGTTCATCAGTGAGACTGTCCTGTAATTTTCTTTTTTTTGTGGTGTCTTTGTCTGATTTTGGTATCAGGGTTGATGGTTGCCTCATAGAGTGAGTTTGGGAGTGTCCCTTCATCTGCAATTTTTTTGGAATAGTTTCAGGAGGATAGGTGTTAGCCCTTCTCTAAATGTTTGATAGAACTCGCCTGTGAAGCCATCTGGTCCGGCACTTTTGTTTGTTGGAAGTTTTTTAATCACAGTTTCAATTTCAGAACTTGTTACTGGTCTATTCATATTTTCTATTTCATCTTGGTTTAGCCTTGGAAGATTGTACTTTTCTAAGAATTTGTCCATTTCTTCTAGGTTTTCCATTTTATTGCTGTATGGTTGCATATAGTAGTCTCTTATGATTCTTTGTAATTTCTGTGATGTCTGTTGTTACTTCTCCTTTTTCATGTCTAATTTTATTGATTTGTGTGCTCTCTCTTTTTTCCTTGATAAGTCTGGCTAAGGGTTTATCAATTTTGTTGATCTTTTCAAAGAACCAGCTTTTAGTTTGTCTTTTCTGTGGTTTTCTTTGTTTCTATTTCATTGATTTATGCTCTGATCTTTATGATTTCTTTTCTTCTCCTAACTTCAAGTCTTGTCAGTTCTTCCCTCTCTAGCTGCTTTAGATTTAAAGTTAGGTTGTTTATTTGAGCTTTTTCTTGTTTCCTGAGGTAGGCTTGTATTGTTATAAACTTTCCTCTTAGAACTGCCTTTGCTTCATCCCAGAGGTTTTGGAGTGTCGTATCTTTGTTGTCATTTGCTTCTGGGTATTTTTTAATTTCCTCTTTGATTTCTTCAGTGATCCATTGGTTGTTTAGTCTCCATGTGTTTGTATTTTTGGCCATTTTCTTCTTGTTGATTTACAGTCGTATAGCATTGTGGTCAGAAAAGATGCTTGATATGATTTCAATTTTCTTTTTTTTCTTTTTCTTTTGTCTTTTTGCCTTATCTGGGGCTGCACCCACGGCATATGGAGGTTCCCAGGCTAGGGGTCTAACAGGAACTGTAGCTGCTGGCCTTCGCCACAGCCACAGCAACGCGGGATCCGAGCCACGTCTGTAGCCTTCACCACAGCTCATGGCAACGCCGGATCCTTAACCCACTGAGCAAGGCCAGGGATCGAACCCGCAACCTCATGGTTCCTAGTCAGATTCATTAACCACTGAGCCACGACGGGAACTCCCTGATTTCAATTTTCTTAAAGTTACCGAGGCTTGATGTGTAGCCCAGGATGTGATCAATCTTAAAGAATGCTCTGTGCGCACTTAAGAAGAATGTGTATTCTGTTGCTTTTGGATGGACTGTCCTATAAATATCTATTAAGTCCATCCGGTCTAATGCTTCATTCAGGGCCTGTGTTTCCTTATTGATTTTATGTCTGGATAATCTATCCATTGCTGTAAGTGGGGTGTTAAAGTCCCCCACTATGATTGTGTTATTGTTGATTTCTCCATTTAAGGTTGTTAGCAGTTGTCTTATATATTGTGGTGATCCTATGTTGGGGGCATAGATATTGAAAATTGTTACATCTTCTTCTTGGATTGATCCTTTGATCATTATGTAGTGCCCTTCCTTGTCTCTTAAAATGTTCTTCATTTTAAAGTCTATTTTTCTGATATGAGTAGTGCTACTCCAGCTTTCTTTTGATTCCCGTTTGCATGGAATATTTTCTTCTATCCTCTCAGTTGCAATTTGTATGTGTCCCTAGAAGTGAAGTGGGTCTTTTGAAGACAGCATATATATGGGTCTTATTTTCGTATCCATTCAGCTAGTCTATGTCTTTTGGTTGGGGCATTCAGTCCGTTAACATTTAAGGTAATTATTGATATTGTATGTTCTTGTTGCCATTTTATTAACTGTTTTGGATTTTTGTTGCTCTTTTTTTCTTCCCTTATTTTCTTGTTGTCTCCTCTTGTGGTTTGATGACTATCTTTAATATTGTATTTGAGTTGATTTTTTTCTTATCTGTTTGTGTCAATTGTAGATTTTTGGTTTGCAGTTACCCTGAAGTTTTAATATAGGAGTCTATATATAAATGAGATTGTTTTAAGTTGTTGGTTTCTTAATTGCAAGTGCGTCTCTAGTGTCCTGCATTTGCGCTCTCTTCTCATGATTTCTGATTTTGGTAGCACAATTGTGCATGGATGATTTAGTATCTTTACTGTATATATGCCTTTACTGGTGAGCCTTGTCATTTGTGGTGTTTTTATTTCTGGTGGTGGCCTTTTCTTTTCTACCTAGAGAAGTTCCTTTATTATATGTTTTAAAGCTGGTCTAGTGTTGCAGAAATCTCTTAGCTTCTGCTTATCTGTAAAGGTTTTGATTTCTCCTTCAGATCTGAATGAGAGCCTTGCTGGGTAAAGTAATCTTGGTTGGAGGTTTTTTCCTTTCATTATGTTAAGTATATCATGCCACTCCCTTCTGGCCTGCAGAGTTTCAGCTGAAAAATCTGCTGATAACCTTATCGGGGTTCCCTTGTATGTTATTTGTTTCTTTTCTCTAGCTGCTTTCAATATTTTCTCTTTGTCTTTAATTTTGGTCTTTTTGATTACTATGTATCTTGGAGTGTTCCCCCTTGGGTTTATTTTATACCGTACTTGTTGCACTTCCTGGATTTGAGAGAGTGGTTCCTTTCCCATATTAGGGGAGTTTTCGGCTATTATCTCTTCGAATATTTTTTCTGTCTGCTTCTGTCTCTCTTCTCCCTCTGGCACCCCTATAATATGGATGTGTGTGCATTTAACGTTATCCCAGAGTTATCCGAGACTCTTCTCATTTCCTTTCAATCTTTTATCTCTTTTCTGTTCTGCATTAGTGATTTTCACTAATCTGTCCTCCACCTTGCTTATTCATTCTTCTGTCTCCTATAATCTACTGTTGGCTGCTTCTAATGAATTTTTTATTTCAGTTATTGTATTTTGCATCTCTTCTTGCTTAATTTTTATCTCTTGTATTTCTTTTCTCAGTGTTTCCTGTAAATTATCAATCTTTGCCTTCAGTTTATTTCCAATATCTTGCATCATCTTCAGCATCAACAGTCTAAAGTCTTTTTCTGGGAGGCTGATAATCTCATCACCGAGCTGTTTTTCTGTTTTTTTTTTTTTTTTTTTTTTCCCTTATCTGAGTTATGGTTTTCTGTCTTTTCATTTTTTTAGGTTTTTGGTGTGGCGACCTTTTTGCAGACAATAGAGTTGTAGTCTCTCTTACTTCTGGTGTTTGCCTCCCCTGTGGCTGAAGTTCATATGGTGGCGGGGTAGGGGGGCTTGCTATAGGCTTCTTGATGGGAGGGACTGGTGCCTGCCCACTGGTGGGTGGGACTGATTCCTATCCTCTGGTGGGTGGGGCTTTCTCTCTGGGTGAGATTAGAGGCTGGCTGTGTGCCTGAGGGGTCTTTAGGCAGCCTGTTTACTGATGGGTGGGTCTGTGATGCCACCTGGATTATTGTTTGGCCTTGGGCTTCTCAGCACAGATTTTCCCAAAAATGGCTACCTCCAGAGAAATGCAAGCTGATAAATGTTCCCAAGAGCTTTGTCTCCAATGCCATTCCCCCACAACAAGCCACAGTCGCCCCTGTTTTCCCAGGAGATCCTCCAAGAATTGCAGTCAGGTTCCACCCAGATGCCTATGGAGACCTTGCTTTGCCCTGGGACCAAGTGCTTGTGAAAGTCTGTGTGCCTTTCAAGAATGGGGTCTCCTTTTCCCCCAGTCCTGTGGAGCTCGTGCACACAAGCCCCACTGGCCTTCAATGCCAGATGCTCTAGGGGCTCTTTCTCCCTGTGCCAGATCCCCAGGTGTGGGGATTTGACGTGGGGCTCAGAACTCTCAGTCCTGTAGGTGAATCTCTGTGATACAGTTACTTTCCAGTCTGTGGGGCTTCCACCCGGGAGGTATGGGGTTGCTTATATCACATAATCGCCCCTCCTACCTCTTGATGTGGTCTCCTCTTTGTCTTCTGGAGTAGAATATCTTTTTGAAAGTTTCCAGTCCCTTTGGTTGAAGGTTGTTTTTGTTGTTTTTGAGCTCCAGTCCTTCTATACCACCATCTTAATCCAATCCAGAAATCCAGTTCTGAGTTTGGCCCAGTCTCCCCACCATTGCTTCATGAGATGGAGTCAGGGTCTTTGTGTGGTAAGTGGAGACATGGGGCACGTGCACTGCTGACGTGTTTGCCCCTCTCTCTTAGACTGTGCTCCATGAGGGCAGAGACCAGGTGTTATGAATGTAGCTCCACTGTCCCCCACAATGTAGGTGACACACAAAGGACTGCCAAGCGAAAGAGAGCACAAACAAGGCAGTAGGTGTTACAGTTTGGGTAACAAGCATCGCAGAAACTTAGAAGTAGAAACAGGTGTTGGCCAGAGTGCCGGGGAGGCTAACAGGTCCCATTAAAGACTATGGAAGTTGGAGTGGCAGTGAGTTAAAGGCCTTCCAAGATTCCACTGGGGCCATAATGATTGGGCCTGTGTGTCTTTGTGTCTTCCCCGGGCTTCTGCACAACACCTGGCATCCGGAAGGCTTGCAGTATAGGTGCACCAAGTGTCCAAATGGGTCTTGGCCTTTCAATGTCCCAAAGACTGGGACTTGGATTCTGGCTCTGTCATGACTGTGAAATCTCAGGCAACTCACATCATGCAGTCCTCTGATGACTAAATGAAATTACACTGTAAAGTGTTCCAAAAGAGGTGGCTCTTGATAATACTATTGCATGATTTGGCAAGGTGCTTAAAGCTCTCCAAGGAACGAGCTTGAGATCAACAGCCTCGGCAGAACTCTCATTATCAGGGACAAAGGAAAGCAGCCTCTTCAGTGGCCTCAGTGTCCCTTGACAGAAGCAATCAGGATCATGTGCTGTTTTAATTCACACCTCTGACCCTGACCACCATGCCAAGGCAGCCAGGACTTGTGATCCGTATAATATTAAGATTCCTTTTTTTTTTCTCTTTTTGCTTTTTTTTAGGGCTGCACCTGCAGCGTATGGAGGTTCTCAGGCTAGGGGTCGAATCGGAGCTACAGTTGCTGGCCTATGCCACAGCCACAGCTACGCTAGATCTGAGCCATGTCTGACCTACACCACAGCTCATGGCAACACCGGATCGTTAACCCACTGAGCAAGGCCAGGGATTGAACCTGCAATCTCATGGTTCCTAGTCGGATTTGTTAATCGCTGCGCCACAACAGGAATTCCTAATATTAAGATTCTAACAAAAGGGCAAGCATATCAGTGTCACAGAAGCCAATTTCATCCTAACTGGGAAGGAGCAGAGGCAGGCGAGGAGGAGAGACTGCAGGCCCCAGGGGCAGAAGAGAAGGGGCTCGCTGTGTTCTGGCACATTCTGAGGAGGGGTGGTGGCCAAGCTCTACCCCCTCAAGCCCTGTGCTCCATGGAGTTGCCATCTCCTTGGCCTTCTCTTCATGATGAGCCAGTCTGAGAACACAGCAAAAATATGGCCACTTGGCCTTCCCAGGCCGCCCTAAGGTTCTTCGGGCCTTCATACCTTTGCACGTGCTGTTCCCTCCGCTGGAATGCTCTTTCTCCCATTCTTCCACTGCTTGCATTTCTGAGCTTCTGCCAAGATCTCTCAGAGATGAAGTCCTCTGTGAGGTCTTTCCCCACTCCCAGGGCACAGCTGGTCACTGGGGCATTTGGATAATTACCTTTAGCCCCATCTGCAGTGATCCACATCTCCCACTATCCTGGGAATCGCTCTCGGGCAGGGACACCGTCTTGGCAGACCTTGTATCTCTAGTGTCTCAACTAGTAACGGGCAGAGTAGTATTCTGTGTTCGTGTATGAAACGATGAGTGGAGCAGTGCGAGAAGGAGCTGGCTGACTTGCTTCCTACGAGAGCGAAGCCAGCCTTGCCAAACGTGCCTGTTCGTCACCCATGGAGGCCGGCAACCTGCTATATCCTTCGTGCCGGCAAGTGAAAGACCTGCCCTTTGGAGCTCGTGGCTTAGAGGGAAAGGCTGCAGGCAAAAGCCAAAAGTGCTAGTAAAACGTAATGTGTGAGTGCCTTTGAGGGGGTGAGGGAAGTCGGGGGAAACTTCCCTAGGGAGGCAGGACGTCAGCTGGGCTTTGCATGGCCAAGCCATCCTAGCAGAGGAGGCCTTCCCAGCAGCAGCCTCGCACTAGGACTTCTAGTCAAGCCAGGCAGGTGTAAATCTCTCCCACCTTTAAAGGCGTCCAGCGAAGGAAATCCTTCAGCCTCCATGGGTCTTCTTTGCCGTCCGGAAGGAGGATTCTGGTGTGGGCCTCTGTTCTGAGTGGATGTCGTGAATCCACAGATTAACGTGTTCCCATTTAATGGAGGGGACAAGGGGCAGTGTCCCCAAAACAGGCTGGTTGTTCTCTTATGAATAAGGACACAGGCCCCTATCCTCCTGTGGTGCAAGTCCCGCCAGCTGCCCCTCCTGGAACCAGCCTGTCAGGAGGCACGTGGTGGGGTGAGGGGCAGCGTTTGGGGCAGCTTTGGGGACAGGTGCGGTGGCCAGAACGTTCCTGGCGCCACATCTGAGTGCTCATGGGAGCAGTCCAGCTTGTACATGGCTCAGACCAGATGATTTCTGAGGACAGAGTCAAAATAGTCCTGGCCGCTGGACGGCCGTCGGTTCGGTCAGCGCTACTTTTAGCACAACTGGAAAAAGGCTCGGGACCAAGGGCGGGGCGGGGAATCCAGTGAGGTGGTGGCAGGCCATCAGGCCCTGGTGCCTGCTCCCTGATCACTGTTTGGAGGAGCTCCTCTAGAACCGGGAGGGAAGGGCACAGCAAGCAGCCCTCTGGGACAGATACAGAACAGATCAGAGCACTGCAGATCCTTTTCAGGCCAACGTGGGGCCTCATCGGACCGGGCAGTGCTGCCTATGGTTAAGAGCACAGCCTTAGGAAAGGTCAAGTCCTGCACCCACCACTTCACCCGCTGTGCGACTTTGGCAATTTATTGTTTTATATCTGCCATCCTTAGCTGCCTTGGCTTAACATGGAAATAACAAGACGGTGCCTACTCCTTGGCTTCAGGGACAACTGAATGAGATGACGCAGGCAAAGCACATGTGCTGTACCGACTTTGCACAGTGTAGCCTCCCAGACACCACAGTCCTGACTCGTCAGTCTCCAGGGAAGGGAAGTGTTTATTCTGCGTAGGCGTTTCACAGCACCACCGCCGTTCTCAGGAGGCTCCTCTGGCATCTAACCTTTTTGCCTGACACCCCTCTTTGGCCCCAGTTTCATCTGGGCTAAATGGAAGCTGAAGGCGTCTTTCCGTTTGAAGAGTGGGTTCCCTGCAGGGTCCCGGATCTGAAAGCAGCTCAGCCGGGCTGGTTCATGGGCTCTTGGCCACTTCTTTCATGCAAAGCCCATCTGAGATGGTCGACCCACCTGCTAGCCTGTGCAGCGACAAGCAGGAGGCAGCAGCCTGCAGATGTGAGTCGGAGCTGCCAGTGGAGCAGGGCTCAGAGCCGGCTTTCTTTTCCCACTTTTCCACAGTGACCAGCACCGCAAGGGGGTCACCGCAGCCTCCTGACCAATGGTGGTCACGTGGTCTGCTGCAGCCATGGCTGGCTTCTTAGCACAGCGCTGCTCTGGCCGGGGCAGGGTTGGTGGTGGTGGGGGGCGAGACTGGCCAGAGGGAGGCAGCCTGGATGGTGAGAGGCCCTGAAACAATCACATTCCATCACATCTAAGATGCCCTCGAAGGCAGGGCACACCTGACTTTGGAGATGCTCAAGTGGAAGAAAGGAGCGGTTTGGGATGGAGAGGGGCACAGATGTCGCCCCAGGACCCCCGTCTCTTGCTGTAGCTGCCCTTGCTCTTCCGTTCCTCTTTTCTACCCCCTCCCCCACTTAAAATTGTGCATACAGAGGAGAAAAGCACAGAGAACTAAAATGCACGACTTCGTGTATTATTACAACAGATACCTACATGACCACCACCCAAGTCAAAAAATAGAATTCTACGAGTTCCCATCGTGGCTCAGTGGAAACGAATCTGACTAGCAACCATGAGGATGCAGGGAGGTTCGATCCCTGGCCTCTCTCAGTGGGATAAGGATCCGGCATTGCTGTGAGCTGTGGTGTAGGTTGCAGACATGGCTCAGATCTCATGTTGCTGTGGCTGTGGCGAAGGCCGGCAGCTATAGCTCTGATTTGACCCCTAGCCTGGGAACTTCCCTATGTCGCGGGTGCGGCCCTCAAAAGATAAAAAAACAAAATAAACAAACAAAAAATAGCACTCTACCAGCACCGCAGAAGCCCCTTTTCTGCCCCTCCCAATTACCACCCCAAAGGTACCCTCCCCAAAGATAACCTGATGTTTATGGTCATTGCTGTTTTGCTCTTCTTTATAGTTTTACTATCTGTGTTACATCCTTAACCGTTTTGGTTTAGTGTTGCCTGGTTTGGGGACTCTTTAATGGATCATATAGCATGTAGAAGTTCACTCCAGAGTGTAGTTGTGAGAGCCACCTGTGGTTGTTCTGTGTAACAGCCATACTCATTTTCATTGCTGTATAGTTTTCCATGGTAAAAATTTACTCTCTTCCTGCTCTTCAGCCTTCTGCGGTTACAAAACTACTCGCTCTCACTCTGGCTTCCATTTCAGTCCGCACTTCACACAGCAGCAAGGCTGGTCCTCCATAACCTGCCCCCAACCCCTTAAGTCCAGGGATGTCCCCTCCTATGAGCTCTGAGCAACCCCCACCCAGCATTCCACACGCTGCAAGGATCATCTGTTGTTTGTCACCCCCATCCAACATGCTGAAGGTTTCTGAGAAAAGGGTCACACCTTTCTTTTCACCTCCACCTCCACCCCCACCAAATTGGGGCCAAGAAAAACGCCTGGCCCTTGCGTAGTTCAATGTCTTTGTTGAATGATCCTAGGGCCCCAGGAGGTGACTGTATTTTGTGTGTGTTTGTGGGTGTGAAGGCAGGTGCATCAGTGACTCAGACTCCCCAGGAATCCTGGCTAGAATCAGGCCGCCTACTTATTAACGCTGCCGTTTTGGCAATCGGTTGTTTCAAGCATATCTGTGAGGCAGGGGGAGCAGAAGGGGGAGCTCAGGCGTCCATCAAGCACACTGGCCACTTCTCCAGAGGGGTCTCCGGGGGCAGCTTTGTGAGAAGCAGGCAAGCACGGGGCCTCTAGAATCAGACAGCCCGGCTCTGAAGCCTGGTCTCTCACTAGCTCAAGACCCTGGGCTCCTGGTCAGTTTCTGTAAGACAGGGGAATAATTCCACCCACCTCAGGGCCATTTAATAAGGACTGAATGAGTTAATATTTGAAAAGTGCTTAGAACACTGCCTGGCAGATTCCAGGAGTGTTTGTTAAACAGATCGGTGACCTGAAATAAACCTGCCACTCGGCGCACACGGATCCCCCTCTGTAAAAGCGACTAGTTGGTTTCGTGATGCCAAGCCCCCTAGCAGCCACTGTGCCCAAGTATAAATGCGCTCCTTTTTTCAGATGTTTTACTTCTGGGACGCCGGACTGTGCCAGCCCCTGTGAGCGCACGATGGGGGCATTTCCGCCTAACCTGGTCTCAGGCTTCTGGGGGGGTGGGTATGTGAGGTTGTAAGTCCCCCCTGGCTATTTTGCAGGTGGCATCTTTGAGAGCTGCAGGCACCCATGGAGTATCTTGGGGTTCAGCACAAGCCAGGGGTCTCCTCCCACCACTCGGCTCGGCTCCCTCCAACCCGTGGCTCACTAGCCTTCTGTCGGCAAGGCTTGGTCTTCGATGGAGACCCATTTTTCTTTTTACTTTTTTTTTTTTTTTTTGTCTTTTTAGGGCTGCGCCCAAAGCATATGGAAGTTCCCAGGCTAGGGTCTAATAGGAGCTGCAGCTGCCGCCCTACGCCACAGCCACAGCAACTCGGGATCCAAGCCTAGTCTGTGACCTACACCACAGCTCTCGGCAATGCTGGATCCTTAACCCACTGAGGAAGGCCAGGGATAGAACCTGCGTCCTCATGGATACCAGTCAGGTTTGTTACTGCTGAGCCATGATGGGAACTTCCGGAGACCCGATCTTGCTTCCTGCCCTGGGACCCGCTGCCGCTGGAGGTGGCCTGTGGGGCACACACCTGGACCTGTGGCTGCCCCAGGGCACACCTCCAACACGGGGAGTCGGAGGGCAGCTCTGGGGGTCTGTCTCCCTCCACCGCTGAGGAAGAGCGTGTGGAAGACACTCTCACGTCACGGGCAAGAACCTCCTGTTTCTCTGGCACAGAAAGATGAATACAGCCAAGAACCGAGCTGGCCTAGCTTCTGGCCTCCCGGCGGGCCTTCCATCAGAGCTCTTTGGGTTCAGAGTCTGAGCCGCACCGGAGAGGAAACAGCCGTGGCCTTGAAAAGGGTGAGGTGAGGGGAGGACACTGGGAGGGTCAGTCCCTTAGGTGAGCAGGATTGCAGGCCAGACAGGACCACAGATGATGGGTCCAGAGACTGTGCTCGCCCGAGCAGCTCTTCCTTCTCTTCTGCCCAGTTCTGGATCTTAACCACCCTTCCCGGCATGGCCCACATCCCAGCTCCTCCACCGAACCCTGAATGCTCTCGCTGTGGAGAACGTGCTTGACACGGATTCTGACTGAATTCTCAAGGCGCCTATGAAGTAGGCGTCATTATTCCCATTTTACATATCGGAACACTGAGCCCGGGGGGTTAAAACTGGTCTAGGTGACACAAGGGGTAAGCGGCAGAGCCGGGACCCGCACCCCCTGTATCTTTAACCACCTCCACTCCCCCTGTCAGGCACTGCGCTTTTTAACACGGTACTGATCGTCACGAGATAACACCTTCATGAAGTGGGAAGTATTATCTCCACTGTATGAAGAGGAAATTGACATCAGAGACAGTGATTGACTTGCTCAAGTAAAAAATGGAGCAAGGCTCCATCTAAGGTCTGTCTGCCTCCAAAGCCTTGTTTCTTATACTGCACCAGGCTGCTTTAAAGGGATTAATCTGCAGACCAAACATCCCCAGCCTTAAGCATTCATCATGTGATATGTTTCCTGTTAGAGTCATTTGAGCAGACGTTGCCCCATCTTGGCTGCCCTTCTCTGGACACGACTTGTCAAAGGAACTTTTGAAACCTGATGCTCAGTCCTGAGCACACTGTGCTGGATATGTCTGACCACCAAGATGGTCAGTCCCCTCTCAGCCACGCCCGCCCTCCACTCTCTAACCACCTGCGTGTGTGCACCGGTGTAAGGGCGCTCCAGCACATCACGGGGTGACCGCCCATACTGTGTGTATGATTTATTCCCCCAGTTAAATCATTAGCCCTCTGAGTGCTGAAATCGCGTCTCATACCTAAAGCTTAGGTGTTAGTGGAAAGATGTGTTATTTGGAACTTAGATCCTATTTTACCTTAGAAACAAGTTATTTTTTTTTTTTTTAACAAGTAGATTTCCGGGCCAGCCTCAAAGGCCAATTTAGTGAAAGATCTGTGTTCTAGTGGAGAGAAGCCCCCAGGATTCAGGAAGAACAAACAAGGGATCTGCCTCTACTTCCAGGGGATGGAATGAGACCCAGATAAACTCCAAGCCTGCTGAGCACAGGCTTTGTCAGCTTTTTTTGTGTCCTGGGGACTCTTCCCAGGCCCTCCTCTCACAAATCCCAGGGTCTTCATGTTACCCCACACTCAGCTTCCTGAGTCTGAGGCCTCTGGCGTCTAGGGCTTCTTGGTCAAAGCTCCTGCAACTGTGTTGGTGATGAAGTAGATAAAGCTTTCGACAGATTCTCAAGAGGGTCAAGGGTTTAGAAGAGGCTGAAAACAATTGCTAGGATCCTTTCCTCCGGCAGCACACTCTGCCTTACCTCAACAGAAGGCTGTGTTTAAAAATGTTCTAATCTTCATCTTCTACCGCTAACAAGCACTGGCACTCTTCCCACGGAGCTGATATTAGCTGAGTGGGTGTAGAAACCCAGCTTTTGAACTCATTCATACCTAAACGGTGAATGACTGGTGGCCCCATGGCCTCACCACAGGCAACTGGACAGGGATTGGGTAATTTTAAGTGGGTCTCTGATGAGTGAGATTTCAGATAAGGTTGTAAAGGAAAAAGTAACAGACAAGATGTTCCAGAACAAGAATGGTTCAGGCTCCTCAACCCATTTTCTTTTTAAGGTTTCTTACTTTCCTCCCCAGGTTCCCCAGAAGGGTCAAGATTTCTCTTAGCACTTTCCAAGTGAGAGCAGATGATGGGGCCCCCAGAGTGAGACTGGAGGCCTCTGTAGCAGCAGTTGTGTCTGTATCAGGACAAAGCACTTCTACATCTAACATCCTAGTCTAGCCTCACAACAGTACTGAGCTGGATATTAATTCCCATTTTACAGCAGAGGAAACTGAGGCTTAATGAGGTCATGCAGTTCACCGGAAGTCTGCTGGCGAGGCAGAGGGGGCAGTGACATTCAAATCCAGACCTTGCCTCCTGAGTTCTATGCCCTGTCCATAGACGGCGGTCTTTCTGTTTGTAAGAGGCACCACTGTTCTAAGTCAGCTGTAGATGGAGCCTGTGGGTGGGTCTCTGACAGGGACAGGTGCATGCTCCCTTTAGCGCTTAATACAATGCTAGGCACAGGGAAGGTGGCAAGAATGTCTGCTGTGTGACTGAACGCAACACCAAGGCATGGACGCAACCAATGGGATTTCACCTCCACCCGTGCTCCTGGGGGAGAGCCTGTGTGCAAGGCACACAGGTGTGCAGCAGCCCTGTTCCTTCCAGCAGAGATGAACTCAGCATGTGAGGCTTCAACCCTCAAGGACAGCTGGGAATCTGACAGAGCCTCTGCGATAAGGATGGGCCCAGAGCCATGCAGTGTACATGAATGTTCATGGCAGCTTTACTCAAATCCAAACCGTTGAAACAACCCAAATGTCCATTAACTGATGAATGGACAGACAAAACGCGGTCTGTCCGCACAGTGGGATATCGTTCAGTCACACGCAGGAATGAAGCATTGATATATATTACAGCACGGGTGAACCACGAAAACCTGGCGCTAAATGAAAGACCAGTCACAAAAGACCCCCTATCATACTATTCCATTCGTGTGAAATATCCAAAATAGGCAAACCCATTGAGACAGAAAGTAGATCACGTTTCTGGGAGGGGTGGTGACAGCCAATGGGTACAGCTTTCTTTCCGGGTGATGAAATATGGAGATAGTGGTGACGACTGCACAACTTTGTAAATATACTGAAAGCACGGTGATGCACGAAGATGCTTGGTTGGCACCCGTGCACGGCAGCGGCTGATGGAGGAGGGGTTCTTTGGATGGGTGGCAGGGCTGCTGGGGCTTGTTTCCTTTCTAGGACCCCTCTCCTTGCATCTACACTCCCCTACCCGCAAAAAGAAAATACTCTGCAAAGTTGCTCACGTGTTTAGGTGGCAGCAGCAGAGAGGACAGTTGTATTTTCGATGGAAATGAGCAGAATCACCCAGGCAGGACAGGGGGAGGCTGGGATCTGGAGCAGAAGGGATGAGGGCAGAAGCTGGGGGAGGGGAGCAGCACCCCTTCCTCCCTCCTCCACGGAGAGGACCCTCTGCCAGGGTTTTTCACCCCTCCTGGATTTGCCATGGAATGGCTGCTTTCAGTAGGAGTTTATCAGCCAGATAGTTTATCAGCTATTATCAGTCAAAATGCCATAGCAAGAAAATCTCACTGGATTCTTCAGGGATCCAGAAGCAAGGAGCTAATGGATAAAACCATCCCAATCTCACTGCAGCCTAACAGCAAAAGCCCTGGGGTTTAGGCTCCATCTCAGGAGCACGCTGTCATCTGAATACATTTCTGTAGCTGCTAGTGCTGTAGAAAAGCAGAAATGACAAGAAGCCTTGAACTTGGGGCAAAAGGAACCAAGGAACACTGAATTCTGCTGGAGGGAAAGAGGACAACAGGAAAAAAAAATCAGCATTTAAAACAGAAGTTCTAATAACCACTCTCTACTAAACAAGTCTGCAGGTTACACAACGCTCTTGCTTTCTTCTGGCAGCCATTAGAACGGCTATTCACACTGTCCTGAAGGCACAGGTTGCTTTGCAGAATGTTCAGTAGCCAATTTATCTGCTTCTCAGGAAGTCAGCAGTGCTTGTATTGACTAGTTTATGCCACTTATACGTGTTACTGTAATTATGTAACCTAACTATTCTGTAAACCAGTGAACTATGAATGCAAAAAGAGTTATTTTTCCTAAGAAAAATGTTTTAAACTATTTTATCTTTTTTTTTTTTTGTCCTTTTAGGGCTGCACTGGCAGCATATGGGGGTTCCCAGGCTAGGGGTCAAATCGGAGCTGTAGCTGCTGGCCTGCACCACAGCCACAGCAATGCCAGATCCTTAACCCGCTGAGTGAGGCCAGGGGATGGAACCTGTGTCCTCATGGATGCTAGTCAGATTCGTTTCCACTGAGTCATGATGGGAACTCTGTGTTGCTAAGAAAATTAAGTGGAGTGCTTTGGAAAGACCCCAGACTTAAACTGGCTTAACAGTGAGAATGGATGAGACAAGCGAAGAGGCTGGGATACACAATAAAACTCTGAAAGATCCTACAGACGGATTACTTCCCCAAAGCCAAAGTTCTTATTCCATTTTAAAGATGAAATTCATAAATGTTAAATTATAAGCAGAGGTTTGTGTAAATAAAATGACAAGCTTTATTCAGAAAATGACCTTGGCCCTCAGTAGCAAATAAATATATTATCCTTGACCTTTTTTTTTTTTTTGTCTTTTTAGTGCCACACCCTCAGCATGTGGAGGTTCCTAGGCCAAGGGTCAAGTCAGAGCTACAGCTGCCGGCCTACATCACAGCCACAGCAACACCAGATCCAAGCTGTGTCTGCAACCTACACCACAGCTCACAGCAACACCAGATCCTTAACCCACTGAGCAAGGCCAGGGATTGAACCTGCGTCCTCATGGATGCTAGTTGGGTTTGTCACTGCTAAGCCACAATGGGAACTCCTATGTATGACTTTCAAATCAAAATAAAATGTATATCTTTGGTAGGGGGAGAGAATGCACTGGGGCTTTGGGATCGGCATATGCACACTGAGATATATGGAATGACTGGCCAGCAGGGATCTGCTGTGTAGCACAGAGAACTCTGCCCAGTATTCTGTGATAATCTATATGGGAAAAGAATCTGAAAAACAATGGATGTGTATGACTGAATCACTTTGTCGTATAGCAGAAAATTATCACAACCCTGTAAATCAACTGTATTTCAATAAAACTATAAAAATAAAAAGTTGTTGAATTAAAATAAAATGTATCTTTTTAATGGTTGTTCCTTTCTTCAGTTAACTTTCCAATTAACCAGTCAACAAATTGGTTGCCCCTACCGTGCTGGATAGGAGAACATCTACTGATACTGTGGATCTGCCCTTTTTGATACCTTTTCTCCCTTCTTTCCTAAACCCGAACAGCTACTTTTATGTCTAACACAATGTTACCAGAGTCATACTTCCCAAGAACTTAAGACTCAGAGTTGTCATTCAAAGCAACAATGAAAACAAGGGTGACTCAGAGTGATCAAATGTTTGGGAAGAACTTCAAGCCACACCGCCTCTGGCAAATTCACAATGTCCCTTAGTACACTGAGGCTAAAGAAATAAACTAAACTTCGTACAGCCCAGACTTCCTCAAACTTATTTCATCACGGTACCCTTTCTTGGGAGCGACACCTATAACAGCCAATAAAGGTACACACATATATACACACAGAACATGTAAGTAACAGTATTAGTCAAAATATTCTTAGGGTCAAATGATGGTAAATTGATCAAGACAACAGGTCAGCCATCCACCTCTAAGCAACTTTCGCAGATGTTGGGCCTTAGCCCCACAAACTTGCTCTCGGCCCACTGTTGTAGAAAGTTCAAAGGCAACTCACATTTCTTAAGTGCGATCGTGTATCGGGTTGGTTCTTGACATATGTTATCTTCTTTCATTTTCACAACCATGGGAAATGGGTACTATTTCCTTTTTCAAAGAAAAGAGCGATGGTACAGCTTGTGGGAGAGCCTCAATGTATACCCCTATCTGGCCTCAAAGTCTGTCTTCTGTCTGCTGTACCCTGTCACCAAGAGCCTTTACAGCCTCTTTCCTGAGCTGGGATTCGGGGTGTGTGCCCGCCTGCATCTGAGGAGCCAGCCTTGGCCTGCAGAGCACAGAGGCGTCATGCTGAGTCCCTAGAGCCTGGCCTTCTCCACATCCTCTTCCTCTCATCATCCAGGAGTTCTGAGTTCTGACTTTAAAGGCTCAAAGCTCATTCCCTGGTCCTCTCTCCATGGCTGCTGTGAGGAAGGTAGTAAGCTGGGGAGGGCTTGCCATTGTTAAGGGTTTTATCAACAGTATCCACGCTGAGGGCCCTGAGCTGGAGGGTGCGGGCAGGAGGCCTCATGCACACTGTCACAGGTCCCCCATCGTCCCCTGCTGTAGATCCCCTCTGCTTTGTGCTCAGCTGCTTTCTTCTCTTCCTGCCTCTCTGCCTACCTTCCTCTGCCTTCCCAAGTGCGGCAGGAGGTGGCCATGGAGTGGAGGCCGAGGCCCTGAGCTATAGAAGGGGCTCAGCAGGAAGGTGGTGAGAGACGGGGTGGGAGCTGAGGTCCAAGGTCAGAGGGCAGGCCCAGCAGGAGGGCTGGGTAGTGTGACCTTCCACCTCAGGCTGAAGACTTAACTCAGGAGGGCGTGGGAGCAGCTGAGGTGATGGGTCAGTGTGGGGCACTGGCCTGGCCCCCGGGCTCCCGGGCGGGGGGCTTTGTCTTGAGGCCTCCCCTCCCTCCTACACTTGCATTTTCTTCCCTCAGAAGTGAGGTTGTAGGTATGTTCACATCTGTCCTCAAAAATGCATCAGGGTGGAGTGGGGAGGGGAGGCGGGGGAGAGAACTCACATTTATTAAGGCCCAGTGTGCAGGGCTCTTGGCACTTATTTCACTGCTTTGTCATAATCACCACAAGAGGCGAGTGTGGCCCGATCACAGAGGAAGAGGGAAAGCCTAGGTGTGAAGCCAGGCTGGCTGCCTCAAAAGGCTGAGAGATTTCTACCACACCTGTAGCCCTACACGTAGTTATACACCATCACGGCCTAATGCGTGGGGCCCCCTCTAGGTCCATGGCTGGGTCGGGGGGAGCCTGGGTGTCCCAGCCTGGGCTGGGAGCTTAGCACTGACTCTGGGCTCTCAGGGCCACCAGGACCACCTGAGCCTCTGGCTCTCTGACAACGTGGAAGGGAGAACAGGCCAGAGGCCTGGGCATCCGCACCTCGAGCTCCAGATCCAAGGTCAGGGTCAGAGACCGAGGCTGAGGCTGGGCTTTAGAGTCTGTGCTCCTCAGCTGAACCCTCAGCTTTCCTGCTTCTTCTCGCCAAACTTGGTTACTGTTTGTTCCCAAGGAGGTGCTTCTTCAGCAAAGCGCTCAGGTGGCCCCAAGTCCTCAAGCCCCCAGAGCTGGGGGGTGGGGCGACCGAAGGGGGTGCAGCGCCTCGGCCCCCACCTAGCACCGCAGAGCAATTCTGGCCCTCTGCCGGCTGGGCAGGCCCCCTGCTTCCTGGGCAGAGATCATAAGATTCCCCAAATCCAAGGACTGCCTAGCGTGGGCTCCATGTTTTGGGGACACTCTCATTTCAAATAAAGGGCTGATGACTGACTGACTGATTAATCAGTTCCCACGATCCACTGCATTTCCCTCCTTCTCTTTGAAGGAGTTCCCCTAACTCCTGGGCCTTTCCTACGCAGTGCAGGCCAACATGTCTACAGCCCCAAGCTTGGTATTTGGCTTCTGACTGTGCATCTATGACAGGCCATGAGTTTGTAGACCACTGGGAGCCCACTTGTGCTTGCTCAGTCTGCCTTCCCACCCCAGATACACACACACGCACACACACGCACACGCACCACACACATAGCCGCTCAACCCAGACAGTGTCACTGGCTGTCTTTACTGCTCCAGCCCTTGAATAATGCCAGGAGGCTGCAGTTTTGAAGTCATTTCCGGTATTCAACCCAAGGCCTGTCTGCTGAAACTAACGCGGCACACAAACACAACTACCATCGCGTAGGTGAACACAGCAGGTGCTATGCCTCCTCTGGCTGCTTGGATCAGAGGAAAAGGGCCACACATCCCCTGCCTCCCCCAGTGCTGAGGACTTGGGAAAACACGAGTCCCAGAGGAGAAACAGCACTTTCTTCCCTTGGAGAGGGCAGGGGTGTGCCCCCTCAGAACCTCACCCTGTTCATGAAACAACAATGTACACTTGCCCCATACTTAACTCTATTAAGAATGTGTCTGGCCCCGGTCCCTGACCGATGTCACACTTTTCTGAGGCAACGGCGGCAAGCCCTAGGGTCTCTTCTCCCAGCTTTAGGTCCCACTTAAACCTCCCTCTGACCTGGCCTCTGGAAGACAGTATCCCTCTCAGAGGGCCTCTCTCGGAGGCCACGGCCTCCGCAGATCTAGGGGTGACAACAGAGTCTGGTGCCCAAGGGGTTACTTGTACCCCACGCTGCAACTCCACACCCCCAACACACACACACTCACCATGAGATGCTGGAAGAGCCAAGAACGCATTATATTGGTGGCATGCTTGGGCAAGACTCCTCGTTTGTTCTTGGACTTCTTATCCTCATTGTCCAGGAGGGAGGTGAGGTCAAGGTTAACCTTCAGGGCACGTGGAGAAAAAATCAGCATCAGCAGCCTGGCGGGCCAGCAGCTAGGGACCTGTTGCCATAGTAACGGCAGGCTCTCGCTGCCAATCCCCTTTCCCAACTCATTCTGAGGGCCCTGGGGAGGTCACCTTTCCAACTGCCCAGCACCAGCCCCTCAGAGAATGGGAGAAGGGATGAAGGAGGTGAAGCAGGGGGAGGGAAGAAGAGGGGAAAGGGGGGTGAGGGGAGACAGAGGAAACAGGGTCATGGAGAGGGCATAATGGAGAGAGATTTGCTATAAACCATCCAACAGTTACTAGCATTTCTGGGGTACTTCACAGTTTGCAGAGTGTTTTCCCATCCGTCACCATGGCCAGCACTCACAGCAGCCCTGTAGGCTGGTGAGGTGTATGCAGTTGGTGTTCACCCCTCTTCTATGGATAAGACGCCGAGTCTTAGAGGGGTTGGGTGGCTTATCCAAGATCGGCAGAGTCAATGTCAGATCTCAGGCCTCTGACTTCAGATCTGCTCGCTCCCTCCTCTCCCCGCCCTATGTACACTCTATCCCCCTGAGCTAGAGCGGATCGGAGAGTGGCCCAGGACCAGGAAGGGCAGGTTCCTCCATGTAACCCTGAGACACAGCGAAATCCCCGGAGTTAAAAAAACTTTCCCACCTTCTTATCTGTAAAGTGGGGGTAATGATGCCTCTCAGAGGAGTGAGGAGGAGGTAAGGAGTTCCTTTAAAAAGCCTAACAGAGAGTAAACCATCACGGCTGCCCTCCCCCAGACCCAGGCACCTGCGCACACGCCTGTACTGTACACACACACTCACCTGTGTGTTCTGGATCTGGATGGCTCCCTGGGGGATTGCTTGGGTGACCACCTGACCCTGGGAGGTTACCATGGTAACCGGCTGGTATAAGGCTCCACCTGAGGAGACAACCAGTTTTGGGGTCCCCTGCCATAGGGGTGGGTAGGAGTGAGGGCAAGAGGGGTTCCTGATTCACTTGGCATTCAGGTGTAAATACCCTCTACTCTGGAGGCATTCAGCCCCTGTGGGAGAGGGGGGAAGGGGGAGGGGGTCCAGAGAGTAGAGTCTTCTCGTGTGTTTGGGGGAAGGGCTGATAGCTTCACTTGGTTGGTCTTTGAGGGGCTCGTGAGACTTTGACCCAAATTTGCTCCAAATTTGTCCCAAGCGATCACAATCAGGTCTTGGAGCTAACCATCTATAAGCTTATAGGACACTTTGGCCGAGAAACTCAGGTGGGAACCCCTCCCTTGGCAGGGGGCCCCCCTTCCCATTTCCTAGGACATCTTATTCAGTGCCCTGCCCCCCACCCCTGGAATTCCCTCGGGCCACCCATTCTCCTCCCACGGGTGTTCCCCACAATCCCCTGCACAGACCTGACACCACTTGTGAGTTGACGGTTGTCATGGCGATGTTGCCCTGCTGGAGCGCTGAGGCTGGGACCACAATCCCCTGGGGGTTATTGGAGACTCCAGACATGGAATTGGGGGAATTCTGCAGGAGGTCCTGGCAGTAAGGGAGGTGCGTGGTTTGTGACAATGTCACTAAGAGCTTAGATGACACAGCCCCAAATCCCTCCTCTCCCCTCCCTCTTCCTGCCTTCCCTCCTCCATCCTCCTGCTCCTCTCAGACCCAAATGCAAAACGGAATTCTCATGACTCCCTGGCAAGTGTGAATGAGAAGGCTGAATATTAAAAACAACCAACAAACAAGAGTCATCCATTAAGCCACTCCACTCCCCTGCAAACCTGAGACCTAAATTATCCCACAAACCAGTGGTCCTCACCTTGGCTTCACTTTGGAAGTTCCAATATCGATGCCCAGAGACTCTAATTTAATTGGTCAGGGGTGTGGCTGGGGCTTTGGCGGGTGGCGGAGGGGGGATAGCTCCCCAGGCCATTCCAGTGCGAGGCCAGGGCTGAGAACCAGGCTTTACCTGCTCAGCACCCAGTCATCTTCACACTTAGTTGTCTCCAGATGCCTCCCCACCCCCAGTGCCCCGCTTCCCTGTACTTATGTCACAGAATTTATTACACCGAGCTTCACACACAAAGCAGCCTCCAGGGTTTTGCTTTGTGTCCTTAGCACCTAGCTCAGTGCCTGGGGGGTCAAAATATTTGATACATAATAATAAAAAATGGCCGCCTGGCCTCTTCATAAACTGTCTTCGAGGGAATCTCATAAGAGGCTCCCCTCGGCCAGCCTTGGGCACATTTCATGCCTTCCTTCCTCTTCCTCAGGCTCCCAGCAGAGCCCACCCCAGTCTCACTTGGCCCCGCACTGTCACCAAGCCCGTTTCCTGTGGACAACCCAAAGCCATTTAGGAGCTGGGCAGTGGGCGACTGGGCTGGAGGCGGAGGGGCTCAGGCACACGCAGGGGGCAGGAGGCTCACACGGGCTCCAAGAAGGGGCAGCGAGGCCTCCGTGCAGCTGGGTGTGCGAGGTTGGGGTCTCCGAGCGAAGGAAGGGTAGTGGAGGGACCCTTGGGTCCCCCCGAGCGGCTTAGCGCCCCCGACCACGGCTGCTCCTGTAAAAGCAGGGCTTGAACCGGGTGACGTGCCCAATGGCTGGCCGTGCAGGGCCGACCTTCGCAGCTCACAGCCTGGAATCACAGGCATGAGCCGTGAGGGCTTAGACAGGAAAAAGGTCAAGAAAATAGTGGGGGAAAGAAGGCCTCTGGCTTCCTTGCTTTGGTTTCGGGGCCGGGAGAAGCCTGGACCTTCAGGCTGCGGGAAGGTTAGAGTGTGGAGGGAAGACAAGCAGACCAAGGAGAAGAATCAGAGGCTCAGGGCACAGCCGGCACGTCACCTCCCAGACCCTGGGACCCTGGAAGTCGACACTGACTTAAATGTCTCCCTCAATTCAGCTGCTCACCCCCCACCCCCCGCCCCGCCTCTCCTCAGAGCTCCCCTTTTCACCCTCCTGCACCGCCAGGGGCTGGAGGAGCACGGGCTATAAATAAGCAACTAAGCAGAACCGGGCTGGAGTCTGGCTCCCCCTCCTCCAGGGCCCGGGCTCCGGGGGTGGGGTGGCGGGAGGAGGCCTTGCTTCTGTGCTTGGCTGGGCTCACCTCTGCTGTGACCTTGGGGAAGGGAGAGGGCGGCTCCCGGCCTGCCTTTGACTTTCTGGACTCTGTGAGGGCCTCCCCGCCAGTGAGGTTTATTCTCTGAGCAGAACCCTTGGCCTTCCAGCACAGACAGCTCAAGTACAATGCTGAGTCTGAGCCGCAGCAGTCTTACACTGCGAGGGCCTGCAAGCTGAGTATCCCAATTCCCTGAGGGGCAAATAAAGGAACCGAGGCTCAGAAACCCAAGCCACTTGCCCAAGGGCCCCCAGCTGGTAGCAGCAACAGCCTTCCTTCATCCACAAACACTGCTTCCCTACCTTGTGCCAGGCACTAGGCTACAATGTGCTCCTGGAATCACAGGGGTTCAATAGGTAGTTATTGAAGGCGAGGTGAGCAGATCAAAACAACCAGAACCCAGAGGTAGCGTGGACACCAGAGGAAAGATGGTGGACTTGGGAATCAGCAGCTCACGGTCCTCCCGGGGCCTTGGTCTCTTCGTTTATAAGGAGTCTCTGACCCTGTGCTGACACCCGGAGCCCTCAACCCCTGACTTTCCAGCCGTGAGTCGGCTCCAAGGTGGAGCTCCCCTCGTCCCAACCTCCTAGCCAGCTGTTCTCACAGAGTAAACCAGTACTGAGATTAGGTGAAGCTGAGGCAAGCTTGGAGGGTAAATTTAATGGCAGGGTGGGGGTGGGGAATTGACTCCATGCCATGCACCCTAAAACTAGTGACAATGACTTTTCAATAATCTCTTGTTCGGAACCAATGCTCGGCCTTAGGGAAGGATATCTGGGAATTTCAAACACAAAAATTGGTCCCAGGCTTTCTTACTCCCGAAAAAAAAAATATCCACAAGGTTAGGAAAACACAAGCAAAAGCAGTAAAATAAAACAAGATGTATGCCTTGGGATTCAGCCAGCACATTTTTATCAGTCAGAGGTAACGGGGTGAGCTATCACCTGGATATGTCATGGGCTTATTCGGACTCTGGCTGTTTCCCGGCCTCGTGGCTTGACCACTAGCCACCAGGCCAGCTCTCCCGGTCTGGGTAACTAAAGGCAATTTAAGAAGTGGATCAGACCCTTCTCTTTCCTGCCCTCTCCTTCTACTGTGATTTTGGCTGAGAGGGGCTGAGAGGCAGGCAGGTTACAGCAGCAAAGGTTGGAGCGGAGAACTTCGTGGGTCGAGACCGTGGGCAGGACCGGGGCTGGCCACATCGGACCGGAACAAGAAGAGGAAGCAAAGTCTTGGTGGCCCTGGTGCCCGGGAAGGAATGCTCATCTCTTACATTTGTAAACATGAGCGTTTCACAGACCTGTCTGAGCGCTGCGATGTTTTTAAAGGCATGGTTTCTCATGGCCATTGAATTAGAGCATCAGAATCTGTGTTTTTTATTATTTTATTTTATTTTTTGCCCTCTTAGGGCTGTACAGCACATGGACCCAGGCTAGGGGTCAAATCGGAGCTGTAGCCGCCAAATTACACCACAGCCACAGCAACTCAGGATCTGAGCCGCGTATGTGACCTACACCACAGCTCACAGCAACGCGGGATCCTTAACCCACTGAGCGAGGCCAGGAATGGAACCTGTGTCCTCATGGATACTAGTCAGATTCGTTTTCACTGAGCCATGACGGGAACTCCTAATCTGTGTTTTTTAGAAACCTCCCTCAGTGGGTCCCAAAGATCAGATGGGGGTGTGAAAAATATTTATTTGTCCTAAACATTGACTATTAGAGAGTATTCATTCACCACGCTATTTCAGTTTAACCTCACCACTACCTATGGGGCCAGCAGAGGACAGACTATTTTCCTGAGGAGGCACTGAGGCCCAGAGAACGAAAGCTTGTGAGTCACACAGCTTGTCCTTGAACCCAGGTCTTCCAGCTCCGAGTGCAGCACTGATGCTTTCAGAGAGAGAGATGAGCTCTGGAGTTAGACAGCCAGTCTCTGAGATAAGCACAGAGCCTGGCACATTTAGGCACCCAATAAATCATTTCCCACTTCCTTTGGCTAGAGTCACTCCATGAAGGAGTGGCACAGCCAGGGTTTAAGGCCTGTCCTGGAAGTCAGAGGGCTGAGTGAGTTCCTCATTTAGCAATAGCAGACTTCTACTCGGAGGCACACACCTAGGCATGGTGGTCTGTCCTTGCCACATGCCCCTTGTTTCTGGGCCAAGGCCAAGTCCCAGAAGTTGAAACTGCAGTCTTCCTCCCAGACTAGCCCCGTGACTTCACAGTGGAGCTATTTCTGGGCACGCTTTAGTCTCCAGCCCTCTAGAGCTTAGTCTCTACGGGGCTGGGTCTCTGAGAAGAGGTGACAGGTCTTTTCTGGGGAAGGGGCTGCTCTGGCAGCAGTGGGAGCCCCCTGGGGAGAAAATGTCGGCTAAGCATGAAGTGTTACTGTCTTCTCAACAGCCTTCCCATGGGGCTCATCAGACGCCAAACCAGGTGGATGCGGCTCTGTTTAGACCCAGACAGAGCTGTTTCCTGCCAGGCTCCTTGGCCCCGTAAAGTGGCAAGAAGCTCATTTGGTAGTTTCAGTGACATTTTTCAACTCCCTGCTTGAGCTGTCCAGGAACTAGGGGCTGAAGGCTGGTTATACAGCTCAGGAATGCTTTGCCTTGTTCTATCAAGAACATGGCAGTGGTGTCCCAAACCCTCTGGAAACTTCCAGAAGCCTGGGAATCATAGGCTCTTCCTTGGCCTCTCTGGTGGAGCCTTTCCCTCAGGTTGGGGGGCATGTGGTCTCTTACTTTCTAATAGTAAGATTTACTTTCTAGTAGGAAATAGGCCAAAAACCTGAAACCTTGATAGAGTTTCCCAGGAATGACATCTCTTAGGGCATGGACCAGGTGGCCAAGAAGTCAGATGGAAATCCACCAGTTGGCCCCCCAGAAGCCATTCCACCCACTCCTGCTCCTTGTGCGCTGTTTCCCAGAGACACAGAAAGGCAGAGGGCGCCCTTCCCCCCAGGAGGGGGCAGAGCGAGGCAGGGGAGCAGCTTTAGGATGGCTGAGAGCTTACGCCTCCTGCATGTCACTCATGGATCAGCTGCCAAGCCATTAGTCATTCTTTCTGAACCACAGTGGTCACTGGGTACGTTTTACTCCACATCTCATTTTTAGGACAAAAAAGAGGTAACATGTTCAAAAGGAAGCTCTTACTATGAAAAAGTGAAAGGTTCTGTGATTACTTTTGGAGGTGAAGGCAGGCGGGGTGTGGGGCACAAATGAAGCGCCAGTGACTGTGAACTCTGATACTGTGGTCTGACATCAGCCCAGGAGGAGCTGTGTCAGCCCCACCAGCCCTCTTTCTTCACTGTTAACAGGGAAAAGGCTTACGCTGCCCAGGAAGACAATTTCCACTAAAGGAAGAAATTCCTGGAATAAACTGTGACGGGAGGAAGAAATGAAGGAGTGAAGGAAAGGACTGATTAGAAGTTTTAAGTTATTTTGGAGTTCCCGTTGTGGCTAAGTGGTTAATGAATCCGACTAGGAACCATGAGGTTGCGGGTTCGATCCCTGGCTTCGCTCAATGGGTTAAGGATCCAGCGTTGCCTTGAGCTGTGGTGTAGGTCACAGATGCAGCTTGGATCCTGCGTGGCTGTGGCTGTGGCATAGGCCAGTGGCTACAGCTCCTCTTAGACCCCTAGCCTGGGAAACTCCATATGCCACACGTGGCCCTAGAAAAGGCAAAAAGTCCAAAAAAAAAAAAAAAAACCATA
>PVHT020000113.1:7203566-7231944 GCA_004024745.2 Catagonus wagneri
GGGTAATGGGTGACCGGGTGGAGGCAGTGGGGGGCAGTAGCCGGGAGCAGCAGGCCCCAGCTGGCTGCCATCCACCCCCAGGCCAGCAGGGGTCTCTGCTGATCCACCAGCCCCAGATTGTGCTCCCCAAAGCCTCCCAAGCCTCCCAGGAGGACCGGTTTGTGCTAACTTGCTGGGGCTGGGGGCGGGGAGCTGGCTTCTGCTGAAGAGCCTGTCTTGACCCACCCTGCGCACGCCCTCGGCCCATCCTCCCGACTCCTTTAATGCTTCCTGTCGGCCTGGTGGACCTGGCACGTGGCACTTGGGTTCTTTCCCATGCACGTGTCTTCCCTCCCTCCGAGGGAAAGAGGGGTCCTTCTTTGAACTCTCCCAGCCTGTCTAGCATGGTGTTGGGCCTGACCGGGCTTTGGTCTGGAAAGGGGTGAGTGTGTGCCTTAGCGGGGCTGGGAGGTTACCGCTGTCCCCAGACACCCCGTTCTTGGCAGCCTCCCTCTAGTTCTGGCAGAACCAGTGTCCTGTCTTGGGCTGGGAAAAGCCGGGTTCCCAAACCCGGGAAGCCAATCCCATGTAAACAAGTCACCTAATCCTGTTCCTGTCCCACTCCTGCTGGGAGCTTTCGTCTCAAGGGAAAGGCACTTATGGCCTGTGGAGACAAGCAGCAGCTGCTGCTCTTAAGGAACATTCCCCTCAGAAGGAGGAGGCCGTTCAGGTTTCCTAGCCTGGGAGGGCCGCCCTCTCAGTGTCTTGGCCTCTGAGCTGGAGGGCAGAGGGCTAGGCACTGAAAAGGGACAGCATCAATGCCCAGGGCAGGAGGAAGGCAACATAACTCCCGGAACTCAACATCCTGTCACTTTGGTCTGGGGGTGTCCCCTTTCCATCTCAGTGGTGACCTTGCAGGGTACATCACCTCCCCCTCCTGTGCCCACCTTAAAACTCACTGGTCAAATCCTCAGCCTGCTGGGCCACTGGGCAGAACTTCCAGGGTCTGGGTACAGGTGCTTGCCCCCCAGCCCCCTGGCCTTCTGCTAATCTTGAAAATGCAAACTCCTTGCAGGTCCATTGGCAAGTCTGCCTCCCGGGCTGGGGTGCACAGGCCCGTCCCCTTCCTCTTTTTGTCTTTTTTTTTTTTTGCCTTTATCTAGAGCCGCACCCGCGGCATATGGAGGTTCCCAGGCTAGGGGTCTAACAGGAGCTGTGGCTGCCAGCCTTTGCCACAGCCACAGCAACGCGGGATCCGAGCCGCGTCTGCAACCTACACCACAGCTCATGGCAACGCCGGATCCTTAACCCACTGAGCAAGGCTAGGGATCGAACCCGCAACCTCATGGTTCTTAGTCGGATTCGTTAACCACTGAGCCACGAAGGGAACTCCCCCTTCCTCTTTTTGGAGAGGAGCACAGCTGGGGAGTTATATCTGGTTGGCCAAGCCCCGAATCTCAGAGCTGTGCCTCCTTCGTACCTCTCCCTGTCCCTACTTTCAATCTATTGATTAAAATCCAAATTCTTGCTTCCTAGAGATTGGTTTCTTCCTCTCTAGGCTCGAAATCCCTGGTCTACAAGCCAGGGGGTGTCACGTCTCCCACCCAGGTCCAGGACCCCCGGTTCTCCTTTCTCCGCGTCATAGAAACATTAAAAGGAGTCGGTAAGTGAAAGTAGACTCTAGAGGAACCTCTCCCTAACTCTGCCACTTTGTAGGTGTGTGACCTTGAGCCAGCACCTTAACTTCTCCGAGCTTCCGTCTCCTGGGATGTACAATGGAGAAACTAGAGTGCACTCTGCAGGTTTGTTGTGAGGAATAAGCAAGATGATCTAGGTAAAGCACCTGCTACATACAGTGTTTGAGACCAGGATGCTCAATAAACACGGACATCCTCTCCTTTCTCTGCCAGTCCTTCTTGGAGCATTTTGAGAGGAGGCAACTCAGTTAATTTGTCTCCAAGCCTCACCCTACTGAACTACGTTCCCCGCTTCCTTTAAGGTCTTTGGCAATTGGCTGTGATTATCAGCATAAACCCCCACAAATCTGGCTGCAAGATACTCCATCAGTACATTTGCAGGTTAGAGACTGTGTCCTTGGAACCCAGCGGGCACAGCTGGTGCGCAGGTAGAAGCGCCGAGCATGAGGGGGTGCTGGTCCCACTCTCTACCCCGCCTCCTTCTCTTCAGGGACTGTGAAAGGCTGTCTCCGCTCCTTACCTGCCCCGGTCTTCTCTCTGCACCGGGAGCTCCGACACTGAGAGTCCCCAGAAAGTCTACTGACCTCCCCGGCCCCCCCGGGCCTCCCTGAAACGCTCCCCCCACCCCCCACCCCGGCAAGTCTTCCCAAGGAATCTCCCAGGGACCCTGCAGCTCCTCTAATCACAACAGGCTTTGGAAATCCTCCTGCTGGCCTCTCTGCTCCCTGCGAGGTTCGCTCATCCCGTCTCTGGGCAGGAAGAGACCTCAGCCACGAGGGTGTTCGCGATGAGACCGAGGCCCGGGCTCTCCGCTGGGATTTGGGGGTGGGGGGAGACAGATGCTGAGCGGTGACCAGGCAACCTCAGGCCACACACGTGCTTGGCTCGGTCCTGACCCCTTCCTCAGCTGCCTTCCTGCCCCTCCTCAGCGCCCCCTGCCCCTGAGCCCTCTGTGCTGCCATAACTTATCCAGAGCCTCAGTGTGACTCAAGCTCCCTCCCACTGAGACGGGGCACTCATCCTGGACACTTGACCATGTTCTCCCAGGACCTAGCACGGTGCATACAGTAAGCGTCCTCCAAATGCTCAGCAACTGAAGGAGGGCCATGGTGCAGCCTGGTCTGTCCTGGAACAGGTCCGGCGTTTAATCTCCATAGACAAGGGGGGACGGGCTTCAGGTCAAATTAATGTTTGAACGTGGCGGGACGTAGGGTCCTGCCAGTGGAGTGGTTTAGTTCCTGCCATTGAGGAAGAACTTCCTTACCGAGGTCCACCCTCCCAGGAAGCCTGGGGATCACTGCATGCAGGAGGAACGGGACGGCTGCCTGGGGAGGAGCAAGGACAGGCTGTGGCCCAAGTCCTTGGAAACTGGTTCAGCCCTCCTGCCTGGAGACTGGCTCAGTCTCCCCCATCCCACCCCCAAAGAGAAAACTCCCACATGGAAATGGAAGGTCGAGGGGTATATGCCCAAAGCCTACAAAGCTGGACAGGGACACAGTGGGGCACCTGGGGGGGGTGGTTTAAATAAAAAAGTATCTCCCACTTTGCAACATGAAGCTGAATGATTAGCACACAGGCAAAACCATGAGCCAGCAGTTTGCAACAAAGCTGGCGGGTGGCTGGAATGTTGATCCTGAGGATCGTGTTCCAGAGGGGAGACACCCCTCCCCAGGCCAGGCTGGCGCTCGGTGAGGCTATTTCAGGCTGGGGGGGATTAAGGTCAAACCATGACGAATGCGTGCGCAGACACACCCCCCCCACACACACACACCCCCACACTCCTCTCCCACGCTGGTTCCTGTGCCCAGACCCCAGGCCCGCCTCCTGCACCGAGTCTGAGCTGGTGTCCCCTTCCTGGGAAGGCCCTGGCTAGCCCCCATGGACTTCAGTGAGGCAGGGATGGGAGCCTGGCCTGGGGACGTGGGTGGGACAGCACACGGCATGTCCTGCTCACCTCCTCCTTCCCAGCACTTAGGATGACACGCTGACCCCACACCTGTCCTTCCCGCCCCCTCCCCTCACTGCCGCTGCCATCTCTTTTTCCATCTCTTTCCTGCCTCCATCTGTCTTCGGCCTCACTTCCCTCTTCCTCGTCTGGGGCTTTTTCTCTTCGTTGCTCTTTTCCTCCAGTTCATCAGCCTCTCCTTACCTCCCTCTGGAACGCAACCCTTGCCACTTGTCTTTCTTCCTCTTTTCCTTCCCTCCCTTGCCTTCCTCTTGTCTCTCTTGATTTCTCTCTCTCCATCTTTCAACAGATATTTACTGGTTGCCTACTATGTACAAGACCCTGTGTGGCTATCGTCAGGTGTGGGTTATAAAAGGATATAAAATACTTGCTCTACTAAAAAAAAAAAAATTCTTATCTCGGGGAGGAATTGAGGCTTACACAAGGGACAAAAATGTAAAGTCACATGTGATATTTACCATGTAAAGGGCCCACGTGCCCAGGAATTGGTTGAGAGAAAGAAAAGTCCATGCTGGGTGGGGCACTGGGAAGGCCTCCATAGAGAGAGCAGCCTCGTTACTGCCCTTGGGAACGAGGCTGGGTTTGGCCCTGCAGAAAGGTGGGGGTGTCCCCAAACACACCGGCGTGGAAGAAACACACGGTATGGCCTTGAATTTCAGGTGAAAGCATGTAAAAATTCTGGGGGGCAATCAGAGGTTTCAAGCAGGAGAATGATGTGACCAAGCTTTAGAAGGCAGAGCCAGCAGCAGAAGCCTAACAGGCATGTGTATGTGAACTGTTGTGTGTATGCATGTCTGTGATTGTGAACTGTTGTGTGAATGTGAATTTGTGTGTGTGTGTGCACGTGTATGGGTACGAGAGCTGTGAGGTAGCCGAAGAAGGCAGAACAGGTTAAGAAGCTCCGGCAGTAGCTCGTGTGTAATGACCTTATTTACCTGCTAAAGCCTGACCCAAGTGGGTGGTGACAGGGCAGAGACAAGAAGGGACAAGTTTGAGAAACGGCAAATATGACCACCTTGCTAAGTGTCTTCTCTCTTTCTCGGTGTCTTTGTTTGCATCTGATTGTCTGAGTTCCTCTCTCTAAGCAGATCAAGGCCAGCAGTTTGCAACAAAGCTGGCGGGGTGGCCCGAGGCCTTTCCGCAGTGGTCAGCCCGGGGCCAGCTGCCCTGGCAGGCAGAGATCTGAGGCCGACAGTGATAGGAATCAGGGTTCCTGCCTCTTTCCTCAGAGCGCAGAGGCACTGAACGCTGGGGTTTCCCAGGAGGACTGATTTTTACAGACGGCATCTCTGAGGCCTGGCTTACCCCAGAGCGTGTGAGCTCCTTCTCTGCTAACCCGCATCTCCGGGGTCCCTGCTTCCTGCAGATGAACTTGTCAGTCCTGGGACCCCAGCCCTGAGGGGCCGCCGTGGCCTCTAGGCCCTCTGGCCTTCCTCCTCCACCCCTGGCTTCAGCTACCCTGGTGCCCCCCCAGTGCCAGAGCTCGAGATGGGGCTGGGGGCCCAGGAGGGGAAACCCACTGCCTCTCCAAGGACCTGATTATTTCCAAAGACTTGTGCTAATTTTCTGATATGATCCTCACATCTCTGTGAGGCACTAAATCCTCATTACTTTTCCTGACCGATGCATTCTAATTAGATCAACACTTAAAACAAATTCACAATAGCCACAGGATGGCTTTCCATCTCATTAACTCCTCACTTATTATTTTCATGAAAATTACTGATAAAAACGTGCATCTCCATTTGGTGAGGCCTCACAGCCTCCTCGGCTCCTATCTTGCATCTCTCCCATCACCGGGGCTGCGCGGCGTCGCCATGGTAACCCACAATAATAGAAACTAATAAATTACAAACGAGATGCTCGTTGAGCAATTATTGTCCTCTTTTATGCAAGTTTCTTGCTAATTTTGATCATAAGGGAAAGTACAATAAGACTCTGAAGGAATGAGTCTATTTCAAGAGAATATTAGCAAGCAGAAGCCTGGGCGGCTGAGTTTAGATCTGTAATAAAGTGATTTGGTGATTTCAAGCAATGGGAAGTAGAAATAAACTTCCTGCCTCGTGTCCCATGTAGTACTCACTATGGAGTCCCACAGAGATCCCACCGGGGTGGGTTTGATGTGATACTTGTTGTCAAAACGCACAAGGCGCGGCTGGCCTTCCAGAGGGCACACTGCCCCTCCCCCTGCCTCTCCCAACCTAGAGATAGATTCTACGCGCTGGTCCTTAAGATTTTTTTTTCTTTTTTGGCTGCACCTGCAGCACGTGGGAGCTCCAGGGCCAGGGACTGAACCCGAGCCACAGCCATGACCTGAGCTACAGCAGTGACAAAGCCACATCCTCAATCTGCTGCACCACCAAGAGAACTCTGGTCCTTAAGATTTAAGGTTAAAAATGGCACCATCTTTCTTAGGCACTCGTTCTAGCACCTCTCACCAAGCGTTCTTAGAAAGTTTACCCATAACCCCAAGCCTGGCTGTCTCGTGGGAAGAGGCCACTGCAAACCTCCTGAGGGACCCTCCACGTGTCTGTCCTAGACTCTGGAGCTCAACAGGAGAAGAAGAAAGTGGTGAGCCTACGGCTTATGTAGACACCAGTGAGTCTGATGGAAAGGTATCACCATGAAGCTTTCTTAGTTTATAGGTTTGGGGACAATATTCTGTCCTGGAGAGAGCGCCCATTCTCGCCTAGAGCACACAGCCACCGTTTCCACAGCCCCCAGTTCCCAGGATGAAAGTGGCAGGTGAATCTCAAGAGAGATGACACTAGGTGACTAACACAGTGGCCTTGAACCACTGCAGGGTAGGGTAAGCAACCAGCAAATGGTCAGGGAGAAGCTGTCCCCGGAGAGGCTGGCTTAGGCTATCAGCAGGCAGGACTCAGGGAAGAACCAAACTCCCCCTCCCAGAACAGAGACAGTGCATCAGGCCACAGCGCATCCCCCCTCCCCCGCCCCGCCGGAAGCCATGGGGCTGGAATGTGTGGGTCTGTTCCCAGCTCCGTCACCACCTCATCCTCCAATAAAGTGCTTCATCTCCTTAACTCCTATGCTCACTGCTTGGGACATCTCGGACCCGGAAGCCAGGAATCACTTGGTACGCGGTCCCTCTCAGATCTGGGCATCTTCCAGGGAGGACTGCCACTCTGGCATGGTGAGCTCTGGGTGGAAAGGGGACTGTGCTGTCTGACAAAGAGTAGAAGGAGTGTATCAGAGGATGGACCTCCTGGAGAAAGGATCCAGTGAGTCTGGACCACTTTCCCAGGTCTCCACGGGACCTTCAGACATTCTGACACCTGGATTAGGAGCCTGGCTAGGAGATGAGACCCAGTCCCGAGTGTTACCTGTGAGTGAAGGTTTATGGAGGGCTGGTTGGGGGAGTAGGGCCCCCCGAGGTCATTCCTGAGCAGGTTATCACTGTGCATCTTGGTTTTGAGGCAGGTGATGTAACGGTTACAAAAGTCCTTGCAGAGTTCATTGACTTTCTCCAGCTCCAGCAGGTGGATTCTCAGGACCTGGATCGCCTTCACCATCTGTGGAGAGGGAGGAGTGGTGAGCCCAGGGGTCTGGATTGCAGTCCCCTCACTGCCTTGACCTCGCCACCCCAGGCCCCAGGCACCCCAGGAGAGGAGCCCCTCCTTGCCCTAGGCATACTCCTATCTAGCTGTAGGATTTAAATTCTCCTTGTAGGTATCTGCCGATCGTTTGCCTGCTTAGAGGCCACTGTTACCACAGCTGCTTTCAAGGCAATTGTGGCACGCTGAGAATGGCACTGGTTTTTAGAGGTGAAGGGCCAGGTCTCAAGCCCCGGGCCTGCCATGTACGTCCGTGTGGCCTTGGCCAAGGGCTTAAGCTCTCCGCGCCTTGTTGTCTGACAAACGGGGACAACGGTGCCCTCCCTGACCACGGTGTGGGTTTGTGGCAAAGACCATGTGAGGGAAGGCACAAGCTGCGAAGAATGAGCTCAGAACCCCCTGGAAGCACCCTGAGAGGTCAGGGACTATCTATTCCTGCACAGATTCTGAGTGCCTCGTGCTGTGCCAGTCACCTTGCAGACGCCCCACTGATACTTGTCGACTGACCGATTCATCCAGCATGACTTAGCCGGGCGCTGGGACACCCAGCTGTCTGGTGGCCTCTTCTGTGCCCTTTGGATGTTGTCCGTGTGCCTGCTGCCTCTTCAGATGGACATTCCTAACCTTTTCCTGGCAAGGAGCTATTTTGCAGTTGAAGCTTTTCTCCTCAGAATTGTTATTATTCGAGAAAGAAAGTGCTATGGGAGGTATGGAAAATAGAGGCTGAAAAAAAACCTGCAATGATCCAGCCACCCTTAAAGAATGAGGATTTTTTGGGTCTTTTTCACATGTGTATGTTTCAACATAGTTTTAGTCATGATGTACACACGCCTTTGGTTCTCATTTTTCCACTTAGTTTATTTTACCGAATGTATTTTTCTAAGTGGCAGAATTGTTTTTCGTTTTTTTTTTTCTAGTCTCCTTTCTAGACTTTGAGCTTGTAGAAGAGAGGGGTGGTGTCTAATTTGCTTGTGACGTTATCATCGTCACTAATACATGTAGATGCAGAGTAAACATTTGTTAAGTAGGTGAAAATTATTGAGTAAATACATTTTAAATTGGTAAATATTGTTCTACATGTATGCTGATTCCTTATTATTGGATATTTAGATTAATTCCAATTTTTCAATTTTATAATAAATGTTACAGTGACTATTTTCCAGCTTTATAGCTTATTCACATTTCTGCATTATTCTCTGAGGACAAAGTCCCAAAAGTGACAGACAAAAAGCTATGGACACACAGGGAACTCTACCCAATATTCTGTGATCATCTATAAAGGTAAAGAATCTGAAAAAGAAGGGATTGTGTATTTGTATAACTGAATCACCTTGCTGTATAGCAGAAGTTAACACAACATTGTAAATCAACTATACTCAGTAAAATTTTTTAAAAAGCTAAGAACATTCTCTTGGCTCATGATAAATACTGCCAAATTGATTTTTTAAAAAGATGTTGGAGCAATTGGACATCCACAAGCAAAACAGTGAACCTTGATTTAAATCTTACATCTTGTACAAAAACTAACTCAAATAGATCAAAGACATAAAACTATAAACTTTTTAGGAAAAAAAAAAAACACAGGAGAATATCAATAGAACCTAGGGCTAGGCAAAGAGGTCTTAGACTTGATGCCTGAAACATGACCCAGAAAAGGAAAACCTGATAAATTGGACCTCATCAAAGTTCAAAATGTTTGCTTCTCAAAAGATGCTATGAAGAAGATGAAAAGACAAACTACAGACTGGGAGAAAATACCTGCAAATTACATATCTGACAAAGGATTTATATCTGGAATATTTAAAGATCTCTCAAAACTAAACAGCAAAATAACAAGCAATTCAATTAGAACATGGGCAAAAGATAACATCAGACATTCCACTGAAGAGGATATACACATAGCAAATAAGCACATGAAAAGATGTTTAATGTCATTAGCCATCAGGGAAATGCAAATTAAAACCACAATGAGATTATCACTACACATCTATCAGAATGGTTAAAATTAAAAATAGAGATAACACCAAGTGCTGGCAGGGAATTACTAGATTACTCATATGTTGCTAGTGGGTATGAAAAATGGCACAGCCACTCCGGAAAACTGCAAAACAGTTTCTTACAAAACTAGATACACCATCTAGCTGAGTAATTGCACTCTTGGGCATTTATTCCAGAGAAATTAAAAAAAAAAAGTTCACTCAAAAACCTGTATGTGAATATTCAACTCAACCTTATTTCTAACAGCCCAAACTTAGAAACAACCAAACTATACTTAAGCAGGTGAATGGATACAGAAACTATGGTACATCCATATCACTAAGAAGTACTCATAAATAAAAAGGAACAAACTAATGACACCCTCAACAACAGGATGGATTTAAAGGGAATTATGCTGAGAAAGAAAAACTAGTCTCAAAAAGTTACATACTGTATGATGCCATTTATATATACATTTTTTTTCCTTTTTTAGGGCTTCACCTGCGGCATATCAAAGGTCCCAGGCTAGGGGTCAAACTGGAGCTGCAGCTGCCAGCGTATGCCACAGTCGCAATAATGTTGTCAGATCTGAGCTGATTCTGCAAACTATGCCGCAGCTCACAGCAATGACTGGTCCTTAACCCACTGAGTGAGGCCAGGGATGGAACCCACGCCCTCATGGATACTAGTCGGGTTCGTTACCACTGAGCCACAGTGGGAACTCTCATTTACATAACATTCTTGAAATGACTAAATTATAGAGATGGAGACAAATTAGTGGTTGCCAGGAGGTTCGGGGAGGGGGAGAGAGGAAGGAACTGCACTGTATCTTGACTATCACAGTGTTTTCATGAATGCACACATGATAAAACAGCATGGAACTAAGAGCGCGTGTGCGCACGCACACGCACACGCACACACACACACACACGTGCATGTAAAACTGGTGGAATCTGAATAAGGTCGGTAGGTCATATCATTGTCATTTCCTGGTTGTGAAATAGTACTCTAGTTATGCAAGAAGGGAATCAGGACTGCTCCGTATTAACTCTTACAACTGCATATGGATCTACAGTTACAACCGATGAAAAGTGATACAAAGGGTGGGGGCTTGCCTGCCGAGACCATTTATGTCAGCACAAGCAATGTATAGGCGTCCCTCTGTAGTCCTACCTACCAGCTTTGGGCCAGCATCCTGATGCCCAGTAAAACAAGGAAGAGCATCTCTCCCAGAGAACCCCAGCCATCGGGCTGTGGAGCTGTGGCTAGAAGCCAGGGCCACAGCCCTCTCTGGGTTTCGTTTGCATTTCAAGTCCGGAGCAACCAAGGAGCCCCCGTGTTGGCCTTTGGATTGTCTGATAGGCGAGGACTGTGCTCAACTAATTAAAGGCTCTTGGAGGGCTGAATTAGACTAAGTGTCACTCAAAGACAGAAAGCAGCAATTTTCAGGCGGGGCTCAATCACAGGGTCTTGTCCTCAGGAACTGCTCCCTCCCACCATGGAGCTGAGACTAAAGGGACTGTGCTGTCCCCAGCAGAGAGCAGAAGAGGGACTTTTCGTTTGGATTATCTGGACCAAAAAATGGAGTCAGGTATTGAACAAATTATTTGTTCTTGCCTAAATTCTCAACTTAACTTTAGCCCTAGAGATCTTGGCTTATATCTCCAAGAGTAATTAGCACAAACATAGGTGTTTAATAAGTACTGATTGATTGATTGACTGACTGATAGTACTACCCAAACATTTCTCATTCGTAATATATCTCGGGTACTATGTTCAGTCCATCACGTGCCTTACTTATTCCACACAACCACCTGTGCAAGTAGATACCATTGTTGCCCATATTTTACAGCTGAAGGAAATGAAGGCAAGAAATATAAATTTTGCTTGCTTAAAGTGACCCAGTTGGTAAGTGACAGAGCTGGGACATGAAGCCAGGTTGCCTGTGTTGCTTCACCAGCCATTTGGGCTCTCAGAATTTACACGGAAAAAATGGCGACTGAAAGGGTGCATGGTTTAGGAAAAACCGAACAACTCTGGGGAAAATAAAGGTTGGGATTTCCAGAACATTCTCTGGCAAGGTTTCACCCTTCAGCTGCTCTGGCCTGACCCCCAGGAGTCAGAATACCTCACCAATGAGGGTGTCTGCTTCCCCAGATGTAAAAAGGACGGACTGGACCATCTGGTGCCTTCTGTTTTCTGATTCTCTGAACGGTGCAAGGACTTCCACTCTCGGTTCACTGACAGCGCTAGGAGAGGCCATGTGAGATGACTGAGGCCGGGCCCTGTGGGTAAGCAAATGGCCCAGACCCCCGGACACACGGCTGCATCTTCTCCCCGGAGGCTCCCCAGTCAGAGCAGTCTCTGTGTTCTCTCAGTCTGCTGAGCACTTCCTAGCACTTACCAGCATCTCTCCAGCCCAAATATAAAGCACTTACTCAGCCTTCTGCAGGCCTCAGGGACATGCAGTGCTCCATCAGCATAGCCTCCCTCAACTTAACGTTATCCATTCAACGTGTCTTCTCATGATATGCCGAACACTGGACAAGGCCTCTGACCCGAGTAAGCTGCCCGATTTGCTTTGTCTTCTCCAGACAAAATAATCCTAATTCCTTAAACCTTTCTTCTTTTTTCCTTCCTTCCTTCTTCCCTCCTTCCCTTCCCTCCTTTCATGTTTTATTTCCTTCCTTCTCTGAGCTTTCCTTTACTGGACTCTCCTTCATTTTCAACAACATTTTAGTTATTCATTTTTAAATCTCTTCATGAGTACATACACATTCACACACACAGAAAAGTGTGCATATCTATCCATTTATTTTAAAAACATAGTCAATAAATATAAAAAGAATCAGAAAATACAATTAAGTAAAATAAAAAGTAAAGTCTAAGGCGCTTCCATTGTGGCTCAACGGTACTGAACCCGACTAGTATCCATGAGGTTGCAGGATTCTTGGCCCCGCTCAGTGGATTAAGAATCTGGCATAGCTGTGAGCTGTGGCATAGGTCGCAGACGCGGCTTGGATCCCACATTGCTGTGGCTGTGGTGTAGGCCAGCAGCTGCAGCTCCGATTCTACCCCTAGCATGGGAACCTCCATATGCCATGGGCTGACCCTAAAAATCCAAAAATTAAAAAAAAAAAAAGGAAAGTCTACCCTAAAAAGTTCTGCTCAAATGAAATACACATGTAATGTGTTTAAATCCAATCTGGTGCACAGTGGCCAAGACTGGACCTATCTTTTGGTCTCAAAAAGCACAGCTGAAGGATTACGTGGGTTTTTTTTTTTTTTTTTAGGGCTGCACCCACGGCATGTGGAGGTTCCCAGGCTAGGAGTCGAATCGGAGCTGTAGCCACTGGCCTACACCACAGCCACAGCAACACCAGATCCAAGCCACTCTGCAACCTACACCGCAGCTCATGGCAATGACGGATCATTAACCCACTGAGCAAGGCCACAGATTGAACCTGCAACCTCATGGCTCCTAGCTGGACTCGTTAACCGCTGTGCCACGATGGGAATTCCGAAGGATTACTTTTTTATGAGAGAATAGACTTGGTTGAAAGATTGAAGAGAGTAGAGTAAATCGTAATGGTATTCTAAGGCTATTCAACATCAGAGAAAAAAAGGGCAGCGCCATTAATATGGGCAGCTGCGTGGCACAGCAGAAAGCCCCTGGGATTTACTGTCAGAGAGTTTGGATTTGAATCCAGGCCTACTGTTTACAAATGGGTGAAATTGGGCTAATTCCATCATTTCCCTGAGCCTCAGTTTTCCTCATCTCTAACTCACATGATCTGGTAAGGGCTAAAGTAGATAATAACACGAAAGTACTTTATAAACCGCAGGGAACCAAATGCATATAAATTTTTGCAAACTCTTTTAATGATTTTGAATATCCTGTTGGCTTTTCTATTGCTATTCCATTTTCAGATAGTGGAAAAATAATCATTCCCCATTTTTTCTTTTATATTTATGTTTAACAAATCATTCACTATCTTTTTTATTTCGCAATTTTGAGTTTTGGCCTCTAAATCAGAATAAAACTGATTTATTAAACCATTTTCCTAAGTGATCAATGTCATGTAAAAAGTTATTCCAAATCTTCTAGTGCAATAACAATTCCATTTAATTTAAGATTTTCATAGAATGGGATGAATGGATCCTTCATTCCTTTTCTCCAAGTTTTGCTTCATCTTTCAGCTTCTCTCCCTCCCTTCTCTTTCAGAATAAAGAAGCAGCCCTCTTCTAATAAGCACCTTTCACAAAAGCAACCTTCCATTTCAGTCTCATATCACAGTGCACAAGCCCCACCAGCCTCAGGAAAGTCCACAGGACTGGGAAGTCACATGGCGTGATGTCCCGAATCTATTATTTCCTTCCTGTGTATTTCAGACAAGTCGTTTAACTTTATCTGTGAAATGTAAGCTGATAAATAATACTTACATTGCAGAGTTGTGGTGAAAATTGAAAAAAGGTAATGTACGCATATATCCTGGGCACAGAGGAGCTATTTTTTTTTTTTTTTGGTTTTTTGTTTGTTTGTTTTAGGGCCGCGCCTGCAGCATATGGAAGTTCCCAGGCTAGGGGTTGAATCAGAGCTGCAGCCACCAACCTGCACCACAGCTCACAGCAATGCCAGATCCTTAACCCACTGATTGAGGCCAGGGATTGAACCCACATCCTCATGGATACTAGTGGGGATCATTAACCGCTGAGCCACGGAGGGAACTCCCAGAGTAGCTATTTTTAATATGTCAATTCTTAAGGTCAACGTGCCTCTGCACCCCACCACTGAGTACTTTTCTGGAAAGTGGCCTCTCTTGTAGGGCTGTGGCCCCTTCATTTGGTGGTAATAAATCTCTACTTTTCAAAACATTTCTCCATGTAGCACTTTAAAATTTGCAAAATGCTTCTCTCTCCATTACCTTGTTTGAGTCTCATAAACATGGGGCCACACAAGCAATGTTTATCACTTTCCTAGAGATGAGGAGGTGGAGGCTCCAAGACTGACTAGAAACCCACTAAATTCCCTGTGGCAATTAGGGAGGAAGCTTTGCCCTGGAGGGCGGATTCCTTCCATTTCTCCTTCGGCAGTGGGGGAACTGGAATATTCTCCCTCCTTTAGAGAGGAAGTGCTCTGATGCTTCCTGTGGGTCACTAGGGTAGCCAAAGCTAAAACTGAATGGAGAATTTTCCCAGATCAGACCAGCCCAGCCCAGCCTGAGCAGCTGGAAGGGTGGGGCCACTGGAACAAGGCCTGGAACATGGAAGGAAGGTGAAAGCCAGGGGCTGGAGACCACCAGGTGATTGGGGACAGAATAAACACTCACAGAAGCCACCACATAGGATGTTACATAGCCTCAAGTCACAATGGGGCACTTCCCCTCCGGGTCCTCAGAGTTCAGAGGAGCGCTGCGGTTCGGGGAAAGAGGTGGGCTTCAGGAATTAGACGCACCCTGTGCAAATCCCAGCTCTGAACCTTATTGGCCATAGGGCTCTCAGTCTTTGATTTCCCCCTCTGTGAAATGGGTATAACGATAACCCCCTCAGAAGGCTATTGCAAGAATTCAGCAGCACAGATGGGTGCCAGAGAACAGAGGGGTTTGGAGGCTGAGTCTTGGGCTTTCCACCTACTGGGACACTCTGGACAATTCACACGATCTCTGCACTTCAGTGTCATCTGCAAAATAGGACAGGAACACAACTCCCCCAGAATCGTACTGAGGATGAAATGAACTTGGCCAGAAGAGAACTAAAGACAAATGCCTAGGAAGCACTAGGAAAGACTAGCTCTTGGGCAGTGTAACTGCTGCGCACAGGCCAGGCTCCGTGCCTGTATCTGACTCGCGGACCAGCTGTGTGGTCTGCTGCTGGCGATTCCTCCTCGTATCTCAATCTCCTCATCTTAAAACGGGATAATAATAATATGCACCTTGTGGGTCTGAAAAGAGGATTAAATAAGATAATACATGTGAAGTATCTGGAATGGCACCTGGCACCCAGTAAGTCCACTGTAAATGTTAATTGTCACTGGCTTTGATTACTATTTCCTTTCTATGTCCTGGTGTCTTATGGGATCTTCTGCTCCCAGGTAGATGAAGGGGGTCTGGAAGGAAGGCTGAAGGGAAGGACCCTCTGCAGGGGGCCGGCTTGTGGTCCCCGTGGGCCCGGGGATCCTGCCGGGCCCCTTCCCGTGGTGCCTCCTTATTCATAGCCTCCGGCCTCTGGCCCTGCCTCATCTGAGTGGGCCCAGGGGCCTGGGGGCCCCATTTTGGAGCTGGCTTTGCGGTCAGACAGCTATAATCTGTCCCTGGAGCCACACCGGAGTCTCATTAAAACGTGCCCCATAAATGTTAAAAAATTTACACATAAAAAAATTCCATGCATGAAACTGAAACCGTACGTTTTACAGCCTTGGTTTGAAATCTTGCATAATATATAAAACCTCGGCCCTGCGCTGGGGGCCCGTAAATCAAATTTTATAAAACAAAAAGCTTTTACCTTTCAAAGGGGTTTGGGGAACTTGCAAATTTTACAAACTGTACCAACTGCCAGTCAGAGGCTGTTGGGCCCAAGCAGGGGATCAGTCGGCCAGGTGACAGAGGCCTGGTGAGCACCTGGTTGGGGGGAGTGTTGGAATTGGAGTAGGGGGTGCCCCGGGGGTGCGAACCAGGGAGCATTCCAGTTTAGCCACCATGGGGGTGGAAATGGGTGGGGGGCAGAGAGCGAGGGCGCAGTGGAGAGCTGAGGGTGTGCTCTCACACACAAGGGCTTTATTAGTGGGTGATGCAGAGCAAGGAGCCCACGGATCTGGATGCTGACAACTCATTTCCCTTCTACGGACTCCAGTGTCCCCATCTATGAAATGGACGTGCTGTGGTTCCCCCACCGCACCCCGAGTTCTGTGATTCTCTTCTGGCAGGGGTGCTGTGGGAGCAGCTGGCTAACTGGGAAGGGAAGTTCCCTCAGAAACGTAGGAGCTGGGAACCTCTCTGATCTCTGAGCTGCTCCGAGAGCGCTTAGTCAGCCGCTCCCCTGGGAACCTGTCTGGGAGGCTGTTGGCGGAGGGGAGGGGAGACACAACGGTTTGCTTGGAGGGGAGGAGGGGGACCAGCTGGAGGGGAGGGCCCGCATCCGGTCCCAGTCGTGGGCCTGGTGGGGCTGGGAAGGAGGCAGAACTAGAGTGCTGCTCCAGGGCCCAGGGTGGGACAAAGTTTGGGGGGACCTCAGTGTCCTCCTGACAATTCCGTCTGTGAAAGTCAATATTCAAGGGCAAAGGAAAGCCGCCCTGACACACACATATATATAAAATAAATCTCTCAATTATCTCAGCTCATTTGCTTGGGGTCTCATTTTATGTCCCTGCTCCGCTGCGCAGTATATCTGTCCGGATAAAGAGTTACAGTCCGTTGGGCTACGTGTGCGGGGTTGTAAAAAATACAGATGCCAAATTAACTGGCTGTGGCACTCGGCAGCTGATTGAGCTGATAATGACGCGATCTGACCTTTTTCTAATTTCTAATTATGTGCATCTAGGCTGTGCTGGTTGCACGATTCTTGTTCTAATGATGGCGCCTGTGGCTGGCCTCTTCGTCTCCCCCCTCCTGACACAGGACGACAAGTGCAGGACGGCACTTGACGGCAAAGGGCACTGCCTGACCCCCTGGTAAAGTTTCACGCTCCCGCCACACAGTCTCTTTGATGACCTGGAGGTGGGGTGAGGTGGCTGGGATGCCTTGCCTTAGTGACACTGCATTTGACTTTACCCTTCTGGAGGCCACGCATTTTTAAAGGCCATTTAGTTCTATCAGCCACCTCGTTAATTTTTTATGACAGTCACAGGAGACAGACAAGGAAACCGAGCTTTAAAGGAGCCATCCGAGTCACCCAGAGGGTAAGGTGTGGAGCTAGGCTCAGGTCCTCCGCTCCTTCAATTGCCTCCATTTAGACAATCAATCAATCAGTCACTGACTGGCCAGCTCCTCTGGGTGAACCAGGTCCACGTGAGGGATAGGCCGCAAGCCTCGCTCCGCCAGTGGGCCACTCCCAGCCTAGTCACCTAAGACAGAGGACCAGGGCGCCAGGGCCTGGGACAGCTTCTGTAATGCCCATTTCCCCAGGTCAAGCGTGGCATGAGGCAGATGTTAATGGAGTCTTTTTGGATTGAATGAAGGAATCCGAGGCTGAGTGAGCAGAACCCGAGAGCCGCAGGCGGGAAAGCAGGGAGGTGGCCACTATTTGGTCTTTTCTAGGCTGAACTAGACTGGGAGCTGTCCCAGGTGGCTCTTCCTTTGCTCACCTGGCAGGTGGTGGTGGGCAAGGACTGCGAGGTTTGTTTCCCCAGGAATCCTACCTTGGAAGAGGTAGCCTATTTTTAGGTATTTCCTACCAATTTAGGTTCTTTTTGGGCCAAATGAGGGGGTGTCCATTCCAGCTCTCAAAGAAATGGCTGCCTCACCTCCTGGCTGCATGGCCACTGCAGGTGTCACCTCTAAAGACTTGACACAGCTGTGGTCCTGAGATGCTGAGCAGCCGAACAGCAGGGCTGGGCCAGGCCAGTCTGCACTTACCATCCTACCCGCCGGAGAACCTGCACTGGGTCAGCACCTGGGAGACAGCGGTCTGGGCTCCCGGGAAGTAGGGCAGCTCAGGTCCGCCAGGGGAGAGAGAGGGCCAGGGCCGAGCAGAGGCACGTCTGTTTCTCAGAAACCTGCATTAGGAGCTCCTGTTGTGGCTCAGCAGAAATGAATCCGACTAGTATCCATGAGCATGTGGGTTCCATCCCTGGCTTCGCTCAGTGTGTTAAGGATCTAGCATTGTTGTGAGCTGTAGTGTAGGTCACAGATGTGGCTCGGATCCTGCATTGCTGTGGCTGTGGTGTAGGCCAGCAGTTGTGGTTCCAATTTGACCCCTAGCCTGGGAACATCCACATGCCACACCTGTGGCCCTAAAAAAGCAAAAGTGCAAAAGAAAGAAAGAAAGAAAGAAAGAAAGAAAGAAAGAAAGAAAGAAAGAAAGAAAGAAAGAAAGAAAGAAAGGGAAAGGAAGGAAGGAAGGAAGGAAGGAAGGAAGGAAGGAAGGAAGGAAGGAAGAAAGAAACCTGCACTAATGCTCCTGACCACGGCCAAGTGCTTATCCTCTAAACGCTTCATAACACTTCACAAATTTCCAGGCCAGGGTGGGCTCTCCTGATAGCTCTTCTGGACTCTGTAAAGTACCATATTCAACTCTCAAGAGAAGCAGTGGGGTGGATAATTCACAGCACAGAATAACAGTCAAGTCATTAAATCTGTTCTGCAGGTGTGCTCTGTGTGTGTGTGTCTGTGTTCTTCCTTCCTTTCTGAGTTTACATGTGCTTTTCTAATTCTGTTTCCCTTCGGGCAGTAGGTACTGACTAAACTCTGGATGCAAGAGATCAGGGCTACAATCAATCAATTTATGGAGGAGAGTTTTTCAGAGTTTCCAAATTCACTGTGGATAATCTGGGTTATCCACTCAGAAAAATCAGGAATTGTGATTAATAAACCCAGGGTGACCGTTTGTCATGATGAACAAATAGCAGCCTCTCTACCGCTTTCTTTCTCAGCAGAATTTCCAGGGCTAGTTGAGAATTTCACATACCAACCCATCGAGTGGTTACCAAGCCTAACTGAAGATTGTAATTGCCTGGGAAACCCTTAAAAAGTGTACATTCACAGGCCCCAAACTTACTGAATCACAGTTTCCAGGTGGTGGGGCCTGGGAATATGTGCTTTTTAAAAGCTGTAGTGATGATCCGGATGACAAGCTAGGCTTGGGAGCCTGACCTATTGTTTCCCCCTAAGTGAGCAGCACATCTGCTGGTCTTCTCAACGTGACTGTGTCTCCAGGCCTTCCTATCCACCGATGTGCTTGAATATGCCTGTCATCCTCCTCCTCCACCACCAGCTCCTCTCTGGGCAGCCTAAGACAGAGTTTCCCCTGTGCTGGGACTCCAGCCCTCAGAAGAGCTATCCCCAGAATTCCGGGTGCTATGACCCTCCTCTGTTCCCGTCTGCACCGCAGAAGTGGGGTAGCAGATGCTGGTGCCGCAGGGGCAGACGGGGAGAGAGCCTTGGCGGCGGCACTGAGCATGCAATGTTTGGTTTAAGAGACTTAGAAACAGTTCTCAGCTGCTGGAAGGGGGCATGCAAATCTCCTTGTTGAATGAATGAATGAATGAAGGGATTGTTTCTAGTGCATCTGGAGGGGATCAGAGGGTAGGAAGACCCTAGCAAGGGTGGGGGTTGGTGGGTCTTTACCAGATTGTCCAGTTCTGGGTCATCGCTGAAGAAGGGTTTGTGCTCCTGCTCCTGCTGGTGGACAAAGTTCTCGATGTCTACATCAAAGCTGGCGGAGGTGATGCACTCAGAGCCCTGGGTGGCCTGTTCACATTTCTCAAACAGCAGCGTCAGGAGCGGGAAAAGAGGGTGCCTGCGGGGACATCAAGAGCTCACACATGTGCACTCAGAGACCTGCTGCCTTCCGGGCTCAGGAGCCGCTGGGTCCCGTCCCATATTCCCGCCACTTCTTCTCCCACTCCCTGAGAAAGGGCCCTGTCCCCACGGTCAGTCTAGGTGGCAGCATTTCATGCCCTGGCACGGAGGATCCTGGGGCCTCGGCGGCTTCTGCTCCTCCCCACTGGGGGCCTGACTTTGCTCTTTGTCCAGATAAAGTGCAGGACTACTTGGTGAGGGATGCTGGGTATAAGCCCTCAAAGAACTACATGTCCACTTCTGGCTCAAGGTCAGTCTGGGAAGGAAATGTGAGCTGTGGCCAGAAAAGTCCTAGATGTGAACATCTGTGGTTGGGCACAGACCCTCTCTGGGCTACGTGGAGCCACCTGAGGGCAGCACCCGTGTGTTTGCATGTGTGTGTGGAGGGGAGAGGCTGTGTGAACCTGAGCGCTGGGCACACCTGGTGGGCAGATGTTTCCACTTGCCCTGCATCTGTTGGCCACACAGTTTATGTCAGACACCCCAGTTACATGGGTAACAACTCCCTATCATCACACATTTAGCACAACTGTAAGGTAAATAACTATTTGCATCATTATTTGTCCACTGTTTTCCTCCAAGACTGTCCCTGTCGAATGATCTTTGTATCTTCAGGGTCTTGCCCTGATGTTCATGGCCTGGCACTTCATAAATATTCTGTGACTGACAAAGAACTAGTGAATGAAGGATACGTGAGTGTGAGGTGTGGGGGTGTGAGTGTGGGTCTGTGATGATGGATGTAAGCTGAAGTGCTTACCCGGCTGCTCTACGGTCTTGGCTTCGACATCGCCCACTCTGGGAAGTGTCCCTGACTGCCCCCCTCCCAAGCAATGCTGAAATGTCCCTGACTTGTCTGCTTTACCGTCTGCCTTCCTCACTAGACTGTGAGCTACATGAGGGCGAGAAGCAAGCTGCCCCTATTCCTCACTGTCTGTCCGGAGTCTAGCAGCAGCAGTGAAGCCTAAAATAAATATTTATTGAATATATACATGTGTGTATGTTATGTGTATGCACCTGTCTGCTCACATACATGCATTGCATCCCCATCTCTGCAGCAGGAGTGAACAGCTACATCTACTCCACCAGCACATGTGCATGTGTTCACATGGGTGTTGACACTGGACTCTGGAACCCCTTGCCTCCCACTGTGATTTCCCCAAAGCATCGGCACGTCCCTCTCTGCTTGCTCACCTCAGTTCCCTGGGACCACGACATCTAGCTCCTTTCTTTTCGATTAAGTTCTGCTTGCTGGGAGAGGAGAAAGTATGTGTGTTGGCCCTGGCCCCCAGGCTTCTGCCAGTGGGGATGTTCCGACCAGCATTGCCCAACAGAGCTTTGCTGTGATGGCAGAGATATTCTACAGTCTCTGCTCTCCAGTATGGTAGCCACTAACTACGTGAGGCAAAGGACATTTAATATATGACTGTTGTAGAGTTCCTGCTGTGACAAAACAGGTTTGGTGGCCTCTTGGGAGTGCTGGGATGCAGGTTCAATCCCCAGCCCGGCAGAGTGGATTAAGGCTCCTTAGCTGTGGCTTAGGTCACAGCTACGGCTCAGTTCTGATCCCTGGCCTGGGAACTCCATACACTGAGGGGCAGCCAAAGAAGAAAAAAAAATATGGCTGTGGTGTCTAGGACAGTGAATTTTTTATTTTGTCTAGTTGTGACTAATTTTAATTTAAATAGCAACACAAAGCCAGTGTCTACCGTAGTGGAAAATAGAAAGTCTTGAAAAGGAAAACAGATCATGCTTCTTCCCTCCAGTAGATGGTGATTAAACACGGCAAGGAGGACTAAACATCCTTCCGTGTTTGTAGCCAGATGGGGAACCCCTATGAGCCCGTCCCATCTTCGGATTCTAGTAATTCTAGGCAAACAGGCAGAATGTGCTTAGTGAGCTCTGTCCACACCCAAACCCATACCGACTGGGTTCTACTCAGGCTCGGAGGCAGTGGGGGTGGAGGGAGGTAGATGCCCACTTCAGGTGAGCTGCTTGGCTTGGAAGAGCTGCCCCTGGACCCTGTCTCCCTGACTCTTGTTTGGGGAGCTGGTGCATAAACAGCTGGGCTCCAAAGCTGCCGGCTGGGATAGAGTCTGGAGGAAAGAAAAGGGTCAATATCCGAGGGTAGATCAGCTGCTGCCCCAAATTGCTAGAACATCTATCCAGTCCTCACAGGAAGCTGGTGGGAAAACAATGGGTTCACTCAGCCCTCCGCCGAAGACAAAGAGAAAACCAGGTGAAGGGGTTAAACTCCAGTCTAAGTCTTCATTTGCAGCCACTAATACCGCAGCATATTATAGTCTAATCTAACCTGATCCCAGTTTAATGCAAGATTCTCCTGGCCCTGAGTGGAATACCAAAGAAAGCCTCTGTAGCTGTGATTTAAGCAGAGCCCTGCAGTGGTTTAGCTGAGGGACATGAAAGGCAAATTCCAGACGGTGTTATGAATTATTGCGCCTTATGAACCTTCCTACTCTCAACAGATGCCTGCTGCCATTTAAACAGCCACTAGATCAATTAGGAATGAAAGGCACAAATCGACTCTGTACAAGGGCACTAAATTACCAGGAACTAATAATCCGCAGCATCGTGCCAGGTGGTGGGGGTGCAGCCCCCCTCCCCATCCCCACGGCCGCCGGTCACTGCGAGTTCCTTTCTCACGGGTTGCAGGGAGGCTGGGCAGCCGCTGAGCGGAGAAAGGATGCTGTGGTGTGTGCATGTGTGTGTTCGCACACGTGCACACGTGTGCACCTGGCTGAACAGAGGCTGTCAATGGGAGCGAGGGTGAATGTTGTGTAAGGAGGCTGCCCGAGGTGTTTTTATTCAGCGTGCACACACGGTGTTGTATCTCTTCAGCACATTTGGGTTGTGCGTATGGAACTGGGATGCAGAGTTCATGTGCTGTGAATACAGTGCACATAAGCCCTGTACTGCATGTAGGGAGTGTGCATGTGCTATGTGTCGTTTGTATGCAATGTGTGTGTAAGGATTGTATATTCTGTGTCCACAGCGTGAGTGGCATGCGGGATGGGGGAGGAGGGAGCTGCTGGTGACAGTGTCTCCCAGGTTCTGGAGGTGGGGTGGGGAGAGGCAGGTGGTTCCTTCTGCCACTATCCTTGTCCATCCTGAGAGAAGAGTGGTCAGGGAGGGCCTCTCTGAGGAGGTGACATTTGAGTAAAGCCTCGAACGATGAGGAGGCAGTCATGCAAAGATCTGAGGCAGGGGCATTCCAAACAGGAGAGAAAGCAAAGCATATGAGATAAAAATGAGTTTGGATTTTTCTGGAACAAAATACGGATGCATGTGGCAGAAGCAAGGTGGGGGGGGCGGGAAGGAAGGAGACACAGGTGAAGAGATGAGCAGTAGTCAGATCCTAGGTCTCACACAGAGTAGAGCTTTCGGGGACCGGGGTGGGGTGAAGGCATTGTCACCACCACGGGGGACAGCGTGCATCTTCTATACCTCTCTACCATCCATCTGTTTGATGAACTTCTCACTTGTGTCAGATCTCCCTGGAGTGTGTGTGTGTGTGTGTGTGTGTGTGAGGGGTGCAGGGGGCATGTCTGGGGGTGTTTCTCCGGCTTCTGAAATCTCTCAGAAGGAGAAAACGTGCTTTCCATCCTTCCCCCCAGGTTAAGGTGGGCCCTCGGAGCACAGAGCAGGCTTCCCGGATGCTGCCGTGGCACCTCTCCGCAGCTGCTCCCTGCTGCACTCTCAGCTCCCTACCCTCCCTTCTCATACCCGCTCTCCTTAGACTCTTGCCTCTGGTTCCACCCACCTGAACCCTGGGTCCCTGAGCACAGGGGCCCAGATGACATCTGTGCTTAGCCACGACTTCTCACACAAACTCTAGCCAGGGTCAGCGGGGCTGCCTGTGGCTCCCTGCTCTACCCATTTGGATGTCTCCATCAACCCAATGGCTACCTGCTTCCTGCTACCTCAAGCACACCACTGAGACGCTCTGTACCATCCCTGAGAAACAGGCTCCATTTCCCAAGGGCTCAGCTGGGTTCTGTGGCTGCAGTCATACCATGGACTTTCCCTAAGGCTGTTCGCAGTCCAGCTCCCAGCCCCTTCCCCAACTGCCCATCCCACACCTGCCTAAGCGCTGACTTATGTTTCTAAGCTACCCTCCAACATCCCCTCATAAGGCTGGGAGGCGGCTGGAAGCCACCCTCAAGGAGTCCTTTTCCAGCAGCCCTGGGGTGGGGAGGGGTGGGGTGGGGTGGAGGCAGGGACCATGAGAACGGGCTGCCTTAGCCACCTGGGACACCAATGGCTTTGTCTGAGCAAGGCGTGGGATGGGAAGAAGGATTTCCAGTTAGGTCTGGGATATTGTCCATCCCAATAGAACACGGGTTTTCAGGAGGCCCTCTTCCCGCTGTCCAGACCTCTCCCTGTGGAACAGTACCCTTCAGAGACTGCAAGCAGAAGCGTGGGAACTCGGCCCCCAGGGCCCAGACGATGATGATCGCGATATGAAAGGTGGCATTAGACTTTATTTCCAGAGGGCCGGGGACATTTGACCTCCAGAAGAGCTCACCTTGCCCCTCCCTGATCTCTCTCCACTCCTCCGCCCGTGTCGCCTCCTCCTGGCCGCCCCCACCTCCCACCCCAATCTCTCTTAAGCCGTTCAAAATTTGGAGGAAATAAATCTCACTGCACTAATTCAGGGAGAGCTTGAGCCTCGTCAGTGCAGAACAAATAAAAGGAGTGAACCGGCATGACATTTTACTGCAGAAGAGAGGTCGTTTCCAGCCACTAATAAAAAGGATTTGACACAGACTAATAAAGAGAAATGAATTTCTCTAATGGCCTAATTTAGCACATTCAGCACTGTGCCTCTGCCTGGTGCCGGGAGGGCGGGCCGCCCTGAGCGCGGACAGAGCCGGGAGCCGGGGACAAGAGATGATCTCAAATACCATTTTATTATTTCCTTTTTCTTTTCGGAGTCCCCACCCCCACCTTCATCACCTCTCCCCAGGAGCATCTGAACCCAAATCAGGCTCAAGATACGCAGTTCTTGTTAACGATCCAAAGATATAAAGCACTGCTCTCCACAGAACTGCAGTCTTGCGCTAGCTTAGAAGGTGATTAAACCGGATGTGTTGATTTCTACAGGGGGTTAAGCCATCGTTTCATTTAATTACTTCTGACATTTCTGCCTTCATGTTCTCTTACATCACCCAAATTCGCTGGCCTAAAATGTCCATTTTGGGGCCAGGATGTGTGGGGCTAACCCAGGAGCACCCCACATATCCTGGCCCTACAAAGGCAGGATCTGGGCTGAAGCCCTTTGCAGAGTTGAATGTCAGCCTCTGTCCAACTGCAGAGAGGAGGAGACCCCTCGCCAGAGCCCCAGTTTTTTCCCAGGGCCCCACCCCCACGTCACATTTCTGGTGAGGCTTCTGAGAGCCTCCTGGGGCAGGCGAGCTTCAACACCTTGCATTTTATTCTTCCTTATCTCAAGATAGATTTTCTTTCTTTCTTTCTTTCTCTCTCTCTTTTTTTTTTTGGTCTTTTTAGGGCCACACCCACAGCATACGGACGTTTCCAGGCTAGGGATCTAATCTGTGCTGCAGCTGCCGGCCCACCCCACAACCACAGCAACGCCAGATCCAAGCTGCATCTACGACCTACACCACAGCTCACGGCAACACTGGATCCTTAACCCACTGAGCGAGGCCAGGGATCGAACCCGCAACCTCATGGTTCCTAGTCGGATTTGTTTCTGCTGCGCCACGACGAGAATCCCCAGATTTTTCTTTATTTTTTTTTTCTTTTTCTTTTTATGGCCATACCTGCAGCATATGGAAGTTCCCGGGTTAAGGGCCGAATCAGAACCGCACCTGTGACCTATACTGCAGCTTGTGGCAACACAGGATCCTGAACCCACTGAGTAAGACCAGGTACTGAACCCACATCCTCACGGACTCTATGTCATGTTCTTGACCCACTGAGCCACAGTGGGAACTTCAAAACAGATTTTCTTAATGCGGACTGGCCCAATAGTTTTCCCTAACATTTTCAAAGATGTCCTGGGATGCAGACCACAACTTCCTTGATAATTTTTACTTTCATTTCTAATTTAATGTTCCCCTATAAGGCTGAAGCTCATTTCTTTCTGTCAAAAGGACTCAAGAAAAGACAAGCAGACCTTTTTTTTTTTTTCTGATTCTCTTCCTCCCTTGTTGGACAACCTGGGTTTTAAAACATTTTTTTTTTCTGCTCAGAAGACCAAAAACAGAGAAGCAGAGATAGGAAAAAGAAAGAAAGCAAAAACATAGCGCTTCAGAGAGGCTAAGATGCGAAGAATGCAGGAGACAGAGCACAGACATGTGGAGAGAAACAGAACACCACCGACCGGTGGGGGGGCAATGTCACACGCAGGGGGGATATTCATTTTGAGCTCCCTTTCTGGGTGATAAACCTTGTGATTCACAGTCATGCCACTCCGTCACTTCTGAGCCTCTCAGCCATCCCTCCCCTTGTGACCTTGGCCAGAACCGCAGACCTCAATTAGGGGTCCATCCAAGTGTGTGGCAGCCGGCCTGGCTGTCCACTGCCTCTCCCTGTGACTGACCTTGGAGGCCCCAGGCCCGTCCTGCAGCTCCCCTCGCAGCCCAGACTCTCCCAGCTTTGGGGAGGTGGGCAGAGGAGGCCCAGTGTCCGCACTCACCCTCCCTGGGCCTTTTCCACTGGGGACGGGGGTCGGGTGTCAGAGCCTCGAGGCCCTTCCCAGCGGGGATGAGAACAGATGGCCCAGAAGAGGGAAAGCAGAGTAAGAGAGAAAGTGTTCCGGGCGGAGATTTTCAGTGATGAGGCAGAGGGACCGGAGCCCAGTCAGGGTCAGACCTCTGCAGAGGACATCAGTCACCGACCAGTGCGGCAAGCAGCGACCAGGCCGTCTCTCCAGCAACCCAATCTCCACTGACACAGAGGAGCTCAAGGTGTCAAAGGCCCACCACCCTGGAAACTATCCAAAGGCTGGCATTGTAACACTTTATTTCTAGGGCCCTAAGTCAGAGGTCACTGGAGCCCCTATGCAGGATGGCTCCTGCCCCTTTCCTGGGCATCTATTCATGGCCAGAAGGCCCGTTCAAGGCAGTCATTCTGAGAACTCTGGAAATCTCCCCTGGATGCTGATGAAATAGTCACCATCATCAGATAAACACCCAGAGCACATCACAGAATGGCCTCAGCTCTCTCTTCAGTCTTTTCTCCCAGGAAGACTCGGTGGAGAATGTGGAGGTGGGACAGCAGCAGGTGGCCCCCGGCCCCTTGCATCTCCACGACCCCTACTAACTCAGCTTCTTGTGCTTCTGCTGCTCCTTGCGCAGGAAATGCCTGTTCTTGTGTCTCTACCTGCCCCTTCTAGTAACCTTCAGAATCCAGCTCAAAATACCATTCCTTCTGCCAGCAGGAGAGAGCATGGCGTCCTCTGGGCCACCCCAGGAAATGCACAGGAGTTTCAGCCTTGGCCTCATTCACAGTTTGGGGTGAGAAACTGGGTGGTCTGAAACAAGCAGAGACTTTGGAGACAAGTAATTAACTGTGTGATTCTGGGGCACATTACTGAATTTCTGAGCCTCAGTTTCCTTTTTATAAAACAGGATAATACCACCTACCACAGAGGTTATTGCAAAGATTAAATGAAGGATCACACAGGACGTCTGACACTCGGTAAGCTGTTGGTTACTGCTTGTTCCATTTCTCTGGAATGCATGGGGCACCCTTTTTAAATTGAGAGACATATTGACACCATCCGCTCTAATAAATGCATACTCCCATCTCCACAGAGTCACACAGCAGGGGAAATAACCCCCCAGGCCAGTTCAGAGGTGCAGGAAGGGGGGGAGCGGAGAAGCAGGACAGAGCTTCTCAGAACTCAGAACCTCCTTTCTCAAACCAGAACGGTGCTGCCAATAAGAACTTATTTTTATTTCTCTTAGGACACCTAGGAAGCGGTTTGTGCACGGATCGGCCTTCTCATGACAGGGAGCACCTCTGGTCCACGATCTGGTTTTATCTCTGAATTCCCAGGGGTCAAACACAGTGCCTGGCACACAGCGGAAGATCAGCCAGCGTTCGGTGAGTCAGTGAATGGGGACAAGGGAGCGACCGAAGTGAGTACCGACGGACAGCGAGGGAAGGTCCTGAGGCACAAACTTCGAGTTCCTTCAGGCTCAGAATTCTCTTCCCTACGGTCGGTCCCCAGATCAGCTGCAGCCATCTGGCAGCTTCTAAGCACAGTTGCTCCAAGAGGACCTCCTCTGGGCTCTGCTGGGGTGTGTGTGGGGCGGGGGAGAGCGGTGAGTGTGCAGGAAGCTCGGCTGGTCCCGCTCCTCTCCTCCCCTCCAAGGCACCAGATGGAGAGAGCCGAGTGGGGTGGGGGGGCCGAGCCCGCAGCTCCCGGTTGGATGTATTTTTACTTCAGGTGTGACGTTGGAGCCATGCGGGTGTATTTTTAGTCCTGCCCAGTGGGCGGTGTGTTCGCCTGGGTTGCCTTGGAGAGGACGACTTCTTGTTGCTAAATTAGAACTGCATCTGCCAGGCTTCCTGGCTCCAGCCAGCTCTCCCACCCAGGTGGGTGGCTGGGTCCATCCCTGGCAAGTGTGGGCCCCAGGGCAGGCCACGGTCTGTTCTGTCCCCAGCCCTTCTCTCTCTCTC
>PVHT020000113.1:7232944-7293482 GCA_004024745.2 Catagonus wagneri
AAAAAAAAAAAAAAAAAGACCGGAAAAAAAAAAGAAATCTCATCAAATTGGTCGTTAAGGCTAGTCTACAAGGGCAAGAATACAAAGAACCTAAAACTTGGCAGGATCTCATGTCCAGCCCCATCATTTCTCCCTCAGTTTTATTGGGAAATAACTGACGTGTGTCACTGTCTTAGTGTAAAGCACAGAGCACGGCTTGATTTACATCTGTCGTGAAATGATGACCACAATAGGTTCAGCCAACAACCCTCTTCCCATAGAGATGAAGTAAAATGAAAAAAAGGAAAACTATATCTCTCCTTGTGATGAGAACTCTGTGTATTCACCCCCTTAACGTTCCCAAATATGTAGTACAGCAGTGTTAGTCACCATGCTGTATACTACGTCCCTAGCACCTACTTATTTTATAACTGGATGTTTAGACCTTATGATTACCCTCCCCCGCCACCCCCTCCCTCTACTCTTCACCTCTGATAAGCACAAATATGGTCACTTTTTCTTAAGATTTTTTTTTGTCTTTTTGCCTTATCTAGGGCCACACCCATGGCATATGGAGGTTCCCAGGCTAGGGGTCTAACAGGAGCTGTAGCTGCCGGCCTTCGCCACAGCCACAGCAACACAGGGTCCAAGCTGCATTTGCAACCTACACCACAGCTCACAGCAACGCCGGATCCTTAACCCACTGAGCAAGGCCAGGGATCGAACCCGCAACCTCATGGTTCCTAGTCGGATTCGTTAACCACTGAGCCATGACGGGAACTCCTTCTTAAGATTTTTTAAGAGTCCGCATATAAGTGAGATCATACAGAATGTGCCTCCCTCTGTGATGTGTTTTATTTAGCATAATGCCTTTAAGGTCCCTCCATGCTGTCACAAATGGCAGGATTTCCTTGTTTTTTAGTCTGAGTGGTACTCCATTGTGTGTGCGTGTGTGTGCATGCGTGTGTGTGTGTGTGCACATGAGTGTGTGTGTGTGCGTGTGTGTGCGTGTGTGTATGTGTACCCCACAACATCTTTATGCGGTCATCCACCAATGGACACTTTTTCTGTGCCTTGGCTATTACAAATAACGCTGCTATGAACACAGGGGTGCAAACATCTTTTTGAATTAGTGTTTTCATTTCCTTTGGATCCCTAAAGTGGGATTGCTGGATCATATGGTAGTTCTATTTTTAATTTTTTGGAGGATCCTCATACTGTTCTCCATAGCGGCTGCACCAATTTACAATCCCAGCCACAGTGCACAAGGCTTCCTTGTGGCCACAACTTTACTATCACTTATTATCCCTTGTCTTTTCCATGATCAGCCCTTCATTTAAGGGGAGGTAACTCAGGAAGAGAAAAACAGAGGGGTCTTTCCTGCAGATGGGCAGCTGGTGAGAGGCAGTCAGAGTTTCTATCCAAGTCACCAGAGACTCAGCCAGTCCCCAGAGAAAAGAGCTTTGGGAGGAAGGGGTGATGAGGGAAGCAGAGTGTGACCCGTTTTGCTGGCAGTGACATACCCACACACATTTGGTAGCACTTTGTAAGTTACAAAGTGCTTTTTCATGTGCTTATTTTATTTAAACACCCAAGATTGTGTGTGTGTGTGTGTGTGTGTGTGTGTGTGTGTGCATTTAGGACTGCACCTGCAGCATATGGAAGTTCCCAGGCTAGGGGTGAAATTGGAGCTGCAGCTGCCAGCCTATACCACAGCTACAGCAACATGCGATCTGAGCCGTGTCTGTGACCTACACCACAGTTCATGGTAACGCTGGATTCCTGACCCTCTGAGTGAGGCCAGGGATCAAACCCACATCTTCTTGGATCCTAGTTGGGTTCGTTACCGCTAAGCCACAACAGGAACTCTAAAACACCCAAGATTTTTTTGTATTTAAACATGACAAGGCCACACCTGCGACATGCAGAAGTTCCCAGACCAGGGATTGAACCCACACCATGGCAGTGACTCACACCACAGCAGTGAAAATGCTGAGTCCTTAACTATTAGGCCACCAGGGAACTCCATAAGCACCCAAGATTTTTATTATTCCCATGTTACTAACTAGCAAACTGAGGTGCCATGTGGTTAAATAATTACATCAGGCTATAAGTGATTGAGCTGAGATTTAAATCTGGGTATCCAAGCTCCAAGTTTCATGCTCTTCCCCCTTTCCTGTACTCTTTTTGAATCATTGTTAGAATCACTTCATCTTCCTCCCCCTTTTTCTCTACTGTCTTTGAGTCATTTGTATCCTGGAGTCACAGCACTGAGCTGCCATGTTTCCCGTTCGAGCATTTTAGGACCCATGCAGCACAAGAGTCTTTACTTTTTCAATGAGTTTCCAAAAGAAACTTCTCTTACAATAATACTTCTGGTGTTGGTGAAGGCTTTGATGTTTTCTTTGATCTTTCATTTCCTCACTTGATGCTTACCCGATGGGGTAGGAAAGCTTATCTAAAGAGGTTAAAGGAGTTGTTCGATGGTAGAAACAGAACTTAGGAGGAAGGCTTCGTCTTATGTTCTTTCCACTTGACAACAAATTGGACCAGTGCTTTGGAAAACCAGAGAGTGGGGCTTAGTTGAAAAGGGGGCTAGATTAGGAGTTCCTGTTGTGGTGCAGAGGAAACAAATCTGACTAGTAACCATGAAGTTGTGTGTTTGATCCCTGGCCTTGCTCGGTGGGTTAAGGATCTGGCATTGCCATGAACTGTGGTGTTGGTCGCAGATGTGGCTCGAATCCTGCGTGGCTGTGGCTGTGGGGTAGGTCGGCAGCCGTAGCTCCCATTCGACCCCTAGCCTGGGAACCTCCATATGCTGAGGCTGCAGCCCTAAAAGACAAAACAAAGGTGGGGGCGGGGGCTGGACTGGCTTTGTCCGGCCCTGGACAGAAGCCATCGGCCATATGAGCCTTCAGAGCCCCAGCCTGCCAACTCCCCTCCCGGCTCACCCCATTCTACTCGCACTAGAGGGAGGCCATCGCGCTGGCAGTCTTCCCTCTGGGAAGGGGGGCGGATCTAGTCTAGTACTAGTCACAGCAGCTGCTCACAGACATGGTCACCGTTCACTTGTCTGTGCCAAACACTGTCAGCTGTTCACATTGGTTGATTCCTTTAATACAAACATAACCTTGTGAGCATAAAAGTCATTGGGATTCCAGGCTCCTGGATCTCTTATCAGTGTGCCTGGATCTCCAGCCCCATCAAGGCCGGGTGGTAAGCTGTAGCAGCAGGACCCGCTGCCTCTGAACACACCTGCTCTGTGGGCCCAGCAGCTGCAGCCTCCGTGCCTGCCAGCAGCCTGGGCGGAGGTCTTCAGGATGCTCACAGGAAGGGCAGGGAACAGGCTTTGCCTGGTGTCGAGGGAGACCTGAGCACGGGTTCACTTTCAGATTACAGCTCCAGCAGGATGGCTCCCCTGACTCGAGTCAACAGCTGAGCCGTTTTCTCTGATGCCAGTGAATCCAACTGCTTCCAAAAGCAAGGAGTTTCTGCTTAAGCCCTGGCCCATAACGCCGAGCCCAGAATGTAGCCTGGAACATCTGCTCCCAGTGCCTCGTCCAGAAGCATCTGGTCCTGACCCTTCCGCTTGGAATGGCTCAACTTCTCCCACACCACCCTTAGGCCACCTCACCCGGCACGTTCCAGGAATGACCAAGCACTCTGCCAGGGAAGGCACAGGGTTAAGCCCCGGGGTCAACTCCCTGGAGACTGAACACCCTTTGGTCACAAGGTGGAAGAGTTCCCTCAAAGACACTTCCTTAGGAAGTGCCAGTTCCCAGAGTCGTGGCCAGACAGCTGCTAAAGAGGACAGTCACACAGAGGCCAGCCCCTCTGCCCAGCCCCAAACCCAAGGGGCTCCTCCACCCCATCCCCCAGCCCCGCCCCAGGAAAGGCTGCTTGGCTGTCATTTCTCTTGGGCTTCAACTCCCTTGGGAAAAGCAGTGCAACTCTCCCACACGGCGCTGTGGGCCAGAAGCCTTGCAGTCAATTCCACAAATACTTCCATGAGCCCATACTATGTGCCAAGTTTATATTATAGCTACTTCCTACGCCTATCTTTCTCCCGCTCCCTGGACTGACTCTTTTTAATTCAGAACCCCTTTTGGAACTTGACACAACGCTTACACATAGCAGAGCTCAATAAATGAACTGCAGCGCAAAGAACCCTCAACTGGGAACCCTTTCTGGTCTCGCCTCTTGCTCCGTTGCCTCTCAGCGTTTACTTTCCAGCCCCGCCAAGCCCTATTTCCATCTCCCCAAACATCTAATAGCAGCTAAGCCTGCAGTGTACTCTCCACATGCCAGATTCTTTATCCAGCACTTTGTGCTATTATGTCATTTAATCCTCGTGACAAATCTGATGAAGAGATAGCGTTATTTTTAGTCCTGTTTTACAGATGAGGAAACCGAGGCCCAGAAAGGTTTAGTGTCCAGTGGTAGAGCCAGAATGTAAACCCAGGCAATCCAGGTTCACAGGCCTTGTCCCTAAGCCTGAATTTCACCTCCGGGAATGCTCTAGACGCTTCATGTGCTGACCAGGCCAAGAAGACACCTGCTACCTTCCCTGTTTAAAACACCCCCACCCACTTCAGCCCACACAGCAAATGCTGATCTGTGTGTTGGGTATTAGTCAAGCTATGATTATTTCCTTTTTTTACAGCTGAGAAAACAGGCTCAGAGAGATTAACTTGTCCAAGATGACCAAGCTAAGCAGCACCACATCTATTTCTAGAACCCATTCCATTGCCCACATGGCTGTTCCACGGCCTCTGCGCCTCTAGCTGTAGGTCTATTAGGACCGAGCCTGAACTTCAGTGACCTTTAGAGGGAGGTTCTCAGGGAAGCCATCTGAACACTGCCTGCTGCCCTGTTCTGATCTTCCCTAAACAAGTGTGGATTCTAGAATGATCCACTCTGCATGTGACAGGGACAAATGTATTACCCACAGGGCTTTAGAAATGTGGACTGCTTTCATTAAACTGGAAGTGAGCTGTCTCGGGAGATGTCCCACATGCGCAGAAGCTTTAAGCGTGGTTTACAGAGATGAGACTGACGGGAAGAACTACAAATGCTACATGGAAAGGCCGAGACTCTGACAGCCTGGAAACTACAGAGGAGGCCGAAGGCTGGTTTAATGCAGCGTTTCTGGAGCTGCCGGCAAGGAGCCCATTAACAGTTAAACCAGGAAAGCCTTGGAATCTACCTGAAGAAGGTGAAGTTGGGGCTTTGCTCGAGCAGATGGTAAGAGCTGGACAGAACTAGGTAGAATCCAGGAAGGAGAAAATTCACTACCTCGGGGTTCAGGTAAAGAACTACAATTGCAAACATGTATAAAGTGCTTATTCTGGGCCAGGCACTGTTCTAGGTATTAATTCATCCAGACAGAATATTTTGAATTTAGAACCTGGGAGTCAGCCAGACAGGCCAGTGAGGACCAAGGAGTGCAGGACTGTGGCTCACACCCTGAGTTAAACTGTTCGGTAGAGTTGGTTATAACAGTGCTGTTAAAATTGGGCACTTGGAACCTGGCTACCTGCCTGAGGTATGTACTTGAGGCTGGCGAGGGCCAGTCATGTGCACCTCCTCCCAGTTTTGTTCAGCATCATCACACTGGTAGCTTGAACCAGGCCGTTGTGGGTGCAAATTACACCACAGAAATCTGCAGATGCTACACTGAGGGCTCCCCCTCCCCTCTCCATGAGAGCCAGTGTGCCAGCACACCCGCCGAGGACTAGGGCGTATGTATGGGTCCTGCCTCGCCTATTTAAGGACTCCATTCGACAAGCCCTGACTTAAGCACCTATGCATCCAAGCAAGGTGTTGTGTGAGACGCTTCAGATAAATCAGTGAAAACGCATAGATCCTGCACTCATGGAGGTAACGATCCAGTGGGAGAAACAGGACTAATATTAAGAGTATTCACTCAAATGTGAGTAATGCCACAAAGGAGAATAGAGGGTCTGCAGCCCCCTCCCCCTTCCCCCTGATTCGAAGCTCAGTCCCTAGCATTTTTCATAGAGAAGCAAAGCACGACTCATTCTTCTCTCACTGTTCTTGCCTCCAGCCCAGCACTTTCTGTCACTACCAGGTAAATTCTGTAGCACCAGGCGGGCCATTTCCTTGGTTCTCAGACAGGTTTTCAGCCTAAGGGGCGGGAACCAAGCCTTAGCAGAGCAGTCTCGGCAAAGCCAACCTCCTCCCCCACCGCACCTGGCCAGGCCTAGTTCCTGCCACTCTTCTGCTCCCCAGGACACCCTGGTTTCCATGGGAACCCTCTTACTTCAAAGGGGAATGAAGGAGAGTGGAGGGGAGGAGGGAGAGTGAAAGCTGGATTAACCTAACTCTTGCTGCTGGCAACCTAAGCCCCAAGTCCCAGGCAGCACCTAACACGGTCCAGCCAAGCATCGTGGAGGGGTGGGGAGGTGTGGTCCAAGCTAAATTTTAACTTCTTGGGGGAAAAACCCCAGAGGTGAGGTGGGCCCGGGGAAGGAGAGATCTGAGCTGGGTCCAAGCCTGAGGTCCCCACTCCACGGAGCCTCCTCTCCGCAGACTCCTCTCAGCATTGCTCCTGGGCCACAAACACAATTACCCACGATGTGCACCCAATCATGGGATCGGCTCAGATTAGACGGCAATCATTAATCTGAGCGGGAGCTCCGGTTGCCTTGCTGATTAGCCCAGATGATGCTCTGGTATGATCCAATTAAAGACAGACCCTGCCTTCCCTCTCTCCCACCATACACACACACACACACACGCAGTTTCCACATCAGAAGGAACCAGTACATTTCATTAACGCATCCTCATACACAAATAAAACCTCAGGGGCACTGGCAGGTCCCTTCCCTCTTGTCACACTGTCCCTGACTGCCTTCAGCTCAGCTAGGGAGGGCCCCCTCTTTCATTCTTTGGTAGTTCCGGGAGGGGGCTCCCAAAAGTCAGTGCTGGGCACTAATCTCTGTGGAAAGGGTCTGGTTACATTTATTGACATGAAATGCTGACTACCTGATTTGCTTTGGAGCAGCCAGGCTGCCCCAGGCAGGCAAATCTAATTAGAATTACCCGGTCCTACAGGAGGCGGGGTCCCTTCCCTCCCCTGGCAGGCGCTGCAGAGGGCGAGGGCGGAGGGCAGCTGGCACTAATGGGAGAGGTGTTGACGCAGGAGGAGGCCCTGGGGCCCCTGGGGCAGGAAGGGCTTCGGAGGAAGGACTGGGCAGGGGTCTGCCTGGTTGTCCTGAGATGCTGAGTGGCCATGTCTGCTGGCCTCCAGCCTGGGATTTCTCCTTCATGGTCAGACAGCTGCAGGAATAATTTGCATAAAGGCCCTGGGCTGTGCGGTGACTGGGCCCCGTGGGAGAGGGCAAAGCTCAGGTGTGAAGGTGAGACAAGCTAGATGAAGGGAGATTTGGGCCTCCGTACTTCAGGTGACATCACGATGGCAGCTCCCTTGGGGAGGTGGCCCCCTCCTGGCTGGGCCTGGCATCTGGGGAAGAGCTGTGGAGCACGTGGATCTCATTGGCGGGAACCGGGGAGCTGCCTGCTTTGTGCCAGAAACAGTGCCAGATGCTCAACAGGCTATCTCACAATTCTCGCCTAAGTGCTGACTGGTTCTACTGTGATAGCAACCCGTCAGAGAGGTGAGTACAAGAAGGAGGTGGGATTCAAGCCTAGGTTTCAGCACTAATTTGGGGGTCTTTCTAGAGGAAGAGCTGTGCTCCCTACAGGCCCCTGCTCCTTGGGGTCTGGTAAGGTGTCAGAGTCACGTGGGATCTTGTCAAAGCACAGATCAGAAATCCTTAGGCCAGGTCGGGCCTGAGGTTCTGCATCTCCATTCAGCTCCCAGGTGATGTGGGGCTGCTTGTCCATGGACCACACTTTGAACAGCAAGGATCTAAAGGGGTCTGATGACTGTATGCCCAAGTCATCAGACTACCGGGCAGTTTCCTGAGGCCATGTCAATCTCCTTTTCCTTCTTATATCCCCACAAGGCACAAGCCCACCACACAGGGGAGGTGACCAGCGGCTGTGCAACCTCAATTTTCAGCTGCTCTGGTCACCGACCCTCAGGGAGCACCCCAGGCTCTACTTCGCCTGGCAGTGCCTGCCCTCCCCCCACTTCTCCTACTGAACTCTCCTACTCAGCCTTTAAGATCAGACTTGAATACTGCCTCCTCCGTGAGGCCCTCTCCGCCAAAGCTCTGACCCTCGGTCTTGGTTTCTTGTTTGGGTAGCTCTCTGTTTCTGGAGAGGCAGAGAAAAGCCCAGATGCTACTTTTGTAATTTGTCCTCTTTCCCTGCAGCCCAGCACAGTAGTAACAAGGGTCCAGTGAAAGCGTGAAGGAAGCAGGGAAGAGAGGACAGGAGTGCCCAGTGCCATGCTGGAGGTGGGGAGCTAGTTTCCCCCTTAGGGCCTCGCTGACAGGAGCTGTGACCACACCCCCGCGCTCTTCAGGGCCAGAGCTCCATCCGCAGGAGCTGCGCCGGGCCTGCACGCTGGGCGCCGTGGGGCCCCGGCACCGTGTGTTATCCTCCCCAGGTCAGGATCTGTGGATCGGGGCCCACTGCTCCGGACTCCCAGTTGTTGGCATTAGAGGCATTCAGCTCATCTGAGTAACTAAAAATAATGCCAGCGGTGACGATAATAACGGCAGTAATTACAGCCATTACCATAAAGCCGCTGTCACTGGGGGGAGGGAGGAAGGCATCCATCCTCCCGCTCACCTTGGGGGGCCGCTCCACGTGTGAGTGGCATCAGCGCCTGCTGCACTGTGTGCCTGGCCAGGGTCAGCCCCGTTGCTGACACCTTTGAACGTGTGTGTCCACACGCGCTAAAGTGAGCAAGGGCCTGACCTCAATGCCGAGGCTGACGTGGGCATCTTTTCCTAGTGGTGTGGGTCCCCTACGGTAAATGACGACTGAAACCCCTGCTGTGGCCTCATTCGGCTCTGCCCTCAGAGGACTGTGTCTTCTCCTCAGCCTCCAAGGCCCCCGAGCCCCTCCCACCCGCTGCAACATTCAGGGCCCGGCCCTGGGTGCCTGGGGCTGATACAGAGCTGAAAGGGAAGAGCCACCTGCTCTCGGCAAACTGCCCATCTCAGGGCGCCAGAACCCACACAATCACGTACAACCCCCATTGCTCCAAAACCGAAGACGGCCATGAATCAAAGTACGGCCCAAGCACCAGCTGCATTAGATTCACCTGGAATGCTTTTTAAAAATTCATATTCCTCTTCCTTACAACCTGACCTACTGATTCAGCATTTTTGAGCGCGGAGTCCAGATATATGTGTTCTGACAAGCGCTCCCAGTGATTTTCAGGCATGCTAAAGTTTGTTCACCACCAAGTTCTGGATGGTGCAATCAGAGGCCCAGTGCCCCCGGGGTGAGTAGGCAGCACGGGGTGGGGCAGGGACAGTGCGAGGCAGCTGCCTGCTTACTGAGGGGAGGGTCTGCTGCTGGTTGGGAGGGCCCATCTCCCCAGCTGGGATGAGGAAGGGGTCCGCCTGGAAGACACTTCCCTCACCAGACAATTCCTGGAAGCTGAAGCCAACCCACCATGGCTGGCTGAGTGCTCTCGGGGGTGATTTCAGAGACCAGGTGAAGACAGCGTCACTGGCTACGGCCTCCCCGCTCCCACCCACTGGCCTGCATTTGTATCTCTCAGGGATGAGCAGGCCCTGAGGCTGGGTGGGGGCTTCTGGCACGGCTGAAGTGTCTCCTACCTGTACACAGCTCGCTTGTCAGCCTCCAGCTGGGCCTGGGGGTCAATGGGGGCGCTGGGCACAGGCGTGCTGGCAGCAGCTGAGGGTGCAGAGATGTGGACAGCCTGGGCCTTGGAGGGGGCCTGAGCGGTTGCCGTCATCTGCAGAGGAAGAAAGAGGAAGCAGTGGGTGAGTATGGCTGGGACTACTGGCTCCCGGCTGGAACTGTGAGGAAGAGGATGTGTATGATAGAACTGTGAATGTGTAATGAGCATCCATTTGTAAATGTGCTAGGGTAGGAAGAAAGCAGACATTTCTTCAAAAGAGAAAGTTCTAGAGGACAACTTAGGACCATTCAAAACCAAGTGGTTGCTGAAGTGAGCTCAATTTAAAAGTTCTTAATGCCAATTAAGGTGGTGACCTCTGCCCAGAAGAAGAAAAAAACCCAGAATGACGAATGACGAACCCTTTAAACGATGCTTATGAGTCACCTGGGCTGTACCGGGCAGTGTTAAGTTTGATTTGATGGCTTTGAAGAGCAGGAGAAAAAAACAGCTGAGTCAGTTCTCAGTGGGGCAGAGGTTTATTCCATTGAACGCAAGCCAGAGGTAACTGTTTTGATGGTTTTGATCAATAACTGAACGTTCTCCAAATTTGGTTTACCTGGGCACTTAAAGATAAGCAGGTTTTAGTGGAAAATGAACAGATTTCTGTTCTTAACCACAATGAATATTTAGGGTAGTAGTTTTCTCCCTATGTTACATGTTTTTGAAGGTCCCCAAGTTTGCGCCAAACAGAGGACTTTTTAAAAAAAATATTATATACTGGACTTTCCAATTGCATGAGATCGCATTTAAAGAAATGGTTAAACGGCTTCAAATTTTTGAATCATTATGTAATTTAACACTTTTCTATTTTATTTTCCATAGTCAAATGGATCCCTGAAATGTCACATGTGGTGACATGCCTCAACTCTTCCCCTCCTCCAACTGTCCACAGGGCCTGAGAGCCCCACCCCTGTGCCCTTGAACTTGACATCCTCATCTGCCTCGAGCTAATGCCTTGTTTGCACCTTCATCCACGGCACCCAGCTGACACAGCGGATGATTAGTATTTGTGGAGAAAATGAATGAGTGAATGTACCTTGAAAGGATCGGATATTTTACAGCTGGAAAAGTCATCATATGATCTAGGTCCCTGCTTTCTGGAAAAAAATCTGTACATGAGCAGATTATTGATGGTGCCCAACGGCCCTGAAACACTTGCTGTCCCATTTTCTTCCCAAGGTCTCTGTTCAGATGCCACATCTTCAGAGTAAAATAGAGCCACCTCTGCCCCTTGCTTTCCCCTTACTCTGCCTTATTTCCCAGCCCTTATCATGACCGTATTCTATACAGCTACTTGCTAAGTCACGTCCTCTCCCATCTGCAAATCAAATTTAAGTTCAGAAAAGAAAAAAAGAAAAAAAAAAGCTGGTGACAGTTGTATTCCCAGGGCTAGAGTAGGCCCATACAGGCCAATACTCAATAAATATTTGTTAAATCAATGAATTAATGAGACTACAAAGGAGATATATCTGCTTTACTCTATTGTGTCCCCACCATGTTTTTGTGAGGAGGAAATATCCTGTCACTGTTAGCTGGGCTGAGGGAACTTTCCCAAACTCAGCACCTCAGCGGCTAGACAGAGCACCATGGGACCTTGAGGCCGGCAGGGTACCCTGCTTGCCTCCTACTGTCTCCTGTTAACAGCTTTTGAACTTTGAGCAAATGCTTCAACCTTCCAAAGCTCCTACCTGCTCATCAGTAAGGAAATTGGTGTTCTTTTAGGATTCAAGAGTATTACAGAGGCGTTATAAGGGAAAAAAGTAGAAAATTTTTCTCTTCTAATTTTCAAAGTACAGAAATAAGGTGGAATCAGAAAACCCAAATACTTCTAATGTTCACATTGATTTGGGCCAGTTTCTTTCACTCACTAATGCATCTGATTATTTTTCCCAGTACTTCTTGAGTCCCCACCCTGAACTGGGCACTCCGGTGACAAGGATGGATCCTGCTATAATGGAGCTCACTTTCTGGATTTAACATGATTACTGAGCTGGCAGATGAGGGAAATGTGGTCAGCAGTGATGGTGGAAATGACCTCAGCAAGGTCCTCCCACGATATCCTCGTGGGAAACACGTGGAGATGTGCCCTGGTGGACAGCTGTGTGGATCAGGTTGCTACCCCCCAATTAAAGGATGGACATCAGAGGGAGGAGGGCTTCGAGGAGATGCCACATGCTTTCTCTTCAGCTCTCTTCTCAATATTTCTATCAGTGGCTTAGAGGAGGTCTGAAGAAACGCTCAACAAATTTATGGGTGGCGGGAAACTGAGATCCACAAGATCTTTACAGATTTTGGCAGCATGCTAGGTCTAATAAGACTAATTTCACCTAAAAAGTTGGAATTTAACACTTCTAACGCTTTGCACCCCCCCTCAATCGATAACACAGTGTAGAACAGGGGATGTGGTTTAGCAGCAGTGTTCTAGTTGACAGCAGGCTCAATACATCCAAAATGCAATGTGTCTGTCAAACAAACCAACAAAAAACCTAAACAGATGCACTGTGAGGACATACTAGCAGAGGCACAGCTCACGCAAAGCTTCTGGTCCACCTACTGGGCTGAAACAGGTGCAGGAAATTACACTCAGAGGCAAGCTGACCAGACCGCCGAAGGGATTCTGAGTTCTATTTGCAGGAACTGGGAAAGTTAAGAAAGGTTTGGGGCGGGGGAGGAGATGGACATGAGAGCCCCTTTGAGTATCTGATGGGTGCATTAAGTCTGTATAACACGAAGACAGATTTGGCCTCAACCCAAATAAGTTTCCAAGCCTCTGAGCTCTGGAGGTTAGAATGGGCCACCTCCTGGAAGTGGTGAGTTTTCAGCAGTGCAGGGGCCACGCAGAGGCCCCTGCGGAGGTGGTGGGGCTCTCTAGTCAGGTGGGCTGGCTTAGGTGACGGCTTCCATCAGTGACGACTCAAGGCCGTGAGGGCGCTGTCGTGATCTACCCCCTGCACAGGGCTGGCGTGGGGCTCAGGTTTGATGGGTTTGATGATGCATAGCATGTAAAAGTGCTTTGGAAACTCTATTAAGTTCTTCTCAGATGGAGGGGTGGTGTTGTTATCAAACATGAGATTTCCAGAATTCGCATCTTCCATAGAGCAATGCACAGCTAAGTGCGTGGCTCGTGTAAGGGTCAAGCAGAGAGCAGGCTGCTATGCTCTGCTCTGCCCACCAAGGGTGCTTCTCCTCGTGTCCTTGAAGGAACCTACCAGGGGCTTCTGTGAGGACGAGCTTCTAGGGGAGAGAGGGCTGAATGGAGGGGTTCCTATTCCTCTCATGTCTCTCCTTCTGGGCAGGACTTCGGGGAAAGGTGGGGTGGAAAGCCCGGCTGGGTCCCAGAGGAAAGCGTAAATCAGAAGCGGTCACTTGCCAGCATCCCAAGAGGCCCCAGGTGAGAGGCGGTTTCTGGGGCTCAGAGAGCAGGGGATGGGGGAGAAGAGAGCAGAGTGGGCCTGAGGAGGATGATGATTCAAATTTATTTAGCTCTTGGGGGCCAATTCAGCAAGCTCTGCATTTCCTCCAGGTTTGGAGAATAAGTGTTTATCTCCAAATAGATTTCTTTTTCTAGCGAGAGACACCCATTTCTCAAGAACTGGAGCTCAAAGAAAGAGGCTTGCAGCTGTCCCAGGGCCGGGGGCGGGGGATGAGGGTGATGTGTGGTGAGGCTTAGGGGGAGTGCTGGGTAGCACAGCATGAAGAGCAGAAGCCGGGGGAGAGGCTGGCTAGACAGAGGGCAGAGATCCCGTGTTCTGGCCTACGAAAGCCAGACGGCACATCTTCGGGAGCTTTGCAAGCTGGCTGAAACTGGCCGTGGCGGGACCAGTCACACCACGGGAACCGGCAAATGCTGTGAATCAAGGCCTCTCCCCAACCCTCACCCAGAGAGCTGGTTGTTAAATTATTTATCATCCCACCACTAAGGTCAGGGCTTCCCTCCACGTAACTCTCTCCCATTCACCTCCATCTGGCATGTGAAGAGACTACACTTATGAGGCCACTTGGTGTGTCCCCAAACCAGCCACTCCAGACTTTAGCCTTCCTCCAAGGGGAGCCCTGGACAGCTGCGAGGATTAAGAGAACAGGATGACAACTGATGGGTGGGGAAGGGTGGTGGCACCCGGGGTGGGGGTGGGGGCTGCCTGCCTGGAGCTACGGTGCTGTGTCCAGAACCTACACAGTGTTCTACAGTTCCAATCGCCTTTCATAGCCCAGGGTCCTTTCTGTCCTTCTGCCTCTCATGGATGCCCTAACCACTGGGCTTTCCTTGAGCATCTAGCTAGAATCAGCCCTAGATTAAGCTTGGAGCTGAACGGCCCTGCCCAGATTCTCCGACTGAGCTGCCTGGAGATGAACATTCCTGACGCCCCGCCCCCAGTCCTGAACTGCGATGGGAAGGGCTGGAGGTTGCAAGCTGTGTGCGTAGGAACGCAGAAGTCGGAGGGGCTGAGAGACCCAGCTGCTCGACAGTCTACTCTGACCAGGAAGATGAGCAGGAGAGGCTGCATGGTGTGATCTGTCCTGCACCGGGAGGCACAGCTTACCTGCCTGCCTAGGTCGCCCTCGCTGCCACTGGAATGCTTTCCTTTTTGCTAAGCATCGCCCTTTCCCAATTCTGGGCATGCTGTGTTCCGACGACAATCCCGTGCCATGGGGTGGTGTCAACCCCACCCTACACAGGAGAAAAGAGAAGCCCACAGCAGCGAAGAAACTGCTGGAGATCACAGACAGCCTCTACCGAGGCTGGGATAGGAACCAAGGGCTTTCTGACTAGCCAGCACCGTGGGAATGGTTGTAGTTAATTACTTTTCTTTGAATGGGAGAATAGGAAGATTCTTGCCCTGAGTGGAAAGGGGCAGAAGAGGAAGAGAGCTGGCGTCAAGTGGAGCTTCACATCCCAACGCAGACCCTGGGTCTCCCCCCAGCACTCCCGTCTTCACTGTCGGCCCCTTTCTCTCCAAGCCCCCAACACACCTCGAAGATCAATCCCCAAACACTGGTCCTTCCAGGGGAAGGGCCTGGGGGCTCGCTAATCAAAGGAGGCTCAGAGCTACTGTGTTCAGAGCTTCAAGGCTCAGGGTGCGCGGACCTGAGGGGCAGTCAGCCACGCAGAGCTCCTCCCACCTGCTCCTGGGAGGCAGGAGCAGGTGACTCAGATGAGGGACAACAGCAGAGTCTTTCTAGCACCCACGGAGGGAGTCTGCACAAGACACGGGCATCAAGGGGATGGATTCCTTCCTTCACCACTTGCTGCTGCATGACCTCGGACATGTAACCTTTTGGGACCTCAGTTTGCTCATCCATGAAGTGGCACTAATGTCCCCTACCTCCTCCACTGTCATGAGGATTGCTGTCCCCTTCAGTGGATGGGGCTGAGCAGCAGTCACGGATCAGGCTTCCAGGCCCCGAATATGCCATTGAGCCACATCGGCTCACTTGCCTCTCCCCACCAGACTGTGGGATCCTGGAGGCCAGGGGCTGTGTCTGCTCTGTTTACCCTTGCAGCCCCAGTGTCTGAGAGAGTGACCACAGCATCGATGGGACACAGGGATGACTGGCGTGGGTTGGGTGGGCCTTCCCACCAAAGGATACTTTTTTAGCTGCAGATTTACTTTCCTGACCCTGAATGCAAGAAGTCACATTCCCCAACCACGCATTTATGGGGAGTGGTGGGCATCCAGCCTAGAGCTGGAGACACTGAGGTGACTTGGGCCACTTATTCAACCTTTCCAAACCAGGGTCCTCATTTATACACTGGGAGCCATACTTAAGGTTCAGGGTTGTTAGAGTTAAATGAGATAACATATGCAAAGTGGGGGCCTTCATAGATACTCTGCATTTGGTCCTTATCCTTAACATAATCCATGCAATCTGCAGCTCACACTCAAGTTGACCACTTTTGCTTCTGTTACATGTGCTGTCCTGGGGTTCCTGACCCTGCTGGAGGAATCCCCTCTCCCATAAACACTTGAGGTAGTGGGGGAGGCGTGGGCTCAGGCCTGGGGAGAGGGGCCGTGGTGTCATGGAAGGGGACATTCCCATGGAAGGGGACCACCAGCAACGTCACCTTGGGCAAATGGCTCAGTCCCTCTGAGCTTCATTCTAATCAGCTGAAAACGGCACTAAGAATACCTCTTCTCGGGCCCACTGTGAGACTGTATGTGAGGCTGCATTGCTGCACAGCATGGGGGCTCAGCAAATCATGGTTTTTAAGCATTTTTTTTTCCTTTTTACGGCCACACCTGCAGCATATGGAAGTTCCCAGGCTAGGGGTCGAATCGGAGTCACAGCTGCTGGCCTACACCACAGCCACAGCAACACTGGATCCAAGCTGCACCTGCGACCCATGTCACAGCTCACAGCAATGCCAGACCCTTAACCCCCCGAGTGAGGCCAGGGATCAAACTCACATCCTCACGGACACGACATCAGGTTTTTTAACCCACTGGGCCACAAGAGGAACTCCTCTAAGAATTTTTAATGCTCTTTTTGTTAGTTTTCTTCTCTGAATCCGAACCCCACTGCCTGTCCGCGCCCTGCCCCAGATGCCGCAGCACCTACGCTCCCATGACCCCTGCGTACGCCCTTCTTCCCACAGACAGCCCTGTCCTTTGTGACACTTAACAGCCATGTACGTCCCACAGGGTCTCTGGGCACCCCAGCCTACAGGTTCCCAGCATGACTCAGCACAGACACTCTTCCTACAGGGACACGCCCTCTTCTGATCTGTCAGGGTCCGTGCCCATCTCCAGGGCCTGCCCACCAGGCCAGGGAAGCTTTGTGTTCTGAGAACCAGGGGGCTGCACAGGCCTGGCCCACTAGGGGCCGCTGAGGCTCCAGCAGCACTGGGCTGGGCTGACAGGGAGCCGGCCCTCTCGGCAGGGCCAGATCTGGTTTCCTCACAACCAGGAGAGACTCCAAGGACCTAGGAGGAGGTCAGGGCTTGAAGCCACTTAGTAAATATCAGGTTTGGCCTGAACAGGTGGGAGGCAGAAGACGCATAAGCGTTGGTTTGTGGGGGAGGGCACAGGCAGCAGGGCGCCCCAGGCTGGGACCTGCTCCCGGACCCGGTCTTGTCTCCCGGTACAGCAGCCCCCTTTCCCCTGCACCCCGGCAGATCCTCCTCATGGGGTTGCCTGAACACGCCAATGATGTACGTCTCCACGCCTCTGCCCCCACGGCTGCCTCAGCAGGATGTGTCCACGCTGCCGCGCCCCAACTCCCCCAGCCACGTGTAGACCTTTCAGGACTCAGCTGGAGGGGACATTGCTTCTCCCAGGAAGCCTTTCCCAATTCTACACCACCCCCCATTCCAGGCAGCCTTGACCCCTGCCTCGTCTGCAGGTGCGTCGAGCCTTATCATCTGTAACACATCAGGGCCCTCATTTGTCTATGTCCCTGGGTGGACTGGGTTCCCAGCTCCCAGCACCATGTCTAGCTCCAGTGGGATCCCAGTGTGTTTGTTAAATGACTGAATGACTGACAATGAGGAAATGAAAGAGTGATGTGTTAAAAGGCTCACGGATCCAAAATGCAGAGGAGTCAACCCTGGCTCCTCCAAATATCTCCCAGCCCAGTCGGCCCAGGGAGAAGAAGCGCTGGTGGCAGGGCCAGGGAGGCTCCTGGACCGGCAGGCCTGGTCCCCTACATTCTGATTCTAGGACGGACCAGACAGAACACACCTTGAGAAAGTTACTTAGTGCAAAATGGGGGTCTTAATCAATTAATTAATTTTAAAGGGTTTGGTTTACAAAATGAGGCTTGAAAATGTCCACTGGCCCTGGCTGCACTGCCAGGGCTGGGGCGTGGACTGAGATCTGAGCCCTTCACAACCCAGCTTGGTGCGCTTTCCCGGGCACTGTCTGCTCCCCATCTTTCAGTCCATCTCTGGAGGATCCCTTTCTGTATAACAGTCCCACATGGTGACTTCCAGTAGACCCTTTAGGGTGTGTGTTTGTGCTGGGTGGATGAGTGGGAATGTTTATAGCTAGAAACACATACTTGATATGCCTATTGTGTTCTCAATAAAAAGGGGAGTAATTAAAGTTCAGTCCAATCTTGGCTCCTGGAGACGTACAGAAGATAGAGTGAAAAATCAATGTCAGGGTCATGGGTGAAAGAAAGCTGGGAAACACCACTGTACTGCTCATGCCCACACTCTCAACAGCCCTGAGAGGCAGGGAGGGAAGAAGTTATTTCCATTTTACCAACGGAGAAAGGCCCAGAATGGAATATAAGTTCCATTAGGGTGGGGACTATTCATTTTGCACCACTGGCATGTAGTACAGTGTCTGCATGAACCACAGAAAGCACTTGGTATTGATTAAATGGTGGAGTGAATTAAGAAATAGTACTGCAACTACTTGCCCAAATTTGTAGAATTCAACAGCAGCTGAGTGGGACAGGCCTAGGATTCCTGAACTTCTACCCCGTTGCGTTGGATCTCCCCACTCTTCCTCCTCCGCAAACTCCAAGGACAACCCGCACTGAGGGCCGGGCTCACCCATCCCCCTTCCGCCAGCCACGCAGACACTGGAGCTCCTAGAAGATGGACCGGAAAGGGGGGCCAAGCGGGTTCTAGTGCCTCAGGCCCGCTGCTGACGGATCACCTGTTCCCTGATTTATTTTAAGCTTTGGCTACTTGGGCCATTAACTATTTTTGTAGCTGTTTAGAGCACTCATCCTGCTTGGAAGCCAAGGGATAGACAATAACATGTCTGTGTTTTTGGTAAATACAAGAATTCAGGTAGGTTCATCAAATAAAAACCCTAGGCAGGGCCACAAGAGGAAGTATTTCTTCTAGCAAAGTCCTGTTGATAGTCCACCATCACCCAAGTAAGGCATAAAGGTCCCACAGTCAGACCCGAAGGCTCTTTTAGCCTTTGCCACAACCAAGAATCCAGGTCCGAGTGAGCTGGAGTTCAGGAACGGGTCCAGTTTAAAAACATGGGTGGCCCAAGCAGGCCAGGGAGAGGGGTCACCATGCACAAAGAGAAGAAAGGCCAGCAGAAAATAAAAAAAAGAACAAGAAAAAGAAGAGCAGGTTTTGATGAGTCAAAGCAAGGGAAGGCAGGTCACCCATGTGGTCCCTGGATGTTGGCCCCAAGGGCAGAGGGAGCCGTCAATCACAGCCACAGAAAAGGCTTAGGGGGACTTTCAAAGCTGTGGAATTAACTCTATTCCCGGCAGAGCGAATGTGTGTGACCCGCAGCTGAGCAGAAGGCCCTGTGAGGCAGGGGGCTCCAGCCCTTACAGGGATGAGAGGAATGGAAAGTGTGAAAACATCTGAACCCGCTTCTGCCGTCCCAGCCCAGCAGCATGGCCTGGATGGGGGGTGGGGTGAGGGGCATTCGCAGCAGGGGCCAGGGCACACCCCCTCCACCTCCAGTTTATGAAACCAGCCTAAGGATCCTAATGCCTGATCAAAGCCTGTCCAGCTTCCCCAGATGTCTGCTCCCCTGGCTCCACCCAGAGGAGGAAGGATGCTGGGACAGGGAGGGAAAGAAGGTGCTCAGGGGGCAAGACACGCCCTCCCCAACCTGGCTGGCCCAGCCTCAGCCTTCCGGGTGTGGGACGGATAGGACAGCATCACCTTGACCTCACATCTCCCAGCACAGTGTCCTGCGGTCTCGGACGCCATTCACCCGGCTTTGAGGGTTGTGGGAGGAGGGAGAGGGTGGAGGGTCCCAAGCAAATGCTTGACTTCCTTCTGAATTCAGCTTCCCACACTGGTTCTGAACTGGGAGCCCTGACTTTGCCTGTCTTGCCTTCCTCTGGTCAATAATGTAGCTGCATCCTGGCTGAACTGCTATATCACCCATCATAAGTCATGCTATGCAAGTGCCTCGGTACCTGCAAATCAATTGTTTCTAATCCAAAATGGTAAGTGAGAGCCCATATTCACAGGCGGCTGTGCCTAGTGGGTCAGACTGAAACCCACGAGGATTTCTGCTTTCTAGTTAAATGCTTATGCAGTCAACATGCAGGGGACATGCAGACAGAGAAATACTAAACATTGAATACATACACAAATAGACCAGATAAAATATTTGTCTTGCCTATAAGCCAAGGGCAAAGGTATTTGTGGAACGGTAGGTATGCGTCTGTGTTTGAGGAAGGGTGGGGGGAGGTTACTGATAGCAGAACTCTGCGTGTGGGGGCAGCGAGGGTGGGGAAGCTGCCGCCTCCTCCAGTAAATCCAGCGGTTTCCTGAAATCGCTGGTGGAGCCACAGTGGGAGAACTCTGCTAGGTGGGTGATGTTGCCTATGGAGTGTTACAGGAAATGGGAGACCTCGAATGACACTTCAGAGGTGGAGGGAGTGCATGGATGAGGGGTGTGTGCCTAGAGGGGTGACTGTTACCACGAAAATTCTGGGAGGAAGACAAGTGACATTTGCCACCCCACTTTGAGGATTCCCATTAGGCTCAGTGGGGGTGCTGGGGCAGTGGGAGGAGGAGCTGCGAAGGTCCAGGTGACAGATGGCCAGGCTGAGGGAGAGATGCAAAAGAAAGGAAGAAGAGGAGAGTGATGTAGGAACTGAATGGAGGTGCCACACACCTAGTTCATACCCAGGTCTCCCTGGAGACGATGTTTTCGTTAAACAATCGTCACCGAATTTCATGGTCCCCCCATGACTTGCTCTGCCTCCCAGAGCATAAAATGGGGATCTGGATCAAGGACTTGGGTGCATCACGCTGGAGTTGAGGTACTGGAGGTAGACGGCAGAGGGTGCTGCGAATCTGACAGAGTTTAACAGGAAGCCACAAGAAGGAGGAAGCAGGCCACAGGAAGGGTTTCAGTGCATTGTTGCTTTGGTACTTTCTAAACCTACAATCTGTCTTTAGTGAACAGTAAACACAGAGTGACATCCTTACAAGGAATCACAGAGTTTCCCCAGGACTGAGGGGCCAGAAGCGGTAACTGTTATACCGCTTGGCTTGTGCCCAGACAGCATGCGGCCATAACCATTACTGCTTCTGGACTAAAATGGGAGGGGAAAAAAGCCTCCTGCATTTTTAATAACTTTATTCCCCAAACTTCAAAAATGAAATTGCCAAGTTAAGAACTTGCTTTGAAAAAAAAATTCTAATTTATTATAAAGAAGGACGGGGCTTGGGAATTTTTTAATGCAGATTCCTAATTTTCTAAAGTGAGATTCTCTTGTGCATTTGAATAGATTATGCTCGGTATTGCTAGCCCTTAGCACAACGGGAACATTATTAAAACGACTGCATGGGTCTCAGAGGAGGGGCCCTGCTTCTCGCTTCCTTTTTCATTTGGGGGACTTTGTGGCAGAGACTGTCCATTTCTGCCTGTGGAAGGAACTGGGTTTCTGAGGAGCCGATAAAGAGATGTACTCAGTGGTCCAGGCCTTGAGGAAACGAGTCAGACCAGGTCCAAAAGTCATCAGATTAGAACTGAAGGAATGAGGGGGAAGTGGGGGGTCCCTTCCAGAGGGCCCTGTCTAGGAAGTGATTCTAGACAGCCCAGCCCACGTTCCTATAGGCCCGGCTTAAGAGCAGCTGGTTCTCCAGGGTGACGAGCAGGACGAGGGCAACGGACCAGGGCTTCCCCCGAAGGGGGCTCAGCCTCCAGAGCGTAAAGGGAAGGCAGGCGGACCAGCGCAAGTCCCCAGCAGAAAACTCACGTGGAAGGCACTCCTATGTGGGAGCCACTCCCGAAGCCCCAAGGAGTGGGGACAAGGCCCCCCACCCCAAAGCCAACTGGCCTCAAAGTTGAGCACTGCGGAGAGAACGGACCTTCCCCGGGAGTCGGAAGGCCACGAGCGGCGGTCCTCACCCACTTCCCCATCCCACCCCTCCATGCCTGCCTGGAGCTCTCCCCGTGAGCCCTCACCCTGACCCGTTTCCCTGGGAACCAGCTTGGCTCAGGGAAGGCGCATGGCAATCCAGCCATGGCCGAGGCCATAAAAGACCCCAGGCCTTGGCCTGATCACTCTACCGTGGACACGGAGACTTCGTTCCTGGACTACTGGGTTCCAAGGTGATGTGTGGCTGCCCCGAGGCAAACTATCCTTTGCTGTAACCTTTGTGAGGTTCTCGTGGCGAGAACCCAGCATGAGCATACAGTGGAGACTGCAGTGAGGTTCTTGGGGCTCCTCAGAGGACAGAGCTTTGGGACAGCCCCTGAGTCGGGCTTCTGCTCTGAGGCCCTAGACAAGGAACTGCGGCCTCCCCTCCGCCCCCTAAAAGGCTACAGCCGCTCTGTGGTGGCTTCCGGGCTGAGCACCTCGGGGCTGCAGCTCCCCTCCTCAGCAGCTGCGATGGATTAATTAGGCTCCTCTGCTTAACTACACCCAGCTCGGCATTCCTGGACAACACAGGCCCTTGCCGCCGCGCTCCTGCTAATCCCCACCAACCAGACTTCTCCCAGCTGCCCAGGAAGGCGAAACGGCGGGTGGAGCCGGAGGCAGGGAGGCAGCCGCTGCCAGCTGTGCCAATCCAGTGCTCTCGGACTTCGTGGTCCTGCCCTGGTCTGTCCCTGAGCCTTGGGGATGGGGTGTGGCCTCTGCACCCACCACCTGCTAAAGATAGGTGGCGTCCCGGCTGCCGTTCCTGTTCCTACCCTGGAGCCTGGAGAGCAGCATTTAGCTACGAAAGAAATGGAGCCAGCGTTCCAGACTCTTCTTCAAACCCGGGGTCTCCAAACCCCGGGGAGCAGATGAAGGAAGGAGGATGTTTGTCCCCCATCATGGCCCCGGGGTTCCCAGGTCTTCCCCGGTCCAGGCCTCCCTTCTGTCCTTCCTTCTGACCTTAGAGGGAAAGGCCCTGCCATCCTTGCACCCCTGGAAACTTTCAAATAGAGGAGCTGTGCGAATGCCAAGTCCAACCCACGGTCATTTGTAGAAAGCTCCTGGCATGAGCGGAGGGTCTGCCGAAGCTGAGGGCAGTGGGGGAGAGCCTAGGAAGGGGCACGGAGGGACATGTGGGAGCAGGGGTGGGGACAAGCTGCTCGGAGGTCAGTGCTTCTGGACTCTTGCAAGGAGAAGAGTCAGCGGTGGTCATGTGCTGCACACCCTCTAAAGTGGTCGTCTCGTCGGGGGGTGAGACGGATGGACAGGGCAGCCACCATGTGCTCACACCAGGGGTGGGGGGATGGGGGCCATAGGACCTAATGTGAGCCGAAGGCTTGCCCACCCTGGGTCTGCATCTTCATGTGCTTTCCACGGGGCAGAGTTGGCCCCGTGGCCCAGTTTGAAAGGCTGATGAGTGAGGGATAGTGGCGAGGGGCGAAGACCAGTGACCGAGAAAGCCTAGGAATGACCGCCTGGAAAGCAGGAGTCACTCACTGCACATCTGTGAAATGAATGAAGGAATAAACTGGCCAGCACAGAGAACACAGGGGGTGGAAGGTCGAACCTTCTGTGAACGCACAGCCTCACAACTAATTCTGGGTCTCAAGAGCCAGGCGTGGAGGGAGGGGAGGCACACACAGACGGAGCAAAGGTCAGAAGTGACTAGCCTCAAGGACGGCCGGAGCCTAACCCACTGAGGCTGGCCAGGCTTCCAGAAGGAGGAGAGGCAAGAACAGGAAGACGGGGTGAAGCCGGTGCCTCCTGCAGAAGCTGCAGCCAGGCTGGGAGTCTCAGAAAGACTTGGGGGACGGCTGTGTCTGAGCTGAGGACCAGGAACCCGAGGAAAGCCTGGGAGGGTGGAGAGAAACGGTCCTGGCCTTTTTCTGGATAGAAGCCGTGGGGAGTCCTGAAGCAAAAGGATACTCCGCCGAGAGGCAGGCGGAGACTGCGGGCAGCGCATCTGGTACGAAGGAACCTCTAGTCAAGCTGCTGCCCCGACGCTCAGAGGCAGCCCCGGTTCGCTCGTACCTGGGTCTCCCGAGTGAGGGGTTCAGCGCGTCTGTCTGAGCGCTGCTCCGAGTGGGAAGCAGGGCGGGGGGCACAGACCATGACTAGGCGCTCCCGGCACCTGTCCTCGATGCTGGTGGCAGTTTCCCAAGTAGGAGCCGAGCTCGGCGCTCTACCCAGTGCAGGGAGCCCTCCGGGGGCCTGGAACTGCCGGGCCCTCTCAGAGAGGCCTCCCAGGGCTGGCGGAGAGGAGCCCAGAGAGCGGCCGGGACACGGCCGAGGGAGGCCTGGCCCTGCCCTCCGCGCCCGGGAAGGCCACCGCACATTCCGACGGTCAGTCACACTCACCTGCGGGCTGTCCTGGTAGGGTGGGGGAGGGACATTCTGCGTGGCCATCATCGTCAGAGCGGGGGCTGGGGAGGCATGTTGCATCATGGGATGGATTCACATGGAGGATCTGTGGCAGGAGAAAGGGGGCCGCACCGTTAATAGCTGCGTGCAGGGAGCCCTGGGGACCAGCCTGCTGGACGTGCTCCCAGGCCGGGCCACCAGGGCTGACAGGATACAGCAAGGGCTGCAAGCCCTCTGAGGTGACAAATGGGAGTTAAGGGGAGAAGCCTGGGTGGGAGGGGCTTGCTGTGCTATTCCGACTGGAAAGAAGCAATACTGAAATCATATGTAAAACGACCTGTGCTCCCGCAGCTCTGCTTTGCTCAGCACCAGGTCTGGCCTGGTAGGGGTGGGGGAGAGGTGGGAGACGGGGAGGGGGCTTGGCTGGTGGCAGCACAGGGGGATTGGAGGCCATACGGACATCCCACAGGTCAACGGTGCTTCTCCTTCCCCAGGCCTTCTGGAGCCTCCCAGGGCAGAAGGCCCTTCACAGTTCCAGATCCTACATCCCTGTCCCCAGGGTCTCCAAGCAGCGCACTAACCCCTCCCAGGTGTGCTCACCACACCCCCTAGTGGCGGGAAGGGCCGTGGGGGGCTGGTCCCCTGATCAGACTGGAGGTAGAGCCAGCAGCCCAGGGGCCACCACTTGGAGACGTTCTGGGAAGGGAAAGAACTTCCAAGAGCTTGGGTGTGTGACCACGGCCACATGGATGTGCCTGCACATTCTACCAAGAAGACTTTGCTTAGCCTGTGTTCAACTCGCAGTTCAACCGCACGTGCAGCCAGAAGAGCCGGCAGAGGCAGATGGTCTTACAGAGGAGGGAAGTGTGTGTTTGGGGGATGACGGTGCTCATGAAGCAGGATGGGACCAAGAGCCCTACATTCCACATTCAGGTCTGCTTTGCTGGACCACACCCCGCCCCACCACATCGCCTGTAAGCGAGCTGCCCCTACTGGCCTCAAGGTTTCTGCTTGAACCAGAATACGGTGGAGACAGCCTGGCAGTGCCACCCAAAGAAACAGAATGCTGAGAGAGCTGTTTAGCTGCAGTAGATGCCCTGAAAAATTTGGAGATGGAAACCATGGTTAATTGCCCTGTCCATCCATCGTGGGACACTGGGACTCCTGAGGACCTCTGTGGGTGTAGAGCCCGCCCTTCTCCTAGGCAGAGGGTGCTGATGAGCTTTGAGAGGGTGCTGTCAGACTCTCCGCCTTCCTCCCCTTCCTCCCTTCGGGCTCCACCCTCTTCCGGCCTGATGTCCTCCTACCACCCCCTCTGGAGATCTTCCAAAACGTTCAAATACCTGAATTCTGTGGGGATTTGAGGGTATTTTGGAGCTGCTTAACTCAAGGGGAGGGTCTCCAGGGCCCTGTGTGGAGATTGCAAGTGTGTGTCTTGTTCTTTTTCAGGAAAAAGAGGAAAGATCAGCTCTGGCTGACCTGTCTCTGAAGCACCAGGAGTGCTTTGACCTGAAGTGCACATGAGAAAGCTCTGGAAATCCAGGCATTCATTTGATAATGTTTATCAAGTGTCAACTACATGTACAGAACTGTGCTGGGGGTGTGGGGGGATAGATGAAAGGAGTCAAGGCCTTCTCTCCAAGGAGGAAGGTCCTGGGCCAGAGGGGAAGAAGAAAGTGAACAGAGGGTCCGGGGGAAGGCACAGGGAGGGCTGACTTGTCCTATGCCGGAAACACCCCGATCACAGGTAATTCCGCCTGGCCTGGCTGCTACCTGAACCTTGCCCACAAGGGCCTCACTTCCGAAAGAAGATGGACTGCCAGGATGTCCTTGCAAAGACAGCACTCAGGGTCACCCTGTCGCACACTGGGCACCGATATCCAGGCTCTACTTCTGCAAGGAGGCTCAGAAGGGAGACCCGAGCGGGCCTAATTCTGCAGGCAGGGGGACCAATGCCTAGTATCATGGCTGGGGCTCGTCCGAGAGGTGGGAAATCTCCAAGAAAGCAGAGTGAGAGGGTAGTGAGGAGAGGCTAAAGACTCCCTGAGACATCAGAAAGAACTTCCAGAATGAGGACTTCTGAGATTAAATTGGGTGTGGAATCTCTCCCTTTGGGATCCTGAGGGAATAAAGAAAATAGGGATATTTCAAGGGTGTGCCAGGCTCATCATTTCCTGGAACTCTGGCAGGGCCTCCGGGGTCTCGAAGGCAGGACCCCTTCCAGGGAGCAGCGGCAATCTTCAATGCTCTTCGGATGGGAAAAAGCGAACTGCTGTGAGGCTGTAGTGCCAGCAGCCTCCAGAAGGGGGAGCCTGGGGGCAGAGTCTGGCTGCAGATTTTCTACCCTTTTAGGGGCAACTGGTTCCCTTCCACTCGGGTTTGGGTCTTTGGGTAACCGAGTTCCACGAATGAGAAAGTCATCGCGAAAGCAAAGCACAGGAATCTCAGTGAGGAGGATTTTGGCTAAACAGAGGACTCTTTGGTCTGCACTCTTTTGTTCACTGTCCAATGAATGGGAGGTTGGGTCATTTTAGAGTCCCTGGCCAGAAATACTGCAACAGCTGGAGAGCTGCCCTACCTAGGCATAAAGAGCAATGGCTAAGAGCAGTCTGCACCCAGAAACAACCACCGTCTAAACTGAGTAGGTTTTTCAGTCTGGTGCCCGCTGAGCTGGGGGGCAGGGGCCAGAGGACACGGGAACAATTTTCTGAGGACCCAGATGGCCCTTGCCCCTCCTCCTCTCTGGGGTCACCACAGGCCACGAGGGCACTGCCCCACTGCCCTCTGGGGGATTCTCCTGCAAGAAAACAGGAGGCCTTTTCATCAGGGGCTTAAGTTTCCCCTCTGCTCACTCAGGCACCGAAGGCCCTGGTAACCTGATGCAGGGGGAGACCCCGTGGCGTGCGTGCCCATCACCGTCCCCGGAAGTTCCCCGTTTTCTTCATCCGCCTCCTCCCGCACACGCGCTCCTTCCTCCCATCCGCTGGGCCCGCGGGGCGAGGGTCCACGTGGGACCATCCCCTGGAGGAGCGTGGGGATCGGGCTTCTCTGAGGCCTGGCTGAGGATCCCCAGCGGGGGTGCGGGGAACTCCTCAAGCAATCAATCACTGGGCACCCAGCCCTTTAGCGAAACCTGCTGTTTTTGCACTTTCTTGGGAGCGTGGAGGGGAGTTCAGGGCTTGTGAGCGTTAGTCTGTGGCCTGTCTCTGCCCCGCCCTGTCCAGAGGCTCCAGCCCTCTGTCACCAGACACCAGGGCACTGGAGGGAGCACAGCCAAGACTGCAAATGGAGGACACGCGAGGAACAACTTACCCGAGAAATTTCCCAGGGCAAAAGATTGTTTTTAATGCTGAAAACCTTTATCATATGGCAGCTAGGAGGGAGGAAAAACAAAACCCTAATGCAGCACTCAGCCCCACAGTGATATCCAAGAAGAAAGAATAATCCATCACTGATATTATCATCAAAAGGAGCTAAAACTGTCATTTTACAGCGCTCTGGAGTCCAGAGAGGCAGGACTGAGCACTGACTGAGGGGGCAGGCCCTTTAGCAAGGCGGAAGGAGCAGCCCAGGAGCACCCACTCCCCCGGGCTCCTGGGCTCTGGCCCCCCGCCCTGCAGGGGAAGGCCCTCTGCATGGAGCCCAAACTCCAGTGTGTTGACAAACAGGCTTAGGAAAAAAAAAAAAAAAAAAAAAAACCAAGCTCGTTAGAAAGGAGCTCATTAGGACTTGTTGACATGAAACCCATTAGACCAATTAACATTCCATTAACGGCCTGGGGCACCAAGGGGTTAATGCTGCCTGGCTGTAATTGGGCTGGGGCGCCGGGGTTGGGGGCTCAGGGCCTTCAGGATGAGAAACAAAGTCTAATTGGGAACTCTCGCATTTGTTCTTGCTCCCTGACCCTCGCTGAGCCTTGGCTGTAGGGCCTGGGGTAGGAGCTGGGAAGGGCCCAGCTTCCTGCAGCTCCACGCTGTCCTCCCCCATCGCCCCAGCCTGGGCACTGGCCGGGTGGTTGGCACAGGACAGCATGGGGGGACATGTCCACCCTCTCGGACTCTAATGCTCGTGTTTTCTCCATGGACCCTTCCCGCCCCTTCCCTCACTCCCACCGCCTACTTCTGCCTCAGGGCTCCCCAGGAGAAGTTTTCCATGATGTCGCCCACTGTCACAAAGCATTGCAGAGGCTAGAATCCTTGAGGGCCCAGAGCCTCTGAAGAGTGGTATAGTTCAGGACAGAGGGGTCGGGGAGGGAGTGGGGACTGAGCCCTGGCCCTGGGAGGGCGGGCCCGCCCTCCCTCCCTTCTTCCCCATCAGGGCATCTAAGAGGCAGTGCCGAGGCCCCCTGGCAGCCTCTGTCCTCTGACCCAGGCTAGCAGTATTTTATTATTTTCCTTCCGTTGCTACAACTAGAGGCCTTGGAAGTTCCAGTCCTGGTCTGGGCCTCAATTTCCTCATCTGTAACTGCCCATGATCAGAGCCTGTGCTTAGGGTCAAAAAGTCTGAATTCCACACCCAGATCTGCCACTTCTCTGTGACCTGTACAAGTACCTCTTGGACCACAAAATGAGGGAATTCACCAGAATATTCTGAAAGTCTTCGCTGAGATGGTTAGCACTCAACACAAGCTTTGGTGAACAGAATGGAAATAGTTGAAGCTTGCAGCTTCATTCCAAAGGCTCCCTCGTTTGAGAGTGAGAGAAGGAGGCCCCTGAGGCCAAGAGAGCCAGGAGCCCTCCTCAGTGCCCCCAGCCCAGGAGCCCCCAGGTGGCTACCACTCCCTCCCCCAACCCCAGGTCTCCCCCTCTGATTAGCTGCCCAGGCCTGGGTTCTGACGTCTAGACAGACTTGCAGGAGGCTGAAATAACACAGTGAACTCAGCAGGAGGGACCAAAAGGCTGCATTAGTAACCTGGCTGGCTTCAGCTTCTGCCTCTGGAGCAGGCTTCTCAACCTTGGCGTAATCCCGTCTATTTTCCCTCGGCAGAGAGCCTGGTCCACAGTCCCTGGCCCCGCTCCCTTCCCAAAAGCAGCCTGTAGGTGGTGCAGCGGAGCCCCACTTTAATTGCATTATATAATATAACCTGTTTACTAAATCATGTAATCAGTCGCCTTAGGATTTACAGCTTTGGATGTGTATAGAGAATTGGACTTTGAGTCAAATTTAAAAACAAATAAAAATGAGAGGCAGCTGTTGCTGATAGTGTGATATTCATCTTTTGGAAACAAATTCACCCCACTGCTATAAATTATGCCTGGAAAAAAAAAGTGTTGGTGGTGGGAAGGAGCTGGCTACGTCTCCTATGCTGGCAACTCAGAGCGATGAATCTTGAAATAACGGTGTCAACCTGTCACTGATTTCATGTGACTCTGTGGATTTATCTAAAGAAACACAGGCGCGTAGACACGCACACACACAAACACACACACACACGCACACACACACACACAGGTCTCTTCGCAAAATCCAGTAAAGGCTAGAAACCACAAGCTGAAAGCTGAGCGGCTGTAGTGGCTCAGTGGTCCCCGTGCCCTGGGGCGTGGCGCCAGCACCCAGTGAGACAAGGGTGAGGCCGGGGTGGGAGGTCCGGGAGGATGGCGGGGAGAGAGGACACACCTGTGGGTGGGGAGCCTCAAGCTGTGAGAAGGTCTGGTTGCCATGTTTCAAAGTGAGGGACAAGGGACGGGTCCTTGTGGAATAATGGGAAGGGCCCGCCCCCCAGGAGCCGCCCCTCACTCACAGCAGGGCCTGCGCCTTTTCACCGCATGTGCTCTGGGAGCCAAGCCGGGTGGAAGCTCAGGGCCTGAGGTGACAGGCGTGTCAAGGGCCTAGGGATGCTGTTTCCCCCATCGTTCTGACCTCGGGGTCAGAATCCTCAGGTCTGATGAGATCAGGCTCGGAGTGGGGTGTGGGAGTCAAGAGGGCCCCTGTGTCTACACTGGAGGAAGGACGGTGGGGAGGAGCCAAGTCGGATTTGCACTCAGGATCATATCAGCTGCTCGCTCACTGTCCTGAAGGCTGGCAGGCCAAGAGGTCAAAAGGGAGCTGCATCCACCATGACCCATGTCCCACGGCCTTGCAGAATGTCCCAGCCAGAAGGGCCACTTCCCTGGTGCCACTCCAGTTCCTGTTTGGAACTTTCAGGGAGAAGTAATTCTCTATTGACTTCGGAAGCAGCAGAGATGACAACCAAGACAGCAGGCAACTCAGGCCCTTGGCCACCAGAGCCCTCCGCACTAACTGTCATCGCTTCCTTTCCGGGAACCCACTCGGGAGGGGGCGCCAGGCTATGGCCTCTCATGACGGTGCTGGTCTGCAGGGAGCAGAGCAGGGCCAGCAGGATTCCGACCGGCCCCGTCAGCTTCTGAGGTCTCCCTCTCTCCCCATCTCCCTCTCCTCTTACCCTTAACTGCCACGTGGTCTTTGGAAGGGGGAAGAGCCTTCTGTGGACCCAAAGGCCTGCTGCTGCCGTCCTAACACTGAGCCCCCCCAACCCCATCCCCCCCCCCCGCCCCCGGGCCTCTGGGCCTCTTTCTAAGCGCCTCCCCCTCCTCCCTCTTCCCCACCCCCAAGGCCATTTTGCTCTTTGCTCTTTATCTGGAATAACAATATGTCCCCAGTGGGGCTGGGTCAACCGGTCACTATGCATTCACTGACCTCAGCCTGGGGATGAGCTAAAGCTGACTAAGAGACAGCCAGGCCGGGGAGGAAGGGGGTGACTATCCACCCTGGATACCCCTGTGTCCACAGTGTCGTGGGGGGAGGCTTAGTGGTGACGCAGGCAGAGGATTCGGCCGTGGTCTGGATGTGAGTGAGGCGGCTGGCAGTCACAGAGCCACATCAGTCACCTTCTTCGCCCCTCGACCAGCTTTCCTAGAGAGGAGCCCGGTCCTGCCCACTGCCCCTGGTTCACTTCAGGGCCCAGAGCTCCAGGGCTCCAGGCTTTCTCTCCTTGGCGCCCTCAGTTCAGCTAGTTTTCAATTTGGTTTCCAAAAAAAATGGACCAGGGTCCAAGTTAGGAAAGCGCTTCTCCTGCCCGGCTCCTGCTTCTCACACCGGGACCAGAAAGTGGCAGAGCCCCCCTCCACCCCGCCCCCGCCACCACCACCACCGCGGCCCCTTGGCTGTCACACCTCTTCTGGCTTCAAAAAGCCGCTGATATATTTTACAAACTGAAACAGCAATTTAATTCCCCCTGATAGCGGCAATTGTCCATTAGACCTTCCTACCGAGGAGCTTAACAATAATTCCTTTCATCCAACTGCTTGCTTCTTCTTGATCTGAGAATCAATCCCATAAATAGCAGGCAGGAGTTTTCACATTACTCCCCCCTCCAGCTTTCAGCATTTTGATGAAGATTCTCATCTCCTCTTTAAGCACTTTACAACTTGGCAATTTTTCCCCCTTTGGTTCTTTTAAACAAAATAAAACAAAACAAAAAAAAACCAGAAAGGGAGGAAAAAAGCATGCTAGCTGTAAGGGTAAGGGTAAGCACCGTCCTTGCATTCTTCTCCCAGAGAAGGAGTCTGTACCCTCTCCTGCCAGGAAGCAGGGGGATGGCGGCAATGACCTCCCGCGGTCACCTCCAATCTGCTTTAAAGCAGGTGCTGCTCTGTCTTGTCCTAAATTTCACACTCACCCATGATTGGGTCCTGCTTTTGCCAGTGATGCCTGATTTAGAACATATTTTCCTTCCCAGGAACCCCTTCCCCTTGTTGCTGCAACCCAGGAATGGGGGTTAGAGGTCAGGCCGGTTCCAGTCCCCGTAGCCTCTCCCCGCCCAGCCCTCAGGCAACTCTCGAACCTGGAGATGCGGTTCTGCCCTCTCTTTTTCATCTCCAGCCCCCTTCATCTCTATTGAAACAGCATGAGTGGGAGAGATGGGGAGGAACAGAGGAAGGAGAGAGCTTGGGGCCTTTCATTCAATTATTTTTCTTCTCTTTTAAACCCTCCAGGCTGCCCTGATGGTTGGAGCGGAGGAGGGCCCTCCAGTTCTTCCGTGGGAGCGGCTGGGGTGGATTGCCAGGGCAGCTGGGTGCCCCGGACTGCTCCCCCGGGGCCCATCACGTGCTCCCTCGTCTGCACACACAAGCAGAGAAACAAATCTAAAAATGAACCCGGGGACTGAAATCCCCCTCGACAAACCTGATTCCCAGGTTTATTATTATTTGTCGAGAGCTGACAGGAGCCGCTGCTCAGGAACCAAGCCGAGAAAACAACACGGCCTGGGCCCCTGAGGCTCACAACTCGGCAGAGACAGACAAACAGCTCAGCCACTGGGGACCCCATGGATGGAAGGAGTGCTTCTGCTTCTGCTTCCCCACCGGCCTGCTCCCTCCCGTCAATCTTCCTCTTCTCCAGGGCATTGCCAGGGAGGATCCACCACCCTGGGAGCTGGGAAAGAGGAGGGGGGCAGGAGTGAGGGGCCAGGGGAGGGGCCGGGGGGGGGCAGCCCACAGAGGCAAGGGGCCCGCAGAGCTCTCAGGTTCTCCGGAAGCAGAGAATGCTAAGAGGGTGAGCCGGGCCCCTCTTCTCTCTGAGAAGGACTGTATCACACAATCTGGCTGAACGATATCTAGTTCCACATTTTTAATTACCTCCAAAGGAAAAAAAAAGGGTCGAGAGTCAGGGCTGTGGAAGCCAGGGCCCTCTGGGCTCAGTTTATCCTTGAAAAGCCCCTCACCCCTGATACTTTCTGACTCAGCCAACAGAATCCTACCGCCCGCCCCCCGGTCTTCATGATGACCCAGGTGAGCCCTTGAGAAGAAGGAAGGGGGACCAGGTAGAGTCCACAGCAACGAGGTTGGCCTGGGGGAGGAAAGGACACCAGCCAGGCTGCCTCGACCCTTGGTCCTCAGTGCTGTGAGAATAAGAGCAGGTGCCGTATGGGTCAGCAAGGCAACCCCGGGAAGGGAGGATGGTGCCCAGGAAGTGACGCTGGGCAGTGAATCGCCACTCAAGCCCCAGCAGAGCAGACATGCCCTCTCCACCTCCTGAGAGATATTTCCTCCGTGCATTTGCTGTGCTCCTCATGCACGGGCAAGGCCGGCTATACTACACTGCCGTGCCCTTTCCTTTGCTCAACAGCCTACGCTTCCACGAAGCCTTCCTTCACTTTCCACGCAGGACGGTCCTCTCCCTGGGAGCCTTGCCATCAAGCCGGAGGGCCCGGTAACATAAAAACGTGTGTCTCTATGTTACGGAAAATCTACTTCCCAGCCTCGTGTCCTCTCTTGCCCATGAACCCTATGCTTCCCATCAGATAAGATCATGGCTTTGCCTTGCGTTTCCTTCTGGGGGAAAAAGCCTGTGCAATATAGTTTTATGAGGTCTAACCTCCTTATGGGGCCTGAATATATATATATGTGTGTGTGTGTGTGTCTATATGTATACATATATATGTATATATATAATTGTCATTATACAATATATATGGTATACATAAATAGTATATATATATACAATTTTATATACATAGATATAAAATTATAATTTAATGTTTTTGGTTTACTGTTAAAATGTAAAATAAACAAATAAATCTGGGAAGGCTAAATCTTTAAGTCCCAGCAGTCATTTATACCTCAGTGAGAATGAGTTTGTTTCCCTGAAGCCAGTTTTTTTCTGGGGTGTTGGGGGGGAGATGATAACACAGAATTAATAACGACTGCCATGTACTGAGCCCTCAGCAGCCACCAGGCATTATTCTCAGCTTCTTTCACAGATAACCCTGCTTATTTTTCTCAACAACCCCACGGTGCGGGCACGATGGTTGTCCCCATTTGAGGATGTGAAAACCCAAGCTTGGAGAGGTTGAGAGAGTTTCCAGTGTGACACAGGCCTGACTTCAGAGTCTGAAGGTCTCACTGAGAGTCTCGGGGCGGAGGAGGGGGACCCCAGAGAGGGAGCTGAGCCCTGGAAACGGAGAAGGAGAACAACAAGGCTGACTGTGAAAATCCTGCTGTCTGGCTGTCAGAACATCCAACATGGCTGGCCTCTACCTCCACATGCCTCAGATTTCCAAGAGTCACATGATACCAGCATGTCTAGACATCCCCCAGTTGCCAAATTTGGGCTTTTGTACCCCATTAAGGGGCACACACTTTGTGCCGGGGGTGGTGGGGGCCGCTTAAACAGCAACACTTCATGTCTGTCACCTTTGTCTTCTTTGGACAGCAAGGTGTGTGCAAATATATTTAAATATTGCATTTGCTCTCATTATTGCATAAAAATGAGTGCAAGCTGGAAACCTGAAAGTGCTGATAGCAGTGATAAGAAGTTGGGGTCTCATAGACACAGTGCCACCCAGGCAAAGATGGAAGCCGCTGGAAGAGGCGGGTCTGGGCCTCCATCATGGATTCACTGGACTGCGGGTTCAGTTGTGAAAGGAAAGAACAAAATCAGGGAACGAATACGGAATGAAGGAATATATGTTTGAAGACTGAATGTGAAAGGCATGTGTAACGAGAATCCAATCACGTGTCTCAGCTGCGGGGCAGAACCCGGGGAGCTGTGCCAGGCAGAGGCAGGGGCTTCCTGTGCCCTCACCCATACCTGGCAGGCAGCTTGGGGCCAAGTCTCTGGCTCACACTGGTGGGGGTTCCAGCAGTGTCTCCTTCCGGCCCAGCTGCGGTGGGGTGAGGTGGAAGGGAGTGTGCAGTCAGCCGGCTCTCTGCGACTGTCTCTGGTTTTCCAGGGACCACCCACAGCTACAAAGTCCCTGTTCTGGAGGGAACTATGCCGTGACTCATGGGCTAAGAAGCACCTGGCTCCATCTTTGGAAAGCCTGTCCAGAGAGCAGTACTGGCTTTTTTTTCAGGTCGGGGGCGCCCCATCCTTAGGTAGCATCCCATCCTTGTCACATCTGCTGGCTTTATCCCTCTGCAGAGCCCCCTTCCTTAGAACCTTCCTTTCAGAGCTGCCTTCTTCCTCTCTCAGCCCCAAGAGCTTCCAGGCAGTGTTCTGATGGGGCGGCCAGTGAAGACACCTTTTCAGGCCAGCATGGGGTTATTATCACAGCCTCCGGAGCAGGCGGCAATTCAACCAACGAAAGTGTAGAGGACCGAGCTGTGTCTGCCTCCCGCTGGCTCCCGACTGTCCCCTGCCAAGCTCCATCCTCCTCAACCTCCAGCTTTGGAAAGGGGTCTATAGTTCTCTGGTTTCTAAAAAGGAAAACTTTAGTCATGTGCCCGCACTTTCCACTGAACTCAACCATGGAGAAGTGTTTCATAGTAGCAGCAAAATCTTTGAATAGTAGCAGCTTGTCTGAAAACTGTAACTCCCATCAAACCTTAATTCTGCCTTTTGCAATGACAACGCATTCCCCATCATTGCAGTCTCAGTGGAAACAAGGAGTCTTGTCTTCAGTACAGAATCGTCGTGGACTTGAAGTTCAAGATTGTGTCTCGTACTTTCTCTAGGAAGATGGACTCCCTTCTCAGAGCAGGACAAGGACAAGGGAGGAGAGGGAAGAAGAGGAGGAGGAGGAGACAGTTTCACACAGTGGACTCTGGCCCTGGGGGACCAACTAGGATGCTCTGACTTAGAACACAGAATGGTCTTCTGGGATCTAAACACTTGTTAATTTGGGTCTTTCAGTGTCTGGCCCATTCAGGGAGAAGGAGCGAAGCCTCCTGACTCTCAGATCTAGAGGTTCTGCCCAGCACAGATCTATCTGGGCAGGCAGGGGAACTGAGGCGTCTGCTGCCAGCGCTGGTCTCTGGGGAGGGGAGGAGGAGTCAGTGGGAATTCTCCTCCAAGACGCCGCCCTAAGGGTGCAGGTGGCCTAAGGCCAGGTAGGTCCCTGCCATGGGCAGGCCTCTCTGGTCTCTTTTTTAGGGCCTGGCTATCTCTGGTCAGAGCATCTGCTCTGCAGCACTGGGAAGAGAAGTCTGCTGCCTCTCTATTCTGGAATCACAAAAGTCGAAAGAAATATCTCATGTAATAAGGCGCTTGCAGTGGGAAGGGTTATTTCACTGAAAGGAGCTGCGTGTGTGCTGCGCTTGTGAGCAGAGAAAGCGTGGGGGCCAGGGGGGAGGAGTGGAGGGAGATGAAGAGGAAAGGAGGTCATGTAAGAATGACCATCAAGGAGAGGTCAAGGAGAGAGGTCCCCAGGGGGGATGTTCAGAGGATGCTGAAGAGATTGGAGGGTTCAGGGAACTGTCTGTATGGGGAGGCTGCTTTCTTCTCACTCCTTAGCTTCTTCCCCAACCCCAGGAGCAGTGCTGGACCCAGGGCTCCAGAGCAGACTGCCGGAGGGCTGGCAGAGCAGTCATGAGGTCTGACTGCTTCCCTGTATAAAGGACAGGTCCCATCCAAGTCCATGCAGTAAGCTGGAGACGGGCTCCTTACTGGAACCCAGCAGTCATTTACTGAGCACCTACTATGTGCCGGCCTCTGTGCTGGTCAGAGGAAGTTCCAGAAGGAAAAAACAGACAACTGAGTAGCATAAATAGAGATATAATGAAATGAAGCAAGATGGGTAACTTCAGATTTAAAGGGCTCTCAAGAGCTGAATAAGAGAAATGAAGAAAGGACTTCCCTGGGGGCTCAGTGGGTTAAGGATCAGCATTGTCACTGCTGTGGCATGCGTTCAGCCCCTGGCCTGGGAACTTTCTCTCTTTCTTTTTTTTTCTGCTTTTTAGGGCTGCACCCATGGCATATGGAGGTTCCCAGGCTAGGGGTCCAATTGGAGCTACAGCTGCCAGCCTACACCACATCCACAGTCACATCAGACTGAGCCGCATCTGCGACCTACACCAGAGCTCACGGCAACGCCGAATCATTAACCCACTGAGTGAGACCATGGATCGAACCAGAAACCTCATGGTTCCCGGTCGGATCCGTTTCCGCTGCACCACGATGGGAACTCCATGGCCCGGGAACTTTCATACGCTATGGAGCCAGCCAAAAACAGAAGGGGAAAGAGTAATGCAAAAAGGAGCAAATAAAATCCCAGGTCTTAACACATAGTGGTGAAATTTTGGAACTTCACTAAAAGGAAAGAAAACTAAAAGTAGATTCTCACTGCCAGAGTGGAAATAAGAAGGTGGTGCAGTAGCACCTTCAAGATCTAAGAGGCAAAGGTTTTGAAAGTGGTAGCCTGAGCTGAGTACCGTCAGGTTGTCAGTCAAGTTTGAAGACAAGGTAAAGTCTGTTTTGGACACGTGAGAACTTGGAGTTTATTTCCTTCCCATCTTTATAAAAATAACCAGTGGTGGTATTCCAGAAAAACAAAAAGTTGGAACAGGAGGACAACATAAGAGAGAGCCGCAGTGCAGGCTGACCCAATGGGAGAGAAGGTGGCTGAGGGACTGAGGGGACGGGCGTTAACCTGGGGGCTCAGAAGAGTCTAGGCAGCAGCCAGGTGGTGAGGAAAGGATTTCATTCCCTTTTCTGTGTTCAAATTGCACAATTTAGTTCTATAGTTGAATACCATTTCCACCTTACAATCAGCCCCTAGTCAGGATGCAGAGGTAACTGCAGTTACTTAACAATAGATTTATATTCTCAGTCTTAACATACAGATAACACACAGACGGTTATACTAAACAGTATAACACTGTGTGCTATATAATACAGACACACTGTGTTATATATAATACTATAGACTCGAAGTAGACAATATCAAATATAATTTGATCAAAATAATACATATTAGAAGAATGAGATGGTGTGTTCATTTCCCCAACTTCCACAGCAGGGAGTTCATAGGTAAACACATACATTCAAAAAGAGGGAACTTACTGTATATTATATAATATAATAAATAGACACAAAATCACTAAATCAGAAACTGTTGGCTGGGGCTGGCTTTGGACCGTGAACCTAGTGGGTAGAAGTGGGGGAAAGAAGAGAGGCTTTTTATTCTATTTCTTCAACACTGTGTGCTTTCCCCCATACACATACTTTACTTTTAATTTTCAAAATAACTAAATCACTAATGAAACATCTATATAAAAGAATGCAATGAAGTAGATTAAAAATAATGGAGCTGGAATTATTGCAGCTCAGCGGGTTAAGAACCTGACTAGTATCTGTGAAAATGCAAGTTTGATCCCTGTCCTCACTCAGTGGATTAAGGATCTGGCATTGCCTTGAGCTGAGGTGTATGTCACAGATACGGCTCAAATCCAGCATTGCTGTGGCTATTGTGTAGGTTGGCAGCTGCAACTGCAATCCAACCCCCAGCCTGGGAACTTCCATATGCCACAGGTGTGACCACAAAAGGAAAAAAAATGAATGGGTTAAGATGTGGTACGTGCATACAATGGAATACTACCCAGCCATAAAAAAGAATAATGCAATTTGCAGCAACATGGATGAAATTAGAGATTCTCATACTAAGTGAAGTAAGTCAGAAAGAGAAAGACAAACACCATATGATATCAGTTACATGTGGAATCTAAAATATTGCCCAAATGAACCTATCTACAAGACAGAAACAGGGAGTTTCCATCGTGGTTTAGCGGTAACGAATCTGACCAGGATCCATTTGGATGCAGGTTTGATCCCTGGCCTCACTCAGTGGGTGAAAGATCCTGCACTGTTGTGAGCTGTGGCATAGGTCATTGATGCAGCTTGGATCTTGCGTTGCTGTGGCTGTGGTATAGGTCAGCAGCTGTAGCTCTGATTCAACCCCTAGTCTAGGAAATTCCATATGCCAAGGGTGCAGCCCTAGAAAACTGAAAAAAAAAAAAAAACCCACAACAAAGCAAAAAACAAAACAGAAACAGACTCACAGACATGGAGAACATATTTATGGTTGTCAAGGGGGAGGGGGAGGGAGTGGGATGGACTGGGAGTTTGGGGTTAGTAGATACAAACTATTGCATTTGGAATGGATAAGCAATGAGATCCTGCTGTATAGCATAGGGAACTATATCTAATCACTTGTGATGGAAGATGATAGAAGATAATATGAGAAAAAATGTATATATATAAGTGGGTCGCTTTGTATAGCAGAAATTGACAAAACTTTGTAAATCAACTATAACAAAAAATTTTTTTTAAAAAAGGAGTTGATCTATTTACTTTGACCTGAAAAGCTCTGTATTACATAGCCTAGGTTAACAAAGCAAACTTTTAGAACAGTACTTAAAACATAACACTAACTGTTCAACCAAACACCCAAACCAATAAGACACAGTCCCTGCCTTCAGGGAAGCCCTGCCTGCAGCCCCTTTCTGTGTCCTCTGCCTTCCACCAAGCAGCCTGCTTCTCGAACATCTCCCTCATTCAGATTTTTGCAAGATACAGATCTCTTTATGTCTCAGAGAAGAGCTGTTTTATGTGTGTTTCAAGTAAAGAATGCAAGCTCTTGACTATAAGTCATCAGGCTGAAGATTGGCCTGGGTGAAGTTTCACACATAAGTAACTGGTGGGGCGAAGCCAAGTGGGGAAGAAAAATCTGAGAATTACAGATGTCAAGGCTAAAAGGTCCACCTCCGTCATTCCACGGATGAAGAAGATATGTGGGGCCTGATGGAAGGTCGCGCCATTGAATTAGAGCCCAGAAGAGAGAGCACTGGGCATGTCACCAGCCAGAGGCAGGAAGGCAGCCTGTGAGATGCTGAAGGCTGGAGCCCAGGCCTCTTGCCATGGCCCCACTGAGCGACCCATGGGGAGAAGGTGGGGTGTGAGGGGCTGGGGCCCACTTCAGGAGCTGCTCAGGGTACAGATGGCTTGACTTTGAGAGGAGACCTGGAGAAATCGGACCAGATCATGCTTCCTTAGTGTCCATGGAAGCGGAAAGAAGCCGCTTCAATGTGGGCAGGGGGGAGGGTGTGGGGGAGGGGGTCGAGGAGGAACTGACGTTTACGGAGCTTTCACCACGTGCCAGGCTCGAGTGAGGTGCTGTCTGCTACGTTATCGCATTTAGTCCTCACACAAGCCCTGCGGGGTAAAGATGATTTTCCCAGTAACGTGAAGACGACGAGGGTTAGAAAACTGGGGTCACGTAATTTGCCCAAATCCCACAGTTGGCAAAAGGCAGAGCTAGAATCTGAGGCTGGGTTGGCCTGTTCCCAAGTCTCTGCTCAAGGAATCAGAGAGTGTCAATACTTATGTGGTGGCTAAGACAAGATAAGAGAAGTGTCCCTCCCAAAAGTGTCCCTCACATACGTGTGTGGTGGCTAAGAGAAGTGTCCTTCCCAAACTGGGGTACAGCAAACCCTGTCCCCTTCCTGAACCCACGTACGGACTCAGCCCCTCTACCCAACCCTTGAACATCCGGGCACATGGGCTGGCTCCGGGGGACTAGGGTCTATGTTGGCCCAACAGGACTCTGAAAACTGCCCCCTCGGAGGAGGACAGCAACTGACATTCCTTTTCTCCCAGCACTGACATGGCCTCTGAGGATACAGAGCCTGCTGCGTTGGCCGCGGAGGGAGATGGCTGGGTGGGAGCAGCAGTACAAGGAAGGGGAGAGAAACTGGAAGCCCGGACTCCTGCTGGACCCGCCCCCCACCAGCCCCCAAGGGGACACTCATCGCTCTCGCCCTTCCCTCAAGATGCTCCCCGGGCTCCCTCGGCTCCCCCACGTCTCCTTAGGTACCTCAGCCCCCACAAAGCCTCTGACTTTAGGGGAAGGCAGGCAGGCCCCGAAGAGTGTGTGTGGCAGTTAGGGGTTGTCGTTGACACGTGGAGATCATTAACGAGGCTTATTTTTAAATTGTAATTGCAAAATGTAAATGCTCCCCAAACTGATGTGTAATTGCTACCCCCTCCACCCCAGCCCTTCCCCTCTGGTGCCAGCTTTGCAAGGAGAGAATTAGAAAATAAAAAGGGGGTGGATTATGTAAGCAAAATGATTTTAAAAAAAGAGAGCTAGAGAGCTAAGAATTTAAGTGAGACAGCTGGCGGCTCCTCTGATTGCCACACTTCCAGCATTAGCTGCAAAAATTGTCCTTGCCGACTGCACCCACCCAAGCAACAGTGTCAACTGTGTTCAGTCCAGACCGGCACTCACTTGGCAAGATGGTTCAATAGCAGTGTGTGCGTGCACGCACGTGTGTATGTGTATGCGTGCGTGCCTGTGTATGTTGTGGGGGGACGGTCAGGGTGACATCTGAGGTGGCCTCTGTCTCATCCACAGAAGCCGTCCATTCCATGGAAAGACAGAACCCACAGAGGAGTTAGCAGTCCGTCAGCCATGTCCACCCTTCCCGACTCTCTACCATGCAGGGACAGTGGGGGCACCTCCTTTCTCAGGCACCGCCTGGCACCAGCAGCACCAGCCTGGAGGGAAAGAGGATCCCGCCTACTGAACTTCCCTGGAATAGGTGGCTTGGCAGGAGGAAGGCCATTCACTTGCAGGCCCAGAGATGCCACCGGACTTGGGCCACAGCACCCAACAGCACCCATCCACGCTGTTCACCAGCAGTCTCTAACTCCTAATCCTACGTTTTCCTCTTACCATCCCCCCACTTCTCCGCACCACAGCCACAGTCTACAGCGAACTCCTTTCCACGTCACTGTGCACAGGCTCCAGAGACTGTTGAAATGACTGTCCACTTGTCCCCCAAGTGGGCATCACTCAACCCACACTTGGGTGAAACCCTGAGCCCTGGGATCTGCCCTTTTCCCTAGAGCCCCAGCGGGCTCTCCACCCCGTAACACACATACGACACAGAGCTCCCCAAACAGCCAGAAGGCACAATAAGCAGGTGACCACAGTCAGTTCTGCCACAAGCAGATGTGAGGTCCTCTTGAGTGTCTGTGGCTTTTCTAACTACCTGCCTGGGGAGCTGGACCTAGGGACAGTCACCTTCCTGCCTTCTCTCTTCTGCTCCCTCTCTGGAGGGAAACCAGCTTTTCTGAGGAATTTGGCAATGGTTACTGCCCCTCAAATGAAGCCTGGGAAACTGGAAGGTCATGGCGGCCCCAAGACATCAGGGAAACTTCACAAAATTCCAGGCAGGGTCCTTGGGAGTTGGGGCCCAACCTCACCACTACAGAGCCAGCCCTTGTCCTGGTGTACTGGAAAGAAAGAGGCTTGTATGGGATAACTGGATGTCTAAATCCCGGCCTGTGCTGATACTTAGGTCTGTGAGATCATGAAGTTACTTAAGGGGATTTAAAAAAAAAAAAAATCTGATAAGAGGATTAAGTAAGATTCTCTATTCAAAATGCTTTATACATTCTAAGGAACTAGTTCTCACGGTTCAACACAAACACCTGGGATGCAGGGTCCTCCTCCGTGTTTATCAAAAACACTTGGGGTGCAGATTCCTGGTCTAGACCTGGACTCACAAATCAAGGTCTCTGGCGTGAGGTCTGGGAAGTGAAGGTTGCACAATGTCCCCACCCCAGGGTGGGGGATAGGGCTTGCTCCTAAGGGCTGTAAAGCATCAGCATCGTCAGTGTAAGCAGCAGCCCCTCCATCTGTATCAATAGCAGTCTATTGTTCGCGGAACACAGAGAAGAGAGGTGCACAGGGACAAGGCAGAGCCCTGGCCTGTCCTCCGGGAGCTGACGAGGAAAGGCACGGAGAAAGAGTACCGAGCGGCGTTTTCTAAGGCTGTGTGTGCTAAGTGTCAGCGAATGTTACGGACTAGTTCTCAAGGTTTTCAGGAGAAAAGATAATCTGCCTGGACAGGTTCACTATGTGTTAACGGACAGAGGAGCATTTCTTACTGTTCGGGTGATCCTGGCGGCCTCGAGGCTGGCCCTCGGGAGGCTCAGTCCCTCTTCTCACTTCCAGCTGGGCCAGGAGTTCTTCCTGTGGGCTGGAGCTGGCGCACCTGCAAGAAAGGGCACAGCCGCACTCAGAAGGGGAGGTTGAGACCCACTGAGGAAAGGGACCCGGCTCTGTGCCCCCCTCCCCCCAGGCAGGCGGTAAAGACACACTCCGTGTGCCCTGCAGACCTCCTGCCACATGGACATTCAAGCCGCTCTCCTCGCTGGCTGCTTAGACCCGCTGAACCCTGTTAGACCCCAGCCCCTGTCATGATGGCAAGTGCCATGTGGTCCCTGGTTTGGTCTTGCACCAGGCACATAGGCAGTCCTTTCTTCCCACAAGCTCAGGCAGGTCCCTGAGAGATTCTGAGTCCTGGGGAGGCACGGCTGGCTCTATTTCAAACTGTAGGGAACTCAGTGAAAGCGCAGCAGTTGTTCCAGTGTGTGGATGAGTTTCAGATGCTTCCCCAGTGGACAGTCTTTGGCTGTGGGCTGGACACCGATGGGGGGGTTGGTACCTGCAGGTCACCAGTCGGGAGCGCAATGGACCCAAAGCAGGGGACAGCCTTGGCCTAGAGGGGCCTTTGGCTGTATGATTTATCTATTTACTTTTAGATTAAAGTGGATTAATTTTGTTTCTCAAAATTTGAAATGGACCGAGGTTTCCAGAAATGAGGTTGGTGGTCAGCACTGGCATAAGGCCTGTCTTAACACGTCCCAAACACTCACATCAATTTCTCCTTGTGGGTCAAGCTGCTAATTTGACTTCATTGAGGCTGCACTTCCAGCCAGGATGGCAGGGTCGTGAGATGGGTGGAGGGGGCTGCGGGTTCCGGGCAGGATCGGGGAGCACCTCGAGCCCAGAGCCCCAGCCCCACAACCAGAGGTAAACGCATCTTTAACATTCACAATTCTTTCCTAGTTAACACAATCTTAGTCTCCCTGTAAAAACACATTTGCACCTCAGTAAAGAATGTAATTAACTAGTGACATGACAACAGGAGGAGCTAAACAGTGGCCCGGCTGGGAGCTGCAGTGGGAAATGGAAATTCAGACTCTGCCTGAACAAGACTTTCCCACTTCCCTTTTGGGGCACGTGTGTGCATGTGAGTGTGTGTGTGTGCGCGCACACACGCGCGCCTGCGTGTGCTCACGCTGCTGGGAGCTGAGGGTGGCAGAGACACAGCATCCGGATCCTGAGGGGTGTCATGAATTCCCGGCTGCTGGGAGAGGAGGTGTGGGAGCTGCGAGATAGGATGAGCTAAGAGGGACTCCGAGGGCAGGCAGGGTGGTTAATGAATTTCCATTAACAAAATCTCCCTGGGTTGAAACAAAACCCCCTTCCCCACCCTGGGCCCATATTCCTCCCAGGTGGAGATGATGTATATGAGACAAGTTCAAAGTGACAGGAGGCTGCCCCTACCCCCGCCCCCCAGGCTCCCACCATCGTCGCCCTGGGGCAGCCACAGGGAGGGGCTCACATGATTAGAGCTGAGGATGAGGATGTGCAGCACGGGTACCAGCACCAGTACTCCTGGCCCAGCCCGCTCCTCCTGCTGCTCCTTCACTGGCCTTGTCTGTGACTTTGTGAGTGATTCCTGGCTCCCTGGCCCCCAGTGAGCAAACCTAGGTCGGGGAGGGGGAGAGTCTGCTTCCTCCCTCCCTGAGCCTGCCTCGTGCTGCCGCAGCCCTGCCCCACTTCCCGTCACTTTCCAGTCCTGGTGGAAGACGGTCTCCCTCCTATCCACCTGAGGAACGCACTTCTAGAAGGACCTCATCCCTGGCCATGCTGGCTACGCCCCTCTTCATCCCACTACTCCCTGTCAGCCCCTCCAGCTGTTAACTCCCTCCGGCTGAGCTTCCCAGGCAGACAGCTTCATCCTGCATTCAGGGCCTCGTACGTGTCAGCCACTGTCCGGGATGGGCTCATAGCTGGGTCACCTCTTCCTCCAGAATTTTTGTTTGTTTGTTTTTTGTCATTTTAGGGCCATACCCATGGCATATGGAGGTTCCCAGGCTAGGGGTCTAATCTGAGCTACAGCCGCTGGCCTGTGCCACAGCCACAGCAACGCAGGATCCGAGTCGCGTCTGCAACCTACACCACAGCTCACGGCAATGCTGGATCCTTAACCCTCTGAGCGAGGCCAGGGATTGAACCCGCAACCTCATGGTTCCTAGTCGGATTCATTTCCACTGAGCCACAACATGAACTCCTTCCTCCAGAATTTTCAGTGGCTTCTTGCTGATAGGTACCTACAGGTGCTCATGACTGCACTAACCAAGTATGGTCTGGCCCCTGACTGCCTCCTGGACTCACAGCTCCCACCGTGAGCCACGGACTCTCTACCCTCCATCCAAACACAACCCTGTCCATTCTCCATGCCTGTCCCACAACCTCCCACTTCTCTACTGCCCCAGTTCGACATTTCTAGTGGACAAGACCCTTACCACTCTTCAGTGTTCAGCTCCAACATTCTGCCTTTCCCCTTACAGCCAGACATAACTTTACCTCCTCTCTGTTTCCAAGTAACATGCTGTTTGTCATCCTCTGAAAGCTCTCACCACATTCTGTTTCATGCTATAGTTAATCTTAACGCACCCCCTATCTCTTTCCAAACCGAAGGCTCCTCATGGGTAGAGGGCCCGTCTTATAACTGTATAATTTTTCAATGTTTGTTAAGTACTTTTCATACGTGATATCTTCTTCAACTCTTATAACAATCTTTAGAGGGCGATATTTTAATGTAATAACTCAATCTGTATTACCTTTGCAAAACAGTATATGTTTATTGTACAAAACAGATAAAGAAGAGGGAGAAAATTTTAAGTTAGTTGTAATCCTATGCCACAAGGATAGCCACAGTTCAATACGTAGAGTAAAACTCTTCTTGAAAACAAACCAAACTTATGGTTACCGAAGGGGAAACTGCAGGCGAGGAGGGTAGACCAGGAGGCTGGGACTGGCATGAATACCACTCCACTCAAAACCGATAAATAACCAGGAGCTACTGTACAGAACAGGGAAATCTAGTCAGTACTCTGTGATGGCCTATATGGGAAAAGAATCTGAAAAAGAATGTATATCTGTCTATCTATCTATCTATCTATCTATCTATCTGACTCACTTTGCTGTACACATGAAACTAACACAACGTTGGAGTCAACTATATTCCAATAAATTTTTTTTTTTTGGTCTTTTTGCCTTTTCCTAGGGCCAGACTGGCAGCATATGGAGGTTCCCAGGCTCGGGGTCTAATCGGAGCTGTAGCCACCGGCCTTCACCACAGCCACAGCAATGCTGGATCCAAGCCACATCTCCAAACTACACCACAGCTCACGGCAACACTGGATCCTTAACCCACTAAGCAAGGCCAGGGATCGAACCCGCAACCTCACGGTTCCTAGTCGGATTCATTAACCACTGAGCCACGACGGGAACTCCAAATTTTTAAAAATAAAGCATAATCTAACCTTTGGGGGAAAAAAAAAACAAAAAACAAAAAGCAGTATCCTACTACACATACTGTTTGTTCTGTAAGCAGCCTTTTACTTTTTTTTTGGCTTTTTAGGGCCGCACATGCAGCATGTGCTAGGGGTCGAACCAGAACTGTAGCTGCTGCCCTATGCCACAGCCACGTGGGGTTCAAGCTGCATTTGTGACCTATGCTACAGTTCACGGCAACGCCAGATCTTAACCCACTGAGCAAGGGCAGGGACTGAACCCCATCCTCACAGACACTATGTCAGGTTTTTAACCTGCTGAGCCACAACAAGAACTCCTGTAAGTGGCCTTTTATGTTTAGAAACATACCATAACTACCTCTGCGTATAAGGGAAACATACACTATAAGCTTAGTGACTATATGACTTTCCATTTATGGGTGTACTGCAATTATACAGCCAAATGTCTATCATTTGTTGTTTAGATTACTTCCTGTTTTTGCTATTATAAACAAATAATGCCCCTTCTTGAAGCTGGGTTTTGCTCCAGACTTGATCATTGTTTTAGGATAAGTTTCTAGATGTGGAATCGCCAAATCCAAAGGTATGTTCACTTTAAACAATTTTTACAAATTACTTGCAGAAGGTCACACTGATTTACATGGTATATGCAGTTTATGAGAAACTGCCTTTTTGCCTGCCAGGTAGTTGATCCCATTTTATCGAGGTGGATAATGAGGCTTAGGAAAGTCAAGCCCTGGGCTTGCCTAAGAAAACAGCCAGTGAGCGGGATGTCTTCTGAATCCAGACATTTTGCTCTTCCAACCTCCCCACTTCTCTTTGCTCTTATATTTCTTACCAGTCCAAGGGGAGAGGCTGCGGCAGTAAGTGCTAAGTAAATGTTGGGCTTTCCGAAGGACAAGGCAGAGGTGATACGCCCTGAGCTATGAGTGGGCCCTTCCTGGGGGCTCTGCCAAGGTCAGCCTTCCCTGTCTCGTTTTCCCAGAGTGTGAGACCCATTTTGGCAGAGAATACCTCTGGGTAGCCATTTTTTTTTTTTTTTTTTGGTCTTTTGTCATTTTAGGGCCGCACCCGCAGCATGTGGAGGTTCCCAGGCTAGGGGTCAAATCGGAGCTACAACTGCCGGTCTACACCACAGCCACAAAAATGCCAGATCCGAGCCGCGTCTGCATCCTACACTACAGTTCATGGCAATGCCGGATCATTAACCCACTGAGCAAGGGCAGGGAATGAACCCACAACCTCGTGGTTCCTAGTTGGATTTGTTAACCACTGAGCCACGATGGAAATTCCTTGGGTAGCTTTTTACTTTTCCTTCCTCCCCTCTTCTGGGAAGGTGCAAATGGCTTCAATTTCCGCTCCATGTATTAAGAACCTATTTTGTGCTAGGGCCTGGGCATGCAAAGATCACACACACACACACACACACACACACACACGGATTCTCTCTGCCTTTAAGACGCTCAAGGTCTATATGATAAGGAAATAACCATACCCTGTCATATGTGGACGATGCTGCTTCTGGCTGTTGGCCTCAATGCCCCTCCTCTGCCAAAACCCAGTGTCAGGGCAGGGGACAGGGTCCAGGTCAGGGTTGTTGAAGGAGGAAGCCCTGCCTGCCTGGTGTGTCCTGTAGCCCCTCCTTCTGATTGTGTCCCTTCTGGCGCTGAGGGGCCGGAGCTCCCTCCCCACATCCTGCTGCAGGCCCTGCTTTTCTGCCTGTCTTCCCACTTTAGCGGTACCTCTCCCTCCGCCCCCAGCCCTAATATGGCACTGAGGCATGGAGCCCCTGAGAAGAATCACACTAGTTTAGGAAGAGAAGCCAGCCCTTGTCCCACTCAGGGATTACTAAATACACAGCTGAGAGAGGAAGGACGGTCCCAGGTGACAGCAGCCTGCTCCACGCAGGGCACCGCTTCGGGGCGACAATGAGCATAGATTTCCCCTTTCCCAGAACTGAGAACTGCCTCCTTCCTCCCAGCCTGGAGAAAGCTTCAAGGCAGAAACGCAGCCTGTAATCTCTTTCTGTCACTGCCAGCTATTCCTCGGAGCATAACGATGGCAACTCACAAGACAGAAGGCCCTGAGGAGAATGAAAGACAGTCTGGGCCGGGGGACAAGGAAACTGCCCACAGCCACGGCCACCCTCTTCCACACCCATGCCCGCCTTGCCCCGGGAGGGTCCTGGGTGCGCCTTTTTAGATCTTGCCAGAGAGAGTCCAGCCCACTCCCTTTTGTCTTCATACAAAGTCCTCCTCCAGAGAAGGCAAGCAGCCCATGACCCCACTGCCCTGACCCTGAGGCTGCGCTGAGCCCCAGTGACAGGCGGCCGGACAGGCAGAGAAACAGAGACCCAGAGAGAGGGATGGGTGGGAAGACATGGGCCTGTGTGACTGATGGCTCCGATTTTCAGGGATAAAGGAGGAAGCAGGACCTTCCTCCCAAAGACAAAGTCCCCCTGTCCCCACAAGATCCCCAAGAAATGGAAAGGCCCCACCCCGGCTCTTTAGCTCTGATCAGGCCCCTTCCAGCCTCCTCAAGGTCATTTTAGCAGGGCACCCTCTGAGCTCTGCTGTTTAGCCAACATGACTCAGACTTTCCTCAGGTGAACAGAACTGCAGTGAAGACTGAGTCTGGAGTCTCTGGCCGGAAGCCCAAATCAAAGGCCTGTCCCCTGTCCAGTTGGGGGGAGTTGCCGCACCTTGGAATCCAACCCGGGTGCAAAAAACACTAAAGGCTTTGTCCCCATTGGCCTTAGAGCCTTGAAAGAGCCTGTCCTTTTGCTGGAGACCCTTCTTGCCTAAGTCCCGCAAAAGGAAGTGTGGTTTGCCTACCAGGACCCTGGAGCCTTTCCCCAAGGATTTAGGCTCCTCCCACCTCTCTGCTGGGGTGAGCAAGCCAAGGAAGCAGGCAGCTCTGCCACTAGTTTGCCCTGTGATGGTTCACAAAACCCTGAATCCTGTTCCATCACTACCATCATCAGTCTTCATCATCGCTGTCTGTAATCAAGAGGCTGGACCTGACAATGCGACCCCATTCTCCGAGTGCTCTTATCAGAGACTGAACCCACTTGTCCCTGAGAAAGCCACAGGTTTCACCAGAGCCATGAGGCCGACCTCAGAGAGACCATGTTCCAGGATTTTATCCCTGGTTCAGGAACTTCCAGATGCCCTGGGCGAGGCCAAAAAAGAAAAAAACAAGAGAGAGGGGACCAGGTTCCAATTCTTTAGGAAGCGAGGGCTTCCTTGGAGGCTAATAGAGTTTACAGACTTGTTTGTGCTATTTCTCCCCTGCTCAAAAATCTGTAATGACTTGCCAGGACCTATGGAGACAAAAAAAATCCCAATTTCTTCTCCTTCTTTCTTTTTTAAAATTTATTTATTTTTATTTTTTGGCCTCACCTTCAGCATGTGGCAGTTTCCGGAGGCCAGGGATGGAACCCTTGCCACAGGTGTGACCCAAGCCGAAGCAGTGACAACGCCAGACCCTTAACCCACTGCGTCACCTGAGAACTTCTCTTGGCCTCCTTTTTTGTTCTTCAGAACCAGCGCCTCAGCCCACCTCTCTTAGCCAATCCCCTGGTCTTTCAAATCTAAGCCTTTCCTCCAGCTGTGCCAGGCTGCCCCTGCTCACAGCCGAGCACATGCAGTGTTCATCTGGATCTCCTCGATGGCATCATAAGTGTTTGAGGACAAGACCGGGGTCTTCACTCTCTCTTAGGCCTCTCGTATATACCTAGGTCAGCACCAGACCCACATAGATCATTGTCACTATCATTCTTGTTACACGAAGGGAACCCACCACTGGAAAATACCAACTCGGATCAATGCTTAACCAGTTCAACTAGATAACTTGGATTCAAACCCTAGAACCTCCCCTTCCTAGCTGTGTGACCACCCAGCTCCCAGGCTGGTCACTGGGATTTTGTGGTATTACATCAGACATGTGACGTGCTCAGCGGGTGGTGAAGGACTCAGTACTGACATGGACAGAGCCAGTAATAAATGGGACTAGCATCGTTAAGACAATCACCTTAATAATGGTTCATCTGCAAAATCATACTCATCCTTCACAATTCAACTCTGTAAAGTTTTCTCTCAGTGCTACCCGACCCCCCATGGGGCAAGTCATTACCTCCTTTCTTCTCCCTTAGTAACTGGGACTGTGTCTCTTGTAAAGTCTGAAGTCCTTAACCATGAACTCCAAGCTGTATTCCACCAAATTAATGTAATGTATTACTATAGGTGTCCCTCCCTTAAGATCTGAGCTTCCTGAGAAGGTGATCCTCACCTTGATGCGTCCAGCTCTGGCCCAGCATCTGGCTCAATGTGTGTTTATTAAAGAGGGAAAGGGAAACCATGACTCGAAAAGACACACGTACTCCAGTGTTCATTGCAGTACTCTATGCAATAGCCAGGTCATGGAAACAACCTAAATGCCCATCGACAGAGGAGTGGATAGGGAAGATATGGTACATACACACAATGGAATGTTACTCAGCCATTAAAAGGAACGAATTACCAACATTTATAGCAACATGGATGGACCTAGAAATTATCATGTGAAGTGAAACCAGTCAGACAATTAGACAGCAATACCCAATGCTACAGCTTACATGTGGAAACTAAAAAGTCACAATGAACCTCTTTGCAGAACAGACAATGACTCAGACTTTGGAAAACCTTGGTTTTTCAAATAAGACAGTCTGGGGGGTGGGGGGTGCACTGTGGGTTTGGGATAGAAAATCTGTAAAATTGACTTGTGATGATTTATGTACACCTATAATTGAAATAAAATCCATTAAGAAAAAAAATAAAATAAAGAGGGAATGAACAGATGAATGGGTGGGCAAGAAGGCCAAGAGCAGTCAAGAGGCCTGGGCCCGATTCCACCAGACACAAATGAGAGCCTGGTGGTTAGGAATCCATCACGGAGAGCAAGTGTCCCTTTGAACTCAGCTAGGACTGGCCCAAGTATTAGAGAAGTCACTTAACTTTTCCAGCAGAATTACCTTTCTTAGGGAAAACGTCAGCCCCACCAGAAGCCCTTTTAAAATCTCTGCAAAGCCCTTCTTTTCTCCATCCCTCCTTTCCCCTTAGCTGGGCTCAGTCCTTCTCCTCTGCTCCCCCCCATATCCCTTTCTCCCAGGGGGTCAGACTCTCCAGCCTCAGAGCCCCTACTTCCCCCCCGACCTGGCTGCCAAATGCCCCTGGGTTCTGGAACAGTCTTCCCATCCAAAAGCAGGAGAAGGTCAGTGCATCTTGACATGAACTGATGGTTCTTCTTCTTCTTCTTTTGTTTGCTTTTTAGGGCCACACCCATGGCACATGGAAGTTCCCAGGCTAGGGGTCAAATCAGAGCTGCAGCTGCAGCTGCAGGCCTAGGCCATTGCCACTGGCAATGCATCTTACTGTGACTTACACCACAGCTCACGGCAACGCCAGATCCTTAACCCGCCGAGCTAGGCCAGGGATCAAACCCGCATCCTCATGGATACTAGTCAGGTTCGTTACCACTGAGCCATGACGGGAAGTACTGATGGTTTGTCTTTGCCCCCGGGTAAAGTACATTTTCCTCCTCTTGCTCTCCTCAGCCACACCTCAGTTCAGCAAAAGACTCCAGTCAGTCTCCTCGAGGCCTACCCCATCCTCCCCATGGCTGCCACAGGAAGGTTCTAGCAGCTTAGAGCATCCTATGCACAATTCTCTTAGCACTTATTCTGTGAAATTGTGACTGTCTCTTTGCCTACCCCACTAGATCATACAATCCTAAACTGAGTGTGTTTAGAGCCTAATGTATATTTTGTACATATTAGGTGAATAAATAAATATTGGCTGAATAAAGGAGCAAACAAATGTACATATTCAGCAGAGGATGCATGGACTGTGCGACACACAACATGCTAATATCCCTTACAAACAACCGTATTACCCAGGTTGTTATTTAATGCTTGTGACAACTCTACAAACGAAGTACGATTAGTCCTATTTTTAAAAGGGGAACTCAGGTTAGAAAAATGACTTGCCTGAGATCACAAAGCTGGTGAAGGGGTGACATGAAAGGGAGAGCCCAAGGGCGGCTTCCTCTGCACCCCTGCCCGCCTGCCCACCTGCCCGCCCGCCCACCTGCCCGCCCAGCCAGGGAGAGGCCGTAAAGAGGCTGAGCTGCTTCTGCTCCACCTCACTTGGGAAATAAACAAGAAGAATTTCTCTTCTCATCACTTGGTGAGTCGGTGACATTTCGTTTGACAAAGAATCTAGGAAAAGCCTCTCCTGGGACTAGTTTTGGGACTAGGCTGTGATAATATTGCTTTATTGAAAAAGGATGCTAGGGACTGAGCTGCAGATGGCCTTTTACATGGAGTAATTTATGCAGGAAATGAGAAATACTTTTTTTATTAAAAGAAACACACATTGATCTATACATGGTCACAAAGATAGAGGTGATGACAACACACACACACACAGTCCCAGAGACACTGTCACAGACATGCAAAGGCACAAATTCCAGTTCCAGTTCTCCATCACCATCATGGCCACACACCCCGTAAAACACCAAAGACGGCTACTGGGATCAATTCAGAGCCCTGAAGACACACCCATGCAAAACGGTCTGATGGCTGTGACTTCCCCTTCCCTGTCTTCCTGGGGAAATTGCGATTTTCCCACACATGTAAATGTTAGTCATTAAGGAACACACGAGAAGCATGACACTGAAGAAATGAATCTCTCCCTGCCCTTCTCAGGGCCCTGTCGCCTCCTGCAATGATCACACTGCCTTTGGAGAGGCTGCCATTGGATGAGCCGTGTCCCAGGCACAAGTCCCCACTCCAGGATTCACACCACGTGGCGTGCCTCACTGTGGTTTGTCATAACCAGATCCTGGAGGACAGCACAAGAACCACTGCAGGGCTGGGAAAAGAAATGTCTGTACAGTTCTCATTCAGATGCCTCTCAGAAACTATCTCAGGAGTTCCCACTGTGGCTCACTGGGTTAAGAACCCAACTAGCATCTATAAGGATGCTGGTTCCATCCATGGCTCTGCTCAGTGGATTAAGGATCCGGCATTGCCGAAATCCCTGGTGTAGGTTACAGATGCAGCTCAGATCTGGTGTTGGTGTGGCTATGGTGTAGATCAGCAGCTGCAGCTCCGATTCAGCCCCTGGCTTGGGAAATTCCATATGATGCAGGTGTGTCCCTAAAAACAAAACAAGCAAACGAAAAAAAGAAATAATCTCAGATATGGAAGGGATGGGAAAAGAATTTTATTTAAAATGTCTCCCTCCCTAGGCTGAAGGGATGGGATTCAAAAGGATGACTGAATGTCAGGAATTCCCCTCCAGTCCGGGTGATGGTGACCTGGGGTGAGAGTGGCACCCAGCAGCCCTGTGTTTGTGGAGTTAGCAACTGCGAAACTCAGAGAGGCAGGAACTGCACCAGCAGCCAGAACACCTGGCTTCTATCCATAACTCTCCTGGATTAGCTCGGGACATAAGCATCACCGCCTGGGCCTCAATGTCTCCATCCATAAAGTGAGAAGGTTAGGGCAGGATGGTCACTTCTGCTCTGGTTTCATCAGGAAACCCTGCTTTGCTTGGCCAAGCGCTCGGGGGGCCTCACACACTCTGCATGCACACAGTGGTTACACGTCTCAAAGCATGTCCAACCATAACTCTTTGCTTTTTTTTTTTTTGGTTTTGCTTTTTAGGGCTGCACCTGCTGCATATGCAAGTTCCCAGGCTAGGGGTCCAATCGGAGCTGCAACTGCAGGCCTGCACCACAGCCCAGCAATGCTGAATCCGAGCCATGTCTGTGACCTACACTACAGCTCACAGCAACGCCAGATCCTTAACCCACTGAGCGAGGCCAGGGATCGAAGCAACATCCTCATGGATTCTAGTCGGACTTGTTTCTGCTGAGCCACAATGGGAACTCCCACACAACTGTTTGCTTTTTGCTTGAGCTTGACAGTAACTCTGTGAAATTGGTAGTTCTGAGATCGATATACCCATTTTACAGAATAATCAAAACTGAGACTTCAAAAGTGTCTTGGCCAAGGTCACAAAAAGAATCAGTGTTAATTTAAATTAAATGAAATTCAAATATTCACTTGGACCTCACTCCCTATGGCAAAGGAAAAAGATACACAACATATCTTGGAAACCTTGACACTGGCTCTAGAAAATATTTGTTTCTATTGCCTAGGTTGGACTTGTTAAGTAATAACTGTGATTTCAAAGCTTCTGCTGCCTTTCTGCATAGCTTAGGGTAGAGGTCCAGAGCAGATGCTCTTTCATTTAGGAAAAAGATTTAATGTCTTCTGGCCATTAAAGGGGAGGCCAGGCCTACTCAGGGAGGGGAAAGATGAAAGAAAGGGGAATTCAACTGTTACTCACTCATTCAACAAATGTTTATTGAGTGTCTGCTATGTGCCAGGAACCTTTCACAATTGTTAACAAAAAAGATAAAAATCTCAGCATTCATGGTGTTTACATTCTGGTCTGGGTGGAGATGGGAGTGGTGAACAGACGATAACAAGATAATAAATAGACTATACAGTGTCAGATAACAAGGGCAAGAGAGAGAAGGTAAATGAAAGGGAGTGGAGTATGAGGAATTGAAAGTTCTATCATTAACTTCCTGGCAAATCTAAGCCAGACCTTTACAAAGATGGAGGAGCATAAAACTCAGAGCAGAAGGGAGAAGAAAGAAGGTGTTTGTGGGGAGAAGAGGTAAAAGGGTGGCAAGCCAGACTTGTGCAGGAGAACACAAACAGAGAGAAATTCCTTCTGTGGGGACTGGAGGGGCATTTGAAGACCTTATCTTGCTATCGCCTAAGTGGAGTTTAACTTGTTCTGCTCTCTGCTGTAGAGCTGGAGGCATCTTCTGGCATCTGCAGGGATGGAGACCAGTGGCACTTGCCTTGGCCATAAAGTTTAAGGGGGAGCACCAAACCTCAGTAATACAACGGAAAACAGGACTTATAACGGTGCCCTGGCCAGACACATTATAATTCAATTCAAGTAATACTGATCCTGCCATAATTTAAATCGTACATGTGTGTGTGTGTGTGGGGGGGTGTCTTGTGCTCTTTTTGGTCTTACCAAAAAAAGTTCCCACACTAGCTATCAAACCGGAGCCATAGCAGTGACAACACCAGACCCTTAACCTACTGAGCCACCAGGGAACTCCTTGATGTTTTGTTTATCACACATTTTTGTCCTTAATTTTGATTTTTTAAAATAGTACATTAAAATATTATTTCTCTTGATTGTTGAGTTTGGGGGCACTCTTTTAAATGTTATATCTGGGGGTAGTAAGCCTGGCAGGCCTAGCGCCCCCATCAGTAAAAATGTACCTAAGTAGCAGCTTTGTTATGGGAAAGAAAGAGAAGGGGCCCGGCCTACAACAGGACAGCTGTGCAAGGAGGGCCCAGGAGGCCGCTCAAGCAGCACGCAGGATGGGGGAGAAAGGGGACCCTGAAGCAAGATAAGATCAGGAGAGGAGTTCCCATTGCAGCGCAGTAGAAACAAATCTGACTGGTATCCATGAGGATGCGGGTTCAATCCCTGCCCTTGCTCAGTGGGTCAGCAATCTGGTGTTGCCATGAGCTGTGGTGTAGGTCATAGATGTGGCTCGGATCTGGCATTGCTGTGGCTGTGGCGTAGGCTGGCAGCTGTAGCACTGATTTGACCCCTAGCTTGGGAATCTCCATATGCCATGGGTGGGGCCCTAAAAAGACAAAAAAAAAAAAAAAAAAAAACAGAAAAACCCAGGAGAATCTAAACACCCTTCCTTTCTTGGACTTGGGGACGCAGGACTTTGGCAGCATGGGAAGAAATCTCCAGTTGTTCTCTAGGAAAATGCACAGGAAAGGTGGGCTTGGGGGACGCCTGGGTGGTGGCCGATGGCTAACTGCTCCCACTTCCAGCTCTGCAGCCAGGGGTCCACCGCTGTGATTAAGTCCATCTACGCGGAGCTCCGGGGCTGGAGCTCCTGGGCAGCCTGGGCCCTGCCGGGCGGAGACCCTGACCAGTAGCCCTGCTGGGTCGGAAGGGGTGGGAGGGTGGTCCCCAGAGGCCCTCACTCTGCTGCAGGAAGGGGGACCCCTTCCAGGGCCTGAGAGCGGGCTCTTGACTAACACCGCAAATGAAGTGTCAGAGGAGACACACGTGCTGGCAAAACAAGAGACTTTCCTGGCAAGGGGCGCCCGGGCGGAGAGCAGCGGGCTGAGGCTCCCAGTCTCTGGTTTTACGGGAATGGGGTTAGTTTCTGGGTCGTCTCTGGCCAGTCATCTGGCTTGGCCTGGACTTGGTCTGGCTCAGGGCCCTTCTTGGTGGTGCGAGTACCTCTCAGCCAAGATGGATTCCAGCACCAAGGACCTGGGGGGCTGGCTGTCCCCTCCCTCCTGCTGGCCCCTCCCAAAGTCTCCCGTTCCTCACCCGGGCCTCCCGCTGTCAGACAACTGTGCAGGTGGCTATCGTCGCGTGTGGCCAAGGTGGGCAGTTTTGGACAGTGGGCCCTTAAGAACTCCGTGGGAGAGGAGCTGGTGGCAGTCCACAGTGTCGCCCACCAGCACCCGAGTCCCCTGAGGACAGGGAGTGGGAGGCGCGTGTGTCCAGAACAAAAGGGAAGATTCTACAGAGGAGGCAGTGCTGGGGCACAGCAGCCCCCTAGCTGCAGACCTGCCGCCCACAGCCAGTCCGCTTTCCTCACTGCCGCTGCCTGCTTCTCTCCAGGGCCCTCCAACTCTGGAACATAGATGAGTCACTCCTGTGTTCAAGAACATTCTGGTTATTTTTTTTAAGTCGGATATTTGAGACCTTTTATAAAATGGCTCCTACCAAACTTTCCAGGCCTATGTCTTATGCCCCCTTTCACGTCCTCCAGGTCAGGGGCCGGCAAACTACATACAGGCCCAATCTTGAGGCTGTTTTTATAAATAAAGTTTTATTGGCACATGGCCCTGCCCATTTCATCACTAGGCCTGTGACTGCTTTTCATGACGACGGCAGAGTTAAGTAGCTACAACACAAAACCTGCAATATTTACTGTCTGAAACACCCCATGAGAAGTTTGCTGAGCTGGTCGAGGCCGCAGGTAAGCTGTGCTTATCCTCGCCTGCACAGACTCCCCTCACTCACATCTCTGGGCCTGCGCTGGTTCTGCTCTCCAGGACCAAGATGCCATTTCCCTGCTCTAGTAGCTGAAATCTGGCTCATTTTTCAAGGCCTGAGCTTAAATATTATTCAGTCTGGGATGTCTCCTCAGTTCCTGCAAAGAATTGCTCGCACCTCTGTACCACGTGGCACCCTGTTAAGGTGACCGCGTAACCTGTTACCCAAACCTGAACAGTTTTGAAGGGGACGGAGAGCATGATTATGACACAGAAACTACAGGCTTCAGCTGAGACAGTCCCAGGCCAGCCCAGTAGCACGGGGCCCCTCACTTGGTGCTTAGTTCATTCCCCCTCTTATGGGTCGGTTGCGTCCATCTCTGGCGCCCGCAGTGGGCAGAATGCTCCAGGGCGAGGACAGGGTGGGGTTTAGACCTGCAGAATATCCTTATCTATGGGCTAAGATCAACTAAGGTTCATTGAAAGGAAAGGAAGGGCTCAGTTCTGAACAAAAGCAGTTTCTGTAGGAGCAGCAGCTGGAACAACAGATACAGAGGAGCCATTAGCCAAATGGAGGGGAGGGGCCTGCAGCCAAGGCAGGTTGCACGCTTGTGTCTGTGTCACTGTGTCACCACACACCCAGCACAAGAGGCCAGGATAGTGTCAGGTACCCCTGGGAGTCCCATCTCTCTGTCTCCCTGCTCCTCTGCAGCTCCCACCTTGCTCGTCCCAGCTCAGCCAGTCCGTCCGCTCAGCCGCTGCCCCTCCTGAGCTCTCTTGGGGAGGCTGGGTCTGTACACAGGGCTCCACAGACATCAAAATGCCGGGCTCGCGGTGGTCAGGGCGGTCACAGCCGCCAGAGTCTCCCCGAGTTAGGCAAGGAGGGGCCCCACTTCAAGAATGATAGTTTATTTTTGCAGGTTCAGAGCTGAGGCTAAACACTGGATGGTCAGAATTTAGACATACCTCTCCCTTCATAAAGCTCCAGCACTGTCTATAGACTTCAGCTCACCAAGGCAGGCTGAACAATCAGCAAGGGATTAGGATGACCCATTTAGCATATAGATACTCGCCATCTGTTCTCTACTAAATAGCCAGGGAGACCTCTCCAAAGTGCAAATTTCCTTTTTTTTTAACAGCCGCACTTGTGGCATATGGAGGTTCCCAGGTTAGGGGTCGAATTGGAGCTGCAGCTGCCAGCCTACACCACAGCCACAGCAATGTGGGATCCAAGCCGAGTCTGTGACCTCCATCACAGCTCACGGCAATGCTGGATCCTTAACCCACTGAGCGAGGCCAGGGATCGAACCTGCATCCTCATGGATGCTAGTCAGATTGGTTTCCACTGAGCCATGACGGGAACTCCCCATGAAGGGCAAACTTCGTTCTGTCTGCTCCCCCTCTTCTCCCTGGTTTCAGTTCGTTATTGGCTTCCTATTCCTCTTGAGATGGAGACTAAAATCCTTACCTTGGCCTAGAAGGTGAGGTGTGGTCTGGGCCTGCCCCCTCTCCTGCTTCATCTACTTGGCTCTTTGCCTTCCAGCCACCCACGCCTTTGGTCCCTCAAATAGAACATGCTTCTTCCACCAAAGGACCTTTGCACAAGCCACCTGTCTTTCTGGAAGATGCTCCTACCTCATCCACCTTCAACTAGTGACAGCCTGCTTCACTTTCACAACTCAGCCAGGGCTGTCTCCTCAGGGGGCGCTACTATGACCTCTCAGACCTCAGCCAGGAAAGCCGCTTTGTCCACTGCATCCCGTGGTTCGTCTGAGCACTTAATTCAGCTTATAATTATACATTCATTTGTGATGGTTTGGGTAATGCCTGTTTTCTCCACAGGCCCTGTAAGCTCCACGTGGGCAGGGACCCAGGTTTGTCTGGCTTGCCTGGGGTCCCAGCACCGAGCAGCACTCACAGACATGGCTGAGGGACCGTCCTCACCGCCCTGAGTCAAAGATCAAGAAGCTGACCTCTGGTCACCGTTCAGTGTAGTAAATGGAAGTGACTGGAAATAGGAGTTGGGGGTTAAATCCCTCCTTCTTCTTTTCTTCCACTTTCGGCTCTTTCTCCTTCTCCTCACAAAGCTGTCTTTAGGGACCTATTATACAGAGGATCACAAACCGAGTCTGCACGGAGCTAAGCACTGGCTGTGAGTTCATAGGTCAAGATAGGCAAGTGATGTGGACAGACCCTAACAGAGCAGATGGACAGCCAATAAGACGGCCGAGCCAGTACCAAGCAGACAGGATGAGGGCCTCACAGGAAGTCTTGTCTCCCCCATAGCATCTTAGGCTCAGAGAACCCAAAGGAGCCTTTTCTGTCGCTCATGTTCCCCCCTACTCTCTCCTCCTCCCTTCCCTAGGATCCTTTGTGTGTGGGCACGCTGACCCCACTGCAGCGCAGTCTCCTCAAGGGAAGGGACTGTGACTTGGATGGCTTTGGATCCCCCACGGCTCCTGGTTCAAGGTCCAGCACATGATGCCTATTTGTGGATTCCCGTTCTTACGTGGAGGGTGTGCAATGCAGGCTCACTGCCTGGGTCGAAAGCCAGAGAACAGCTTTCAGGCCCAGGTGTGGCGGTAGTGCCAGGGAGGCCGTGGGCCACTGTGGTTCCAGGTGTGCAGAGCAGGTCAGCTCGTGGGCCAGACAAACACCGAGGCCTTCAAAGCCCAGCCCACCACCCGACTAAGAGGCTGCCCCTCCCCGGGCTGGCTCATCTCAAGTACAGAGCTCTCCAGACCTCTTAGATCTGGAGAAAGATGCATCCACAGCGCCGTTCACTCACCCACACACCCCAGCGGCCTCCTGGCAGCCCGGCAGCTGCACCCTGGGGTGGCGCTCAGCCCCACCAGGGAGAAAACAAAGCAGCTGCCTCCAAGCTGGCACCAAGCCGGCTCCTGTGAAGAGAGGCCTCTCTGCGCTGGGCCAATAAATAATAGAAAGTGCAAGTGGCCCGAGGTAGTGACTGAGCCGCTGGGCCTCAGGCAGGATGGGGCGAGCAGCCCCCAGGTCAGGAGCACTGGGATTAATAACACATCAATTTTAATGTAGGGAGAGGGCTTTTTTTTTCTGCTTCACAAACAGCAAAGTGAATGTTTGAGCATCCCAGCAGGGGGTTAATGAGGACTCTGATTAGTTATTCGGATTTCTCCACACCGCCTCAATCCATCCTGCTAGGGAGGAGAGGAGGAGGAGGCAGACGGGAGGGCTGCAGAGAGCCGCTGGCATGAGACGGCAGAATCTCCGGGTCTCTGAGCAGGTCTCAGCCCAAGGAAAACCACAGCCCACTCCCACCCTCCCCCTCCCCCCGACACACACAC